>MU574226.1:5706884-5822622 GCA_024362625.1 Silurus asotus | reverse complement strand
AGATAGATAGATAGATAGATAGATAGATCATGGATGCAAAGTGTAGATAGACAGACAGACAGACAGACAGACATATAGATAGATAGATAGATAGATAGATAGATAGATAGATAGATAGATAGATAGATAGATAGATAGATAGATAGATAAGATAGATAGATAGATAAACAAACAGGCAGACAGATAGATAGATAGATAGATAGATAGATAGATAGATAGATAGATAGATAGATAGATAGATAGATAGACAGGCAGACAGACAGACAGACAGATTGATAGATAGATAGATAGATAGATAGATAGATAGATAGATAGATAGATAGATAGATAGATAGATATCTTCATCTGTAAGTACTTTTTTCCTTTCGATCATCAGTGTATCAGGGGTTAATGTATGTAAACAGCATATGTGGGAGGAAACAGTTGAACCTGGAGAAAATCAAATATGCACAAAGAAAACTAGAGAACCCTGAAGAACCCTGAAGAAACCAGGAGGAAAACCAGAGGAGGAAAACAAAGAATTAAGAGAAAACCAGAAAACTCTGAGCAACTTGAAACCTCTGAGGTAAATCAGAAAATCAAGATTAAACCAGAGAACCCTGAGCAATCCAAATAACTTGAGGCAAAACAAATAACCCAGAGGAAACCAGAGAACCCTGAGCAAAATGAGAAAATCAGAAGAAAACTCGAGACTCAAGTGGAAACCTGAGCATCTGATGAGAACCAAAGGAACCTAGAGGAACCCAGCTAAAATAAAGGAACCCACAGAAATCCAACAAACCCCAAGCAAACTGGGGAACCTGTTGGAGATCAGTTAATTAACAAGAAACCAGAGAATACAGTGGAATATGAATCGAGAACGAGGTATGAATTTCAACGGTATAAACTGTGGAAACAGGAAGTTGCGTAAAGATGTGAGGGTTGAAAACTTGAAAGAATTTGACAGGAAGAGGAAGTTACAGTTTCAGTGGTTTACGCTGAATGTAACAAAATTAAATCACATTCACGCTGTCATGGAGGAGCTCGGTAAGTCGCTAACGGCTTTTTATTGTTATTTTTCGTGTCCATTTTTTATGTTTTAGTAGGATAGACGCAGACCATGTAAGTCGTTATAAGCCTGCGTCTTTTCCATCCTGAGACATTGCTACACAAATGCAGAGTTTTAAATACAAATTCAAATCACATTTGCATTGCATATTCTGTAAATGTTACAAACACAACAGAAATCTAAATCATTATATGGAGCTGGAATTTCATTTCAGGACTCTAAATAATGCAGTCAGATCTCAATCAGATCTATATGGACAAAAGTTCTTGGACACCTGACCATTAGAGAGTTATGTGCTTTTTTCAACATCAAATTCCACAGCGAGTCTCCATTTTCTGTTTTAATAACCTCCACTCTTCTGGAAAGATGTTCCTTTAGACCAGAGGTCCCTAAAATACATCCCACGCTCAGAATATGACTCGCCTTGACTTGACTAAAAGACAGGAGGTGGAGCTGGAGGTAGCAGAGCTGAAGACGTTGAGGTTTTCGTTGGGAGTGACGACGATGGACAGGATTAGATATGAGTTTATTAGAGGGACCAGAGCATGTAGGATGTTTTGGAGACAAGATGAGGGAGGTGTGATTGAGATGGTTTGGACATGTGCAGGGGAGGGACATGGGGTATATCAGTAGGAGAATGCTGAGGATGGAGCCACCAGGAAGGAGAAAAAGAGGAAGACCAAGGAGGAGGTTTATGGATGTGGTGAGGGAAGACATGCAGGTAGTTGGTTTGAAAGAGGCAGATATAGAGGACAGGGGGGTATGGAGACGGATGATCTGCTGTGGTGCCCCCTAATGGGAGCAGCTGAAAGAATAATAATAAGAAGATGATAGTATTAATGCTTTTTCAATTATTAGGCTTTAAATCTCGTAAAAAGTGTTGCTCATTAGTTGATACGGTGCACAACAACATATTAAACCGATTTAGTATTAGGAGGCAAAATAAATACACTTACAGTCAAAATAAAACCATGAAACTTCATCCCAAAAGGTCTTCAATTGGATTCAAAGCTGAAGATCTGTATGAACATGGCTTTTGCACTGGGGCATTGTCATGCTGGAAAAGGTTTGGGATTCCTAGCATAAGTGATGGGAAATTTTCCTGCTCCCACATCCAGAGGCCTGTTATACAATTGTGTGCCTCCAAAAATTGCCATAACACTATGGGAAAGAACTACACATGGCTGGAAAGGTCATGTGTTTAAATACTTTGTACATATAATGTGCATATAGGAATCATGAAGCACTGCATGAATCACGTCCCAATTCGCTTTTCCAACGTTTTTAACATTAATATCAACAAACCCAACACTTGACCTTTAACCAAAATATAAGATGTGCAAATTAGCTGAGGTCTCGATGGATTTTTTATACCAGTAGCACATTTTTCCTTTCTGAAACTGAAGCACACAGAGGGGGGCAACAGCTTAAAACACATCTGCAGCTCTCACACAATAATCACACAATTACATTCAAAATGTAACAGTATATACATATCAATCAGACACAAATTACAGTGCAAATACTTTTCCAGTCTTCCATTTGTTACAGGGTCGAACGAAATGCCAAAATCTGGGATTAGATAGATCACTTTATTTACTTTATTTACAAAATGTTGCTCTTAATCAAGCAACAGTGTGAATATGTAGACATACTACCGCTAAGCAGGAAGCTGAGTTTTTGGTGGTTGTGCATTTCTAAGTAGCATCTGAATCCCACTCCTCCATCCTCAGAGAAGCATGTGGATGAAGGTCCTCAGTGAGGACTAGTGGGAGCGGGTTGCTGACATTCAGTGACCTGGAATGAGTTGCCAAACATTCACAGGTTTTCTGTGGACTGGTAGAGGGATTTATGGCCCCAGAAGAAGGGAAATCCAATTCCCCTGATTATGCGTGTCACGGATGTTTTATACAAACTCGGATGCTGTGCGGAAAACCGTATTGTGGCAAATTCATTTATTGTTTACTAGAGCACAGTAAAAACCTACGTCTAGAAATTCTGCAAGGGAATAAGCGGATACGAGATCTGATGCCAGGTGAACAGGAGGCATTTCGAAACCGCACGTAGATTTAAGGAAGAACATTTTGTGTCTCAGGCAAATAGACTTTAATCGGTTTAACATGGCAGAATTTTTTTTCTTCTGTTTCTTCTGTTTTTCGGATTGAGCTGTTTACATGGAGCATTTTTATTCGGATTGGACTTTTAAACCGATGTAAACGCATGGTCTCTCTTTCTGGATCAGATTTGAGACGATAAATTGACCTTTGATTTTATTTCATGCAATTATTTTATTTAGCTACAATATTTTATTGGATTTTTTAACGAATCATTTTATTATTTAACATTTGTGAATTAATTTGTGCTCAATTCAATAATTTCATTTGAATTAAATCCATTTTTAGTTTTCAATATTTTCTTTGATTTTATTTTTAGAATTACATTTCTTTGTATATAAACTTATTTAATTGGATTTCATTCGTTATTTAATTAAATTGCTTTTTTTATCACCTTTATTGTTTTTGTGTATACTGTGAAATCACCATGCACGAAATAATTTCCTGATATAAACTGCACTTTGCATTACAATAAATTAAAAATACACAAGGCTGAATTTCTTCTGTATGGCACACTTTTAATGTACTGTATTTCTGATTGTTAATTTCTAGGTTGTTCATCCATTTTCAGAAATTGTATTGTATATGCTCATCAATAAAAGGTTCAAAGGGTTACATTTTTTCCCTATCTTGGTCGTATTCTGATTAATCTCATGTACGCTAAAATCATCATCATAAAATCGTATACTGTAATCACAGACCCAGTCGTCTAGACATAACAATTTGACCCTAATCAAAGTTGCTCAGATCTTTACACTTGCCTATTTTCCCTGCTGTGAATGATGTTTGACAGAGTGAGAAAAACAGTAAACATTTTTTTATCCCATCAGTGAAACATCCTTATTTTCATTTTCGGACTTCTCTTTTTTCGTCCCACGGAACGAGGAAGTGAGCGAGCGCAGTGTGCATTTCTTGCAGCTTCATCGCGTTCAGCAAAACTGGGTTTTGTTCGTTTGATTGAGTTAGTTTCACATGTTTCTGTGGTAGCAGCGTAAACCAACTGATTCACTTCCTTTAGTAATGGAGAAGATGCAATCAGCCCAACCGGATGTGTACCGCAGAGCGTGTGTGCAGTTTTTCGCTGTTACAATCAAACGTTCAACACATTTTGTTAATTACGGTTTCTATTGTAACAGCCCATTTCTTTAGGACTTCTAGGTATTGCAGAAGATCTGAACTATCAAAACTGTATTAAAGGTTATGAGCTATGATGAGAAGTTTATGTAAGATTTATAGACGGAATTTCTGTTTATGACGGAGACACGCATGCGTTTTTTGTTTTCTATGCCACAACTTTGATTTTGACCAAACAAAAATGTCCAGATGTTCCTTCCTTCGCATGTAGAACAGCTTCACGCACTCTCGGCTTTGGGATACTTAGTTTCTTCAAACTTTCAGCTTAAATTCTTTGCTATGCCTTTTGTAAAACTAATGGTGTTCTTTACTAGTTGATCACCAGATTTCTTTCTTGTGATCCTCCAGATTATTCCAGAGCAGTTCACTAGGATTTAAGTGCGGTGACCAGGCAGGACGTTCCATTATAGATATCACTCCAGTTTTTGAATAACACTTTATTGTCTTGTCATATGGTGAAGTTGGTGTAAATAAGCTGCAGTCCAGATGGAGTTGTATAATGTTGAAATTATGAATATGGAATGGGAGCCATGTGGTTCAGGATTCCTTTCATTTTCCGGAATAAGTCTCCAAACGTCCCTGCTCCAAATCAACCCCAAACCATTAAGCTTCCACCTCCATGTTTGACTGTGAGGGTGAGGCAGTCTGATCACATCTTCTTCTCACCTGTTCAACGTCTTACAAAACTTTGTTCCAGTCATTCACTGTCCAGTTCTGTGTGTTATTGAGATTTTCCTAGTCTGTTGAACAGCAACAAAAGGATCATACACGTGTCTCAAAAAAACATAAACTACGAGGAGTATCCACAATTTTCACAGGCTTTTAAACAGTTATAAGAAACGGCTTTTACATATAAGTGATTCGTTAATAAATATAAAAGAAACATTAATTTGAGTCTGTTTTGAGTTTTATTTCATTTTCATTTTTATTACTGTTTAATAACCAGGTTAAAACTTTGAGCATGTGTGTGTGTAAGTGTGTGTGTGTGTGTGTGTGTGTGTGTGTGTTTGTGTGTGTGTGTGTGTGTGGTCAGTTGTGACTTTTTGACCTTCACAGCCTTCTGTTTTCTAGACAGAAAATGTCTATCATTCTTAAATCTTGATGCATATGAATAAACGAATAAATGAATAAATACATGATGTTCTATGTATTGATGTATGTATACAGATATGCTGTTGGAGGAGTTGGCTGCAAACTCCATGAAGAATGACTCGGATAAAAAGCTCACCCTGAACCTGCCTGCACAGGTGAGCTCACATACACACGAACATACACCCACACACCCGACATCACAAATTCAGAATAAATTTGCATACATTTGAAACGTTATTATAATGTTATTAAAATATTATTATAAACATTAGTACCTTTGAGTGCTGTAGCTGGGCATCCTTCTCATTTTAAGCACTGTGATACAGTCCTCAGGGAATACCGTGACATCGGGACAAAGCTCTGAGAAAGATGTCTACAGGTAAGACTTCTATTTTGGAATGAAATATTCCATAATGTGCTTTTATAGGAAGCATAAATGACAGGCTGGTGAGGACGAAGCAGAGTCAGTGTTACTGCACTATAACAGCAGTAACCATAAGCAAAAATCTCTACAAGCACACTTTAGATTCTAGTGGAACATCTCCCAGAAGAGTGGTGGGTATTAGAACAGTGAATGTGGACGAAATGTGGAATGGGATGTAAAAAAACCCACACACAATACAATCATATGGTCAGGTGTCCACAAACCTTTGTCTGTATAGTGTATACTGGTTACCATATTGTTCTCTCAGCCCCCAAATTATTTCCATTTCTTCTAAATAGAAGGTGCAAGTCAGTAAATTGAATTGTGTTTGGATGATACTATAAACGCTATACATTTTATCCAATGCCAAATCCACAAAAGTTGGAACACTGTGCAAAATGTAATGTAAATAAAAACAGAATGTAGTGATCTGCCAATCTTATAAATCATAAAAAAAACATTTCAGACCTATATATGTCTGATACTGGATTCTATCTGCAATAACTACAGTTCTGGGTGTCCTTTGTTGTATTTTTTGTTTTATTTTTATGATTTCAAACGGTGGATGGTCTAGACTGCAGACAGGCCACTTCAGCACCCAGACACTTTTACTATGAAGTCATGCAAAAAAGAATCATGACTGTTTTAAAAGCAGTGCCACCCTGAACATCCAATATTGTCCCTTGTCTCATGTGTTCAGAGTTTTTTTAAGATTCTTTGAAACCTTTGATGAAATTGTGTGCTGTAAACAACGAGATATTGAACTGTTTTGCAATTTTATGTTAAAACCAATATTCTTAAATTCTTTCACAATTTGTAGATGCAATCTTTCAAGTATTAGTTAAGCTCCACCCATCTTTAATTCTGGGAGACTCTGCCTCTCGAATCTGACTTTTCCCAGACTTTTGTTGCCCCTTCCCAACTTTTTTGAGATGTGTTGCAGCCATCAAATGTAATTTTTTTTTTACCCTAAAATAATGATTTTACCCTAAAAAGATTTGCTTTGCTATAAATCCTGTTATTCATTACGCAGACACCTATGTAACCAGGTGACCAGGTTTTGTAAACGATTGGTTAAAATCATCTCTCTAATAAGTTCTCTCCATCCTCAGTCAGCTGCCTGCTCCAGTCTCGGCTGAGGTGATGAGTCCAGGGACGGCCACTCGAGAGCTGGACTCCATTATGAACGAGCTGCTGGGGCTGAACCTGGAGGTGAGTCTTAGCACTTATCAGCAGGGGGCAGCACAGGCTCACTATTATTGTGCACGTAAAATAATATTTAATTGCTCTCAAAATTGTGTTTGTAATGCATTATCTTGCATTATTTAAAAAAAAATAATCCGCTTTCAAGGTATCAGAGCAGATGACTGAAAAAGACACAAAGCTGGAAGATAAGAAAGAAACCGCAGGAACTAATGGGGAGAAAGATCCAGCAGAGGGGAACGCATCAAAGAACCTGTCCAAGAACATCGATACCATTGACAACCTGCTAGGAACGCTGAGCTCGGATATGGAGAAGATGGGAGTGCAGACTGCAGCCAAGGGACACTGTGCTTCCTGTGGGAAGTGTATCGCTGGGAAGGTCAGTGAGACAAACAAACAGACACTATGTTGTGCTAAGAAAGGAAGTACAGTAAGTAGGAAAAGTAAAGAAAGCTCTATAGAAAGAAAGAACAAAAGAAAAGAAAGAAAGAAAGAAAGAAAGAAAGAAAGAAAGAACTGTAAGTCAGTGTGGTCAGTGGGATCATTTTGTCCCTTGGTTAGGTGTGGTAAGATTTGTAGGTATGGCTCTGAGGCAGGTGGGGCAATTAAGCAGGTGTGGAAGATAGGACAGTGTCAGCAAATGGGACAGGTGTGGCAAGTGGGATATGTGTAGCTCTTAGAGGCAGGTGGGGCAGGTTTTTGCAGGCATGGAATATGGAATATGTTTGGCAGATAAGTGTTGCAGTTGTGATAGGTGTGGCAGGTGTGACAGGTGTAGCAGATGGGGCAGCTGTGGCACATGGGACAATGTGTAGCAGGCAGGGCAGATTTAGCAAATAAGGCAGGTGTGGCATATGGGACAGCTGTGGCAGGTAGAATGAGTGTGGCAGATGGGACAGTTGTGGATGTACTATAGGTGTGTAGCAGACAGGTGTGACAGGCAGGACAGGTGTAGAAGGTGGGAAATGTGTGGCATAAATGATTACTATGGCAGGTGCAATAAGAGTGCAGGTAGGATAGGTGTGGTAGGTGTGGCAGGTGGGACAGGTGTGTGGCAGGTGGGATAGGTGTGACAGGTGAGACAGATGTGTGGCAGATGTGATAGGTGTGGCAGGAGAGACAAGTGTGTAGCAGTTGTCATGGGTGTGGCAGGTGGAATAGGTGTGGCAGGTAGTACAGGTGTGTGGCAGATGCAATAGGAGTGGCAGATGGGATAGTTGTGGCAGGTGTAACGGATGGGATTGGTGTGGCAGGCAGGAAAGGTGTGTGGCAGGTAGGATAGGTGTGTGGCAGAAGTAATAAGTGTGGGTGTGTGTGTGTGTGTGTGTGTGTGTGTGTGTGTGTGTGTGTGTATGTAGATCATCACGGCTCTGGGGAAGGTGTGGCACCCTGAGCACTTTGTGTGTGTGGTTTGTAAAGAGGAACTTGGTGGTAAAGGGTTCTTTGAGAGAGAGGGGATCCCGTACTGCAAGGTGGATTACGAGAACATGTACTCCCCACGCTGTGCATACTGTCAGGGCCCAATTCTACAGGTAACACACACACACACACACACACACACACACACACACACACACACACACACACACACACACACATATACACTGTACACCCCCTTATTAACACATTACACCAGGTGTGTGTTTAGATTTGTTAAATAAACTTACTTATCATCATTTACATTTTAAGTGAGTCGTTAAAGCGTGTGTGTTTTATAAAAGAACATCCTGACGGCGATGGACCGCACCTGGCACCCAGAACATTTCTTCTGCAGTCACTGTGGAGAGCGGTTCGGAACCGATGGTAAGGACGAGGACGTGTGTGTGTGTGTGTTGCTCCCTGGTCTTGTGTATTTATTAATGTTATGCCCTTGTGTGTGTGTGTAGGTTTTATGGAGTCTGAAGGGAAGCCGTACTGCCCTAAAGATTTTTACATGCTGTTTGCTCCGAAGTGTTCAGGCTGCGGGGAGTCGGTCCGAGAGAACTACCTCTCAGCAGCAAACGGCACCTGGCACCCCGATTGCTTTGTCTGCAGTGTGAGACACACACACACACACACACACACACACACACACACACACACACACACACACACACACTTTATTTTGAGTTGCACTTTGACTTGGTGTTGCTCTCTCACCCTCTTACTGTCCATATTTTTATCTTTATTTGCCCTCTCTTCTCTTCTTCCCTTCCTGTATTCTCTCCTTTATCCTCCTCCTACATTGATGTGTTATGCTGCATGAAACCCACAGTGATGTCAGTAATGCTGTTGATTGAAAATATATCGACAGGAACCATGCAGAACCTCACGTAGCTTTCCGTAAGCGACTGTGGGAGTTGGTAGAGGCCCACGATCTCATATGGGCATATGGAGAAACAAGAAACAAGAAACCGAGACAGCACACGTGGGTCCACTAGGCATCTCTGATCACTGCATGGTTCAGTGCAGCATCAGTAAAAAGAACTGGCATTTTAACACTGCACTTTTAAAAGATGCTAATTTAAGAGAGCAGTACGCTCTCAATGACACAAGAGACAGATCTCTGGAAGCTCTGCAGATAGAAATAGTAGAACTCCAGTATTTGGAGGCCACAGAAAATCGAGGGCATACTGAAACCCTCAAAAATAAAAAAGCAAAAATTAACGACCCGTTGGACACTGCAGTATAGGGGGCGCTGATCCGCTCATGCTTTAAAAGCATCACTGAGATGGATGCTCCTTCTAAGTTTTTCTTAATTTTAGAACAGAAGAATAGACAGAAAGGATTTGTGCATGCTGTGCGAACAGAATCAGGGGATCTCGTGTCAAAGCCCACTGAAATTCGCGAACAGATAGTCAGCTTCTACTCGAAGCTGTATAGCAGTGAGAGGTGAGGGGGACAGGAGGTGGAGAAGAGCTTCTTCAATGACCTGCCAAAGCTCTCAGAGTCAGTGGCCAGAGAGTTGGACAGGGAGCTGACACTGGCTGAGCTTCAGGAGTCAAGTTTTTCAGGGCATTCTCAGCAATAATAGGGCAGAAGGGGCTGGAGGTCCTAAAGAAC
The DNA here is from genome assembly GCA_024362625.1 of Silurus asotus. Classification (NCBI taxonomy): domain Eukaryota; kingdom Metazoa; phylum Chordata; class Actinopteri; order Siluriformes; family Siluridae; genus Silurus; species Silurus asotus. The sequence goes on along the minus strand of MU574226.1, from coordinate 5,812,565 downwards.
ATTGAGAAGGGAGCTCAGCTTCCTATGAGCTGTAGAAGAGCCGTCCTGACCCTGCTGCCAAAAAAGGGAGACCTGATCCTACCTACTGTGCACTGACTGCAAGATGCTGTCAAAAGCATTAGCCTCGGGACTGACGAAGGTGATGAAGCAGATCATTCACCATGACCAGACGTACTGTGTGCCTGGGAGGGGGATATTTGACAGCATATGCCTAATTCTTGACATTTTGGAAGTCTCGGGCTATTGGGCTTAAAAACTTGTCTTATTTTCCTAGAACAGTACAATGCTTTTGACCGGGTTGAGCATGAATAATTGTGAAAGTATGTGGTAAAACTTTGGGTGCACCCTGGTTTCATAGCCATGATCAAGGTTTTGTACTTCCTTTCTTTCTCTTCCTTTTTTCTGACATCACTCTTTCTCTGTCATCATATTGCTTGAGAATGCATAATGCTTTCTCTCACTCTCTCTCTCTCTCTCTCTCTCTCTCTCTTTCAGGACTGCCTAAAGCCATTCACAGATGGCTGTTTCCTGGAGCTGGACGGTCGTCCCCTGTGTTCTCAGCACTACCACACGAGAACAGGGACGCTGTGCGCCACGTGTAACACCCCCATCACGGGCCGCTGCATGTCCGCCATGGGACGCCGCTTTCACCCCGAGCACTTCGTGTGCGCATTCTGTCTGCGTCAGCTCTCTCAGGGGGTGTTCAAGGAGCAGGGAGGAAAACCATACTGCAACTCCTGTCACGACAAACTCTTCCTATAAAACCGGGAATATCGCACTTATCCCTTATCAGCGCACGAGTGTGTCATAATCGATAAATGAGAAAGAATATAGAGCATGATATCGCAGGCTTCTTACACGGAACATTTGATAATCCCTTTTAGCCGAAAATCATTTTCATTTCTTATTATTCCAAATAAATAAAAGATCATTACAAAAAAATGGATGGATGTCTCAGGGATGGTTTTTGCCGTGCGCGGAATGCTAGCTAGCGGAAAGCGAGAGGCTTGCGATGCTAGTGCTGGTGCTATTGCAACCAATCATGTTTTGAACTTGTTTTGATTGACGCTTGGTGTATTTACTGATCACCAACATACAGTTCAGCATCAGTTCAACAGCAAGCAGGCGTGATTTTTTTTAAGTGGGTTTTGGGTTTATAATAATTGTAAAAGATATAGAAATCAGTGTTTGACTCATTAATATCATTCTTTTAATAGATCGGTGTGTTGGGAGTAACATTATAGTCTTTTCCCATTAACTGAGTTGATTAAGCAAAGAGTCTTGTGAGAAAAAATGATAATAGGAACATTATAGCCATAATAAATCATAATACTTGGATACTTAAGTACATTTGAAGGCAAATACTTTTGCACACACCAAAACACAAATGCAGTACAGACACAAAAACATTACACCCCCTCACCTGTACCAGCATAAATGACTTTGCCAGGTCACTGAAGAGACTACAGCAACACAACCACGCATACAGCACAATGACCAGAAGACCACCCATACCCTCGTACAAAGCACAGCCAAACCTATATGTGTATATATTTAAAAAAATATATGCAAAATGTTTAAATCATTATGCAAAACAAGTTAAATATAATTTATATAGGATATAACTATCTCATCTCATTTTAGACAATGTCTTACTTAGTATCAGAACATGGACTATCCAAGGGCTGATTAAAAAGATTAAATGCTGAATTCTACAAACAAATTAAAAACCTTGACATCATCATCCTACAGGAGATATGAAACAAGGCAGACACGGTTACTCAGTGTCCAGAGAAATCACATTGCCCTCACAAATCACAACTGCACAACATCAGAAACATCATCAAAACTAAATACTACATTTGGCCAAAAGAGAATAGTCTTTTCCTCTGTGCCCTATACATCCCTTTTTCAGAGTCCCCACACAACTCTGAAGATATGTTTACAGAGTTAGAGAGAAATAGAGACAGGCCATTTCCAGGCCCAGGGAAATGTGCTCATATGGAGATTTTACCGGCAAGACAGGAACACAACCCCACCCAGTGAACACACACGAAGACCACTTCATTGAAAAACAATATAATTCTTAATACCCATTCTTCTTTAACCCCCAGAAACATTTTTGATAAAGCAACAAACAAAAATAGCAAAGATCTCCTGCAGCTCTTTCAAAGTCTGGGTTTGTACATCGTCAACAGTAAGACACAACTGGACTCCAAATGAAGGTACACATTTTGCTCACCTCTTTGGGACCAGTACTGGTTTGATTAAGACTTTTAACATTAAAAAAAAAACATCTAACACCAACACTAAAAACACAGAGACCCAAACAGCACCAAAATACGCCTTCTTTACAGTGAAACCCTCAGACAATACAAGCGTACACGCAGATATAAAAAAGCACAATATACACAGAAACAGCTGACACCAATACAGGAGTCAAACAACACAAATCAATTCTGGGAAAATTGGAACAGAAAGAGAAAAAGTACATGAAGAAAAGAAAAGAGAACATGAACAATTTCAAGATGGAGATCTACAGACGAACCTTTTTAAGATGTAGAAACAAATTGGTACGCTATGAGCTCGAGCAACTGGAATTGGCTTTTGATTTTTTTATTAGCGAAGAGGAAATAAATGACAAAATAAACAAACTGAAACCATAGAAAGCTTCAGGACCTGACGGAATCCTTAACAAAATGATTAAACACATCAGCTCAAAATTTCAATCAGCCATTTTAAAACTCTTCTGGTTCTGTGTCGGTTTCTTCCCTGAAATCTGCAATCAAGGTCTGTGAGAGTGGAAAGGAAAGTTTATAGGACTGTGGTGAGACCTGAGATGTTGTATGGATTAGAGACAGTGGCATTGAGTAAAAGGCAGGAGGTGGAGCTGGAGGTAGCAGAGCTGAAGATGTTGAGGTTTTCGTTGGGAGTGACGACGATGGACAGGATTAGAAATGAGTTTATAAGAGGGACAGAGCATGTAGGACGTTTTGGAGACAAGGTGAGGGAGGTGAGATTGAGATGGTTTGGACATGTGCACAGGAGGGACATGGGGTTTTTCAGTAGGAGAATGCTGAGGATGAAGCCACCAGGAAGGAGAAAAAGAGGAAGGCCAAGGAGGAGGTTTATGGATGTGGTGAGGGCAGACATGCAGGTAGTTGGTGTGAAGGAGGCAGATGTAGAGGACAGGGTGGTATGGAGACGGATGATCCACTGTGGCGCCCCCTAATGGGAGCAGCTGAAAGAAGAAGAAGAAGAAGAAGTTAGAGAGTGGTGTAGGGAGTAAAACATCAAATCCATATGTCATATTTTTTACCCCCTACATTTGAACCGCATATTTACCAGTGAGGTTGTGCAGGGTGTAAATATGATCAGCTGTGTGGTCATTTGGTAAAAAAGTCAATCTGATGTTTACGCAAGACATTTTGTTCACTACGTTTAAAAATTCTGAGTTAATGATATTACACATCATCTTCCCCAGGATTACTGTATAAACAAATTCCTCAGTAGTTATTAGGGTCAAATTATTAGGGTCAAATGTTAGAGAATGGTGTTCCCAGGAAAAAAATCAGAGTTGGTGATGAACAAACCGATTTGATCGTGAGTGAGACAGGGCTTCTGTTTAAGTCCCACACTCTTCAAGATCTACATTAAGAAATTGGCCTCCACGTTAGAGCGGTCTGCAGCACCCAGTCTCACTCTACACCACTCAGAGATTAAACTCCTAATGTATGCAGATGACCTGGTCCTGCTGTTTACCACTGCCCAGGGTCTACAGCAGAACCTGGACCTGCTGCAGCAGTGCTGTCAGACCTGGGCCCTGACAGTCAACCTCAACAAGAACAAAATCGCAATCTTCCAAAAAAGGTCTAGCCTTTAGGGAACTAAACTAAACTTCACACATTTAGGTTTGAAACTCATGATCTTAGTATCTGGGCTACTGGAAAACTTAAACCCAACTGGAGTGTTATGTGGCCCTGAATAGACTGATGCGAAATGACTGATCCAAAAACTGAGACAGACAATGACAAAGTACAGACTCAATGTTCCCGCTCTGGTGGTGGAGACAGACGGGGCAACACAGACAGTCCTGGCTGCCCTGAGAGCGGAGACCCTGCCAGCAGTGTACACTGAATACGGTACAGACAGAGCTGCACTTCCTCAACCACATTATACATATAATACAACCACATTCGAACCGAATTCTTCACCAAAATAAACCGAATTATCCCTAATTTTAATTCCCCTTTCTGCCAATGACAAACTGCCCCACCTACTGGTGGGAGTACAGAAAACTGCACACTTGCAGCCCACTACATACACACCTGCCACCAGGGGAGGGATAGTGTGTGACCAGGTTATCTAGTGTATGCAGCGCACACACACACACACACACACACACACACACACACACACACACACACACACACACACACACATGCATTTCCTTTTTTTAATGCTTAATATATTATATATTTATTTTTTAACTCTATTGTTTTTATTATATTGTTATTATAGTTATATTATAGTATAGTTATTATAGTATATAGAATATTATATTTTATTGTTATTTCTGACTGACTTATCTTTGTTGTTATGTCTCTGTATGTTATATGCTTTGGCAACATCACTGTCCATATTTGTCATGCCAATAAATCAAACCTTTGAATCTTGAATCTATACAGTTGCATGTTAAACTGTAGTGTAAAAATACACATGCCTATAAAACACCTGTGAAATAGCTTCATTTTAGCACAGGTGTGATTTTGTTTTGTGAAGTGATGAGAGAGATCTCAGTGAATAAAGCATCTGTGCTTCTAAAATCTCCACGCTTTTAACAAGTGAACCCCGGCATCTCGGAGACGACGTCTCAATTCTTCTCATTTACTGTTTCTCACACGACTTTCCCATGCTGAGGAACGTTGCCAAATATAGTCTGGAGTTTACAAAATGAAGAAGTGGTTGTGCAAGAGATTGTAGCTGACTCCGGTTACTGTCCTGTTTTTTTTTTTCTTCAACCCAATTATAAAGAAGTTTCTGCTTCTTCATCTTCAAAGAATCAGACTTCGATATTTCGTAAAAACCCATAAAAATGCTGAGGGAGGAAAGAGTGAAGGGTCGAGATGTGTATAACACCACGAGGAGTCATGAACTACACTAAATTCTCTCACGCTGACTGTACACTTACACACACACACACACACACACACACACACACACACACACACACACACACATGCCGGCTACCACACATAGTCAAGGACATAGACACAAAAATATGCTTGTAATAAACAAGAGCTAGAGAGTGGGAGTGAGAGAGAGAGAGAGAGAGAGAGAGAGAGACAGAGAGCAGATAGAGGATGAAAGAGAGAGTTAGAGAACGAGAAAAAGAGCTGATAGAGAGAGAAAAGTGGGGAACGGAAAAAGAAAGAGCCGAGAGGGAGAGAGAAACAGAGCAAGAAACAGCAGATGAAGAGAGATTAAAATTGCAAGAAAGAGAGCAGACAGAGAAAGAGCGTGAGAAAGAAAAAAAAAGAGAGAGAGTTTGTGAAAGAGCAGATAGAGCAAAAGAGAGAGTGTGAGAAAGACAGACAGAAAAAGAGACAGAGAGAGTATGAGATTAAAATGAGCAGATAGAGAGAGAAAGAGCAAAAATGTTTTAATTGTAATTGAGAACAAAGAGCATGAGAAAGAGCAGATAGGAGATAGAGAGAACGTCTGGAAGAGAGAGAGAGAGATAGATAGCAAGAAATACAGCAGATGGAGAAAGATTACACAGAGAGAAAGAGATCAAATGAAACAGAGTAGGTAAATTAAAAGAAAGAAAGAGTGTGTTAAAGAGCAGAAAGAACAAAAGAGAGAGTTTGAGAGAGAGCGAGAGAGAAAGAGATAAAGAGCAGATAGAGAAAGAGAGAGAGCGAGAGCGAGAGGGAGAGTGAGGGAGAATGCGTATCATGATGTGGTACATGGATGAAAGCGTGTTGAGATGTTTCATTGTTGAAGAGGATCATTGAGATCATCACCCTACAGAGTTTTGGCTTGAAAGCTCAGTTTTCCCGCTGTTTTGGTTAAAACATGGGCGTGGCTTGTGTGAGCTCTTTATCCTAAATGTCTGTAAACTTTTGTCCTCACCAAAAGTTGTGGGATTCCTCAAGGTTCTCTGGTTTCCTCTCAGAAAAGTCATGCTGCTAGGTGGATTGGCCGTGCTAAATCGTATTTTGGTGTTAATGCATGCCACTGTGTGTGTGTGTGTGTGTGTGTGTGTGTGTGTGTGTGTGTGTGAGAAAAAAAACCCTGGATTTTGTTTCCTCATCCCTCACTAAAACCAGCACTGAACCATCTGTCCGAATCCATATCACTTATTCCTCAGTGTACACTGAAACCGCACACCGGATCATAAAAACGCGATCCCGATGCTAACGCTAGTAAACCTGAGCGAAAATATGGCGCTAATAATAATGATTATTTAGCATGTATCTGGAAAGAATTTCAAGGAACCTGATATCTCATAAAAATCTTTTCACATTGGCTGATTTTTTTTCCTTCACTTACAGTTTATAGCAATACCAAGAAATATAACATGCCTTCTCATACTCTCGGACTAATCGTCCTGCTATATTCATCACATGCCTTTAAAGAACATTACCATCATTAGATGATCTTTAGGGTTTTATTTGATCTTGGCTGTAATTAGTGATATATGAAAAAAACGTGGGGTTTGTTGGTTTTGGATGTTTATATTAAATAAACTGTTCCTTTATACACACTTTCATCCAACTAAACTCGCTTTTTACGACAGAATAGTTCGCCAACATCATGGTTGCAGTGAGGGGTTGTTATTTTTAAGTAAGTTTTTAAAGTTATTGTTATTTTAAAGTAATTTTAAAGCTATGATTAATAATAAATAAATAATATTAATATTAATAAAAATATATTTTATAAAATACAAAATAAAGGAAAAAGCAGCTAAAAGTTTTTTTTCTGAGTAAAATTGAGTTTTGATAAACAGTAAAATTATCAAAGAATATTAAAAATCTATATTTTTTGGTTTCTTGAAAGAAAGCATGGAAAAAGTACTCTGTTTTGTTTTTATTGTAGTTTTTTCTTTTTTGAAGTAAATGTTTTAAATTTGTGAATAAATAAAACTAAAAGAATTCAAAAACAAAAATGATGTAGATAAAATAAAAATAAAAGGTAAAGCAGCCAAAAAAACTAAAAACAAAAGATAAAAGAAAAAAAGAACAATTATTTTTCCTCCTAATCACCACTGATCATTTGAAAAAATATATAAAAAAAATTATGAATAATGCATTTCTTTTTTTTAATTCTAAATATTAATTTACAAATTGATGTTTTTCTTTCTTGATTTATTAATTAATTATATATATATTTTTTACATTTTTAAATTCTTATTGCTTTACTAAACTAAGTTCTTTCTTGACTTCCTCCACCTCTTCAATGTTCGTGTTGGAGAAGCAATTTGAAGTGTATATACACGCAGCTCAGGGAAGAGGGTATCTAGTGCACTTGGGCAACTAGAAAAAGCAGAGAGAAAGGAGGCGACTCAGCCCTATATTTATCGCCAAATTAGAAGTTTTTCTGAAGCTCACTGTGGTGCGAATCACATTAATGACGATGATGGGGTTAAAAAGTTTGAGTTGTTCTTTCCCTGCTGCTGAAACCTGACCTGTGGGCCAAAAGAGGGTCAAACTACGATGGAAAGCGTCTAACCTGGCAACCCTTGGTTAATAAACAATAAAAGCAGTAAAAGTCCCCAGCACATGGAAATGTATACTGTAGTACACTGATCCCACCAGGAAGGGGACAAAAAATTGATGCTTGAGTCTCATAAAGGACAAAGGTTTTTTTTTTTAACTTCACTATTTATTTATCTTTTTGCACAAATTTCTGTACTTTCTGTTTTTTCTTACACTTTCAAAACAGGCTTGTTACTTTAGTTTTAATCTATTTGTTGAAATGTCAATATTTGTATTTCTCACTACACCGTTTTCAGCCCATCAAATTTTCCTGTCATTGCGTAGCTTTTTCAATCCACTGGTGTAACATTTCCTGGCTTTCACACGGTTAACTTGAATGAGACAGAAGGAGGAGATTAATGCACCATACAGCCAAATTAAACCCTTCAGCGCAACACAAGTTTGTTCATGACGTCGTTTCTTTACTCAGATACAAAAAATAAATAGATAAACCAAATAATAATTTTATATCAGTCATTTGCCAAGTATCAAATCAGCACCAAAATCCGCCATGATGCGCACATCCAACAATTAACCATCTGTGTAATTGTGATTAATGCTGGGTTGCTAAGAACAGGAGTGATCTCCGTTATTAGTTATGTGAAATGGTGGTGATCTGTGATAGTAACTTGGAAAGTACAACAGTGATCAGTACTACAGTTGATTATAATGCAGTGGCTAACATCTGCACCTTGGTGACCTGAAGCAGGAGCGAGACCAAACTGGTTCACAACCCGAAACATTTTATAGCTTTGTGAGTCGTTGAGGTAATTTTCCACACATATTCATAAGCTTTCCTTATTTACACTCAGATGAAGTCCAGGTCTGACTGAGGTGAACCCAGAGCCTAGAGCTTTCACACTCCACTGTGTGTAATGTGTTCTCAGTCCTGAGCTCATAGCCCAAACACTCTGCAGAAAAAATTAACACCTCACAAATCTGATGAACCTGTGAACGCTTCCCGCTGAGGCTTTTCCCCAATCTTTAAAGCAATCCTGCATTAAATCTTTCGAGAAGGTTTTCACCTTTTTTACAACCAACCAATGCTGCTGAACAGCTTACATAAACTTTTATAATATATATAACATGCTTTTTTAACATCCCACCTTCTTCAGACTCGGTGACTGAGGCTGGCTCTGTTTTCGGAAGGAGACGAAAAGTGACAACTTCAGCGGGCCTGTAATTGCACCCTGGTGACGCCGGGCTCTGAGATTAATTCGCCGTGCTCGCTCGTGTCGGGAAAAGGCTTGTGCTGCTGCTGAGTTCTCGCCCTGCTGTGTTTGGTTTGGCCCGTCACTGGCACACTGCAGGTATCACACCTGATTAATGACTGCCTGCTCTGTACTCAGAACCTCCTGTAAGTCTTGGCTGAGAGCTCGGTTACCTGTCTGCTAGCATTTGCGTCTTTCATTTTGATTGTATTTACTCGCACTTTCCTAATTTCAACATTCCGCCACTTCCTTTTTTCACTGCTAAAATTGTCTGCTAAAACATCTACCATTTAAAATGAAATTTGATATAAAAGCACCAAAATATTTTTAACTTGAGAGTTGAGAGGGATAATAAAGAACCCTGGTAACTGAGGAATAAAACAGTTGGTATCATGCTGTTTTAGGACAAAACAATCATTGACAAAGTGTTGTGATGATGTAGAGCTACTATACTATCCTGAGGTAGATTTATTTTCCAGAGTTTCACAACCCACAGTGCTTTAGTGCTTCAGTGCCACAGTCACAATCACATTTTTTATTTTTGAAAAATAATATTTTAATTAGCATTCAGTCACAGTGAAACTTGCACATCTGTGAGCTCATGCATGCAGATATGTGAGTGTATAAGAATTGGACCCCTCAGATGGGAATAAAACCAGGGAAAAAAATGTTACAAGTCAAATATCCTACTTTTTACTCAACTACATTTTATGAAATCAGTTGTTCCTTTTTATTTATGAGGATAAAAACTTAACTGGTCAAACACACAGCTAGCCACCAATCAGGGTCGAGCATGCTCTCTGTTTTAAACTTCTGTTGATTGCCTCTTGATGGTATCTGCTTATCACCAACATACAGTTCAGCATCAGTTCAATAGCAAGCAGAAAAGTGAGTGTAATAAATGATGGAAAAAACTCCTTGAACTCGCCCCAACACCTGCGGGCTTGTTTGCGTGATTTTTTCAAATATTTAAAAAGATAGTTTTGGGGTTATATTAATTGTAATAGAAATCAATCAGTATTTCTGTCATTAACATTCTATTAATAGATCAGTGTGCTGAGAGTAACAGAGTCTTTTCACATAAACCGAGTTGATGAAGTGTCTTGTGACTAAAATTAAATTAAGAACGTTATATCCATTATAAATCATAGTACTTTGGATACTTGAGGACATTTAAAGGCAACATATTTTTGTCCTTTTACTCAAGTGAAAGTTTAAAGGGACACTTTTACTTTTACTGGAGTCACATTTTACAGAATCTCTACTTTATCTCAACTACATGGTTTGTGTACTTCGTCCACCACTGAAGTTAACTGAACAAATGATGGACTAGCGTCTGTAAGAAAGCAAGTAAATTACACGTAATCGTTAAAACAAAAGATAACTGGATAGATGTGACCATAAGGATTAATATGTTGGAAAATATTACCTTTTTGGCTTAATAAAAGATGGATGTTTTTTGAAGAAAATTAAGGAAATGGATTGAATATGTATTCGAAAGATCTGATTTTGTTGCTACAAAGTAATAACGCAAATCATTAGAGGTTTTGTGGAGATTTGTAGAGATTCATTCAAGGGCGTTGTGCATTGTCATGCTGGAACAGATTTGGATCTTCTAGTTTCCAGCACATCCAACATCCACATTTTTGTGGTAACAGTTTCAGATGGCTGGAAAAGTCCCCACTATTTTTGTCATAAAGAGAGAATGAGCTGTTATTACAGAACAATAATGTATTTGAACCACTTTTGGACAATCAGGGATGAGAATTCTTCAGTGATGTGTAGCAAGATATTAATTTAGCCGGGGCTATAGTGTCTACATGCTGCCATTCATATCTGCCTCGTTTTGCCTCGGTTCCTCTCTCCTGCCTCTAATCCTGACACGTATAAAGGTCATGTGGATGTTAAGAAATATTGCAGAATAGATTCTTAACAGTAAAGCTGCAAGAAACAATCAAATCAAGCAAAAGTTTCCACTGATTAGAGAATGATTGCATAATCTAAAACATTTCCAACTTTTTCTGCTTCTCGGTTTGGAGTCTCCAAACCTGGAAAACCGAGCCTTTTAATAGAGCCATAAATGTGACCCAAGTCACTGACTGATGTCCAATGCATAAAAACAAAACCTTCTGCTCTCAAACAAAGCAGTTTCTCCAGACACAGTAGGACTTGGCGAGTGCATCCGAGACCAGATTTCCCACTGATCTTCAGAACCTCCCTGCAATAAATCGCTCTTAAGGTTCTCGGGCGATGCCTGCACCTCCCTCAGAGATCAATGCGAAACGCTGACTCCGAGCCGAGTCGCCGAGGGTGGCCATGTTCTGGGAATCATGGACGTATAAGGACAGGGACGATGAAGGCTCCGAACCTTTTCCAGCATGACAATGCTACTTGAAGCCTCACTGTTAAGAATTAATTCTACAGTATTTATTCGCATCTGCATGACTTTAAAGTGTCAGGATTAGATTCAGGACAGAGGAACAGAGTCAGAATGAGGCAGATATAAAAGGCAGCATGTAGACACTATAAAACTGGTTAAATTAATAACTCTTCTGCCATAACATTGGCACACATCTGACCCTGATTGGTCAAATGTGGTTCAAATACATTATTGATACCATAATAACGGCCCCCGTGCAAAGGCAAAGGCAGCTCTGTGAATCCAGTGCAATCCAGGCCTCCTCACCTCAACTACCTCACTGTACTTTACTAACACCCTTGTGGATGAATGAATCTCTATGAATCTCCATCTCCCAAATCATCTTCTCAGAAGCTTATTTTATATATATATATATATATATTTATCAGACACTTCGACCTGATAGCTGATTACTGGGACACGTACAGTATGAATGCAGTTATCCAATCGGCCAATCATGTATCAGCAGTGCAGAAAACATAAAACTAGTCGGAGTTTTATACTTTTTACAACAAGTATCAGAATGGGGGAAATTCCTGGTTAGTAAAAGAGGACCTATGAGACATTGCAGACTAGTTGGAGCTGACAAGAAGACTACCTTAAATAATTGCTCTCTACAACTGTTGTGAGCAGAAAAGCATCACAGGTTGAATCTTAAGGGCTGATGAGCTACAACAGCAAAACAGCACATTGAGTTCCACTCCTGCCAGGCCAAGAACAAGAATCTAAGGCTACACCAGGCCCCGAATGAGAGAAAACAAAACAAAAAACGTTGCCTGGTCTTTTTTTCAAATTCGCAAATAAAATGTGATAAGTTGTAAACCCATTCATCCACTGCAGCGTGGGAGTTCTGTTCTGCTCTGCTCTGTATGTGTGTGTGTGTGTGTGTGTGTGTGTGTGTGTGTGAGTGTGTGTGTGTGTGTGTGTGTGTGTGTGTGTGTGTGTGTGTGTGTGTGAGAGAGAGTGTAAATTATGCCATGGCCGGCTGAGGTGAGTGAATCACCGCATGATAAATCTCAGGCTGTGTTTGAAGCCTCCTGCTGTGGAAAACTCACGCCATTCTGCTTTCCACTCACACCATTAAGCCACAGTTAGTTAATATTATTAACAGACTTAATTTTTTCCAAATACAACAAAAAAAACGCACCTGAAGAGGAAACGTTTTTCCAAAAATGCAACAGCTTGGGCTTTTTTCGTTGCCAATGATTTTGACCAACGCAAATTAAGAGAAAACAGACGTCTACTGAGGCCGTCTGCAATCTTCCTCCATTTGCTGGTTACTGATCTGCAGCCACGAGTCAAAAAATCGTTTGACTCCAAAGACCCCCAAAGATCCGCCTATCGCATGGCAGAGGCTGCCATCGGGCGGAACGCAGTCCAAACATCTACGTTGTTTTCAAAGCGTTCGAATTTTAAACATCTACATGCATTCGGTCATAGCCAAGACTCCCTTGCATCAGACGCTGTTTTCTTTTTCTTTTCAACAAGTACAGAACATCGAGCGAGACAGCGCCAATGGTAACAGGAACCCAAAGATTAATCTGGCTCCTCTTCCCTGTCTTTCTTCTAATCTTGGATGGCAAGTGGTCAGGCTCGGAAATTGTTTCCACTTAATAATAATAAAAAGTAATAGTAAAGGGGCTTTTTAGGTGTCACATGTACATTAGAGCACAGTGAAATTCTTTATTTGCATATTGGGTCAGAGTGCAGGGTCAGCCCTAAAACAGTGCCCCTGGAGCAAAGTGGGTTAAGGGCCTTGCTCAAGGGCCCAAGAGTGGCAGGTTGGCAATACTGGGGTTTGAACCCCTTAATCTTCTTATTAGCAACCCAGCACCTTAACCACTTCTCCTAAAGAGTTTATGGGCTTTTTTTTTGTGTTAAATGGATGAATAAATGAATGAATGAAAGAAATAAACAAATTTTACAAAGAAACAACGAATAAAAGAAACAAACAACGAATAAAAAGAAACAACAACACAAATAAAGAATTCAAAAAACAAAGAAAAAATAAAAGAAAGAATAAAGGATGCATAAATTAAGTAAGGATAAAACGAAAGAAAAATACAGATAAAAATAAAAAGAAAGAAAGAAAGAAAGTCACATATACACTATAGCACAGTAAAAATCTTTCTCTGCATATCTCAGCTTGATAGGTAGCTGAAATCAGAGCACAGGATCAGCCATATTACAGTGCCCCTGAAACAGAGAGGGTTAAGGGCCTTGCTCAAGGGCCCAACAGCGGCAATTCACCAGAGGTGGTAGCTCACTGGTTAAGGCTCTGGGTTCTAACTGGAAAGATTGGGAGTTCAAGCCCCAGAATTGCATACAGTTTGGTAAACTTCCTCCACCTTGAACTCTGATGGACAGATAAGATCCTCCTACTTTTCAATAAGAAAAAAAAAAAAACACATCACGTCTAAAATCTTTCATTCAAATCTACAACTATTTATAAAAGGTGTTATCAACAAGATTTAAGAATGGTGCTAAACTTCCAGGACGCATTCCAGAAAACACTGGGAGCGCTGTATGGCTGTGCAAGGGGACTATATTAAAGGTGGTAGTGTGTAAACATAAATAACGTACTCTCTTGTAAACAAAGCTAGTCTCAAAACTTTTTAATACCACCTCATATCTAAGAGGCTGAGAGAAGACAAATGGATTAGAGGGTAGGAGGGATGTCTTTAATGTTTCTTGATTAAGTGCAAAACTTTCTAATCCGTGTGTTTGACTTGCTACAGCTTTAGAAACATTTTGAGTTTTTGGAGCTAAAACTTGCTTTAGAACTTGTTTCTGGGAGTGGGTTAAAGCATTTTGTCTATTTTTTATCCCACTGCTAAAAAACCCCACATACTTCGATATCTCTTACCTGTATATCTTTACAGCTGAAGTGAATCTGAATCTTAACCCGCATGGATCTTGATCGGCTGTGGCCCATTTAGTTTGAGCAGAATGGTGATAATTCGATGAGCTGCTGTCTAGACCTGAAAATAGAGTCAATAACATACATAGGATTTAAAAGCATTGCCTGCGCTGAGAAAACCGGGGGAAGAGTAATAAAACTTCCACAGATATAAGGGGTTTATAGTAAAGTCTGTAAGGCTTAGTATTTTAATTCTACAGTAGCTATTCACTTTTCCAGTATTCAATTGACCGAGTGTGACATGCTCCAACTATGAACTTGTTTTCACCTAGAATAAAAATTTTCTGTCGTCACACCTGACTTTTTTAAAGTAACTCATCTCATTGAGAATTAAAAGACATCCTTTTGTTAGTCAGACCAGACAGTACATTAATCAGCACTTTCCAACTCGCTCTTTCTCCACTCAGATTTGCCTGGCTTGCAGCTTTCGTCATAAATCAAGTTGTCAGCCTGCTGTGTTTGTTGGCTTTTTAACCCCCTGGTACGTTAGCATGTGGGTTGCAACCCTCTGTACACCTTCACTGCTAGAACAAACCGCTCTGGAGAGATCCGTCTCCTTCTTAAGCCATCCTGATTGGCATTCATCGCAGGCACTGGCAAAATAAATGCCATTACACCATGTCTGGTCGAAGACTGGAAATCCGTTACAGTCCTCTCTGTGTTCGGGACAGCAATCTATCTTGTATGTGGCAGAGCTTTGAGTGCTTGTGGCTCATCAAGGCCTCTCTTGGTTTGTGGTTTGGTATGCAGTGGTTTTGTGGACACACGACCCGACCTTAATCCAATGCCATGCAAACAAAGAGGGAAAACAGAAAACTTGCACACAGACATGATTAAATTAAGTGAAACAAGTGTAACTGCCATGGATGTAAGACGAGAGTTTAGGGGATACTTTAGTTTGGAAGAGACAAGCAGCCATGTGCACTCAAGGATGCTGAATCCTGGGAAATGAAAGCTAATTTGATTTGGAATTTTCATAATAAATGGGAACTATTAAACCTTTTTCTGATTTGTGAGCAAATCACGTTCTCTTCCGATCCTAAGAGAACCCATGCGTAATAATTAATAACTACTGATTAGGGGTAATAATTCTAATGGGACTATGCATCTTAAAACTTATCCACAAAGGGCCCTTTGTAGCTACAGACTTTCAATCCAACCAAGCAGGATCTTCATTTCACTTTCTTCATCTTAGTCTCCAATCAAGGCTACCTTTAACACTGACCAGGCAAAACATTTTGTCCTCAAAGTTGATGTGTTAGAGGCAGGATTTGATTGTGTGGGGTGCTCTCGGTCTGCAGTGGTCAGTATCTATCAAAAAGTGGTCCAAGGAAGGAAGAGTGATGAACAGGCATCAAGGTCATAGGCAGCCAAGGCTCATTGATGCACGTGGAGAGTGCAGGCAGGCCCGTGTGTTTTGATCCAACAGACGAGCTCCTGTAGCTCAATTTGCTGAAGAAGTTTATGCTGTTAATGCTTGACGGGTCACGACTGTCTGGCAGCAAAAGGGGGTCCTTGAATAGAATGCCTCAGTCACAGAGGGAAATGTTGCCAGTACAGCTAGAACCAGGAAAACTGGACAACCTTGAGTAAACTTACATGGATCCAGGTAGTACTCCAACCAGAGTAAAACTCAAGATCGGGATCGAGAGAGGGATCCAGGAGCTGCGAGTTGGCCATATTGCCCTCTGTGTCATAATCCGTCTGAGTACATCTATTTAGAAATTTTTTTATTTATTTATTCGTTTCCAGTAAGCACCTTTTCCTGGTTAGGGTGTGGTGGTTTCAATACCAATCTCAAGACTATTTGGCACAACGTTGAAATACACCCCGGATAGGATGCCAGTCCCGAACAAAATCCTCTATTGCATAATTATTGGACAAATAGGTATAATAAATTAGCAAAATAAGTTCCCCAAATTTAGGTTGGCGAACTGTCCATGATCTAAATACACATAAATCACAATTTACACATGCTGTACTCTACTATATGTACTCTCAAAATATTCTCTTTGCCTGAATGTGGACAAATGCAGAACTACAGCTCTACAGCCTATGTGCCAAAACATAACATGGCTTCTGGCAGAACGGCAAACAAAACGTGGAAAAAGAGAGGAGACCAAAGTATGTTTTCATTTGCAAGGTTGCACGGTGGATTACGGAATGAACTGCGGACACGTGTTCGGAATCAGCATGAAGAGGCAGAAAATTACCCTTGCTTTTTTCCTGGAAGAGGTTTGGACTCTTTTTTTTTTGTGTGTGTGTGTGTGTGTGTGTGTGTGCCTTCACTTTCATGAAAGCCAGGAGTGTTTCAGTGTATTCCTGCTAATGTCCTTTTCCTTACATAAAAAATGGACAATGATGGATTAAAATGAATAAAAAGTGTCAGGATTTGTTTTAATTTTTTTCCTTGATAATATCAGCATTGAGCATCAAGAATTTCAGATTATGATTCATTCATGGCATCTCTTTAACCCAGAGGAATTAGAAGAAAGTCGTTTTGCACGTAAAAGGCCCAGATTGCGACAGACATCACAAGAAGGTCAAGTAGACAGCTACAAATACCAGTTCCCAGAAACAACCCTGCACTTTTTCCTGCCTATTCTTGCTCCTGTGGCAATGATAAAAAGGCTTCTTCTGAAGTTTTCTGCCTGGAATTAATCTAAGGATCGAGAGATCTGATTAAGACAAGACACTAGTAAAGGTTTAAAAATTAGACTAAACTGACCCTGTTGCAAAAAGTTGATCGTGCGATGATTTATTCTCATTCCAAGTCACGGTTGTTCTAATCAGACTCTTGAATCAAATGTGTGAAACTGATTAGAGTAGTGAGATTAGATTTGCAATGTATACTTTCATGGCTAGGATAAGTCGAGGCTTGACATTTTGATCAAGCAAAAATACGAAGCCCTGGAGAAGCCAACAAAGGCGGCTTTCACACTTTTTTTTTTCTCATACACCAGCACACCTTATACATTTTATCCCAGCAGAAAAATCAAGCTGCAATTTTTTTTAGAAAATAATAGTAGTTTGGGGGAGGAGCGAAAGCAACCAAATAACAAAATGTCTTGGCGAGCGAATAATTGAAGGCCCAAAATTCAACAGTCTTTTGTTTAATGGACAGAAAACTGTTACACAATACTGTTGAATGGTTACACCGTTGCCACACTGAACAGTGGAGACTGGAAACATCACCTCAGTTCAGTTATATTTTTGCTGCACTTCAAATTTCCAGTTTGGTGATCTGCAAAATGGATATGACGAGGGGTGGTGCTAGGGGGCCATGCATTATTTAAAAAACAAAAATAATTTTTTAAATATTGATCTAGACTGGGGGACAGAAACCTGTGGCTTTGGAGCCAAATATTATATACTATATATAAAATCTTTACATTGTTGACTTTTTAAAATTTTTTACATTGTTGACTGTTTTTTTTAATTAAAAAATTACAAAATCAGGTGATAATGTTTGGACACTCATCAAAAGAATTTCCTAAAATAATGAGGCTTTAAACCCAAAATAACCCAACTAATGTAAGTTGTTCGTACTAGTTGTACTGGTGTTATAGATTTTGGAAAGAGCTTGTAAGTTTGCTGAAGTTTTATTGTTTGCACTTGTAATAAAATTCTGTTTAGTAGCCTTCATAACTGATATGATTTTCTGGTCTTTAGATGCTTTTTTTCAGCAATGGGAGAAATTAATTCTGGTTTTAAAGTGAATTTATTTAGTCAAAGTGAAATTTTATTGAATCAAATACTGTTGAACAACATGAAGGTGATCAAATTGTGACTGGAAATTTTAGGTGGATTTTCTTTTATTTATTTAAATAAAACTTAAATCTTCTAGCAGTTGCATCTTATACATTATTGTGATTTAGGCACCTACAATACTAAGTATTTTAAGGTTGGGAAAGTGCAGTGTTTGTTTGCATAATGATTTTTTTCTGTGCCACCACTACCTGGTCACCAGTATAAAAGTAAATCCCTGTCTCTGCCACTAAACATGACAATTTTAACAAAAATACAATGTAAAGACATCACACCAATCAATTTAATACAACTCAGAGGATATCAAAATCAACATGTAGCTTTTCAACATGTAAAAACGGCTGCCTGGTTTGCGTTGTTGCTGTGAACACCTTTCGCCTGTATTTACACCCGTTCATTTTAATTCACTTTTATTTTTAGAGCACTTTTAACAATGGACATTGTCCCAAAGCAGAAGATATAAATATTTTATTTCATAGCTTAGTCCCGATAAGTTTCTCCCTAATAAGTGAGCCAGTGATAATGTTGGTGAGAGCACAAACTCCCTACGATGGTATGATGAAGAAACCCATGAAAGGAACCAGACACAAAAGTGAACCCATCCTCATCTGGGTGACACCAAATCCCCATTAGTTCCAGTTCCAGCATTGTTGTTGATGATAAGTTATCATTTCTTCACTGATAAACACACAAACAGGTGTACTTTTTAATGAAAGTATATTCTCTCTGTCGAGTTAAACATGCTAAACATGCATACTGAGTCCTCCGTCAATAACGCCAAGGTCAGTGTGACTCAGTGTGTCCCTGCTCCCATGTTGGTCCCAGTTGGATCTCACTTTATGAGGACTTCGGATATTGGACTTTAAGGATAAACGACCTCTTTTTCAATACTCAAATAGGATTCTGCTTATGCTGTGTCTCCATCATTGATCATTTAAAGTCTCGGCCATGTAGGATTTGGTGTTAAATCTATAATGATCTCAGATGTTGAGTTAATTTATGAGTTACTCATGAACTTCTGGTTCCACAACTCCTACTGACTGTATAAAGCTGTAGAAAGGACATAACTCATAATCCTACCCTCCGTTGCCAATGATATTTCTCACTCTTTGTGTTTGCACTGCTTTAATGATTTATAATCACACACTTCGTGTCACACAAACGACGATGGTTTCCTCTTTGAGACAGGTTCCTCTTAAGGTTTCTTTCTCATACCATCTAAGAGAGATTTTCTTTGCTACAATTAAATATAAGTAAACTTTTTTCTAGAATTCTTACATTCTGTAAAGCTGCTTTGTATGCTTTATATGTACATTCTCCATTTAATGGTGTGCGAGTTCTCTTTAGATCAGCACTTGTTCTGTGTTTGGTATTTCATGGTGTTTTTTTTTCCTTCTAAATTCGTAATCTAATCTTGATTGTGTTAAAAAAAACATGCTTGAGAGCAAGTTTGTGCGTTGTGAATTCTTATCTCTTGGTTTCAAGGGAACTTTCCCTTGCTGTTTGAACATCTGTCACTGCTTGTTTATAAAAGTAGTAAAGAGCAACTATGTCCTTAAACTATGCAGTAAAAAAAAAAAAAAAAAAAAAAGACATAAGAAGAAGTCTGGGTAAATTACTCCTGGTAGAATAATTGAATAAGTAATTTGAGCCTTGATTGGTTTGTTCTATACAGTACACAGATGTGGAAAGAGTAATAAAGAGTAATTCTACGCAAGTAAAGATACTGTGAATGAAACTTCAATGAAATTTTACTTAAGTAAATTTACAAGTTAGGATCCCAGTCAAAAAACTACTCAAGTAAAAACAGTGGGGAATGGACTAGTTGTTTTTAATTAAATGAATACCTTTACAAATTAAAAATGCAAAAACAAAAATAAAACACATTGAAGTACATGACTTGAGTCTAATGTGAGTTATGCACTTTCACATACAAAAAAATCTCCTGTTATAATGTAATTTATGATAATAAGAGAAATTCGCAATTAAAGACTCAGAATTCAGACAAGGAGCGAACGCTTTGAACAACTCTGGGGTTTTCCAGAATATGACAAAATAAAAACGCTTTGATTGGACAACTGCATTCTTAACAAAAGTGTGTGACTGATTATACAGTAATGTGCTAATCTAATGCAACATCAGCAGATCAGTAAAATCTAACAAATTTTCATTCCTTTTATATGACATTTAAATCATTACATTGGCAAATAAGTCATTTTATATTAACGTGTGCGGCATTTAGCAGACGCTCTTGTCCAGAGCGACGTACAAAAGTGCTTTGAGTGTCTGGCAATGAAAAAATATTCACTGGTATGCTAGATTACAAACTTAAGATAAATCAGACTACGACTCTTCCTTTTTACAAAGCAAATCTTCATTGTGCATCAATAATTTTGCTCCAAGTCCTCGGTAATTTATCACCCTGGTGCTAACCAACATTAGCAATGCCATGCAGTGATGATCACTAAACACCACATCAACAATGATGGAACTGTTATGAATGGATATTTGGTGTCACCTGGGTAATGGATGGGTTCTCTTTTGAGTTTGGTTCCTCTCAAAGATTGCCTTTCTCGTGCCATCTCGGGGAGTTTTTCCTTGCCACAGTCACCAGTAAAAGTACTGTTACTTTAATAAAACTTAAGTACACCTTTTTTTAAATCTACTCAACTAAAAGTAGCTCATTTAAAATGTACTTACAGTAAAATTGAGTAAAAATGCTAAATATAAATTTTTTTAGATTTTTTTAGTAACAGCGAGTGTGGGGTGGGAGATTCTAGTATAGTTCGTAAAGGACATGGGGATATAAATCTACAATTAATAGATAATTCTACAGTTGAATACAAAAATATAATTCATTGGTTATAGTTTATGGCTTATTCCAGTGCTTTGAGTCTTCATTGTGCATCAATAATTTTGCTCCAAGTCCTCGTTAATTTATCACCCTGGTGCTAACCAACATTAGCAATGCCATGCAGTGATGCAACGCAACAATACAACAATTATGTAACCTAAAGATATGCTATTAACTGACCTCATCATGCTTGCGCAAGTTTGATGACGAGTTTTTAGGTGCCAGTTCAGTCGTTTTGGTCAAACACAGCTCACACTGCATAATAAAGCTTTTGCCTTTCTGGTAATTGAAGTCTAAGTGGTCATTCAAATATGTCCAGGGGTTTGTTAATAAGAATTCAACAGCATTTTGCTTTCAGGTACATCTGAATCACTGGTGTCTGTCTTGTCTCTCTTGTGAGTTTAGCATGTTTCTTCTGAACTGTGAATTAAAATTTAGTTAAGTACAATACTTCAAACAAAACATGCTGAAGTAAAAATACAGTACAATACTGTATATCCCTCTTACCACTTAGTTTTCTATAGTGTATCTCTGAGCTGTTGTTTCTTGCAATTCTATCGTTTTTGTGCGTGTCAGCATGCAAGTTTTTGAACGATCGTTTCCTCGAACTATCCGAAGGCAGTTAAGAATAAAATGTGTACAAACGTTTTCACGCGTTTCGTATACAAAGCCGTTGAAAACCAAGTCAACCCGAAGACCATCCAAGAATATCGTACATTGCGTAGAAAATTCAGCACTACTCCGAATGAATGCTGTGCAAACAAGGTTACGATTTCAGCACTGCAGGAAACAGCATACACACGGCCAAAAAACAGGCCTGGCTTTGTTTTCCTCCCTCTCCTGCTCTCTGCAGGACTCTGAGAAAGACAGAGAGAAAGATGGAGAGAAAGATATGCAGTCAAACGCAAATAAATAACCCATGCTCTAACAGATGTCGACACGTGCTGTATTTTGCCATGACACGCCACACATTACAAGCAAATCAAATCCGTCTGAAAGAGTTTGTGAGCTGAAGCGCAGATTCGCTTGAATGGAAACGGAATGTGGATTTATCGAGGGTAAAATATTTGTAATCCATAGCAAAGGTCAGACAAAAGGCAGACGCAGGTAACGGATGTTAATTTATCATCGGTGTCAACCTCATGCTGTTTTCCTATACGGGCATGTTTCACGCATGGGTGTTTTATTTCTCTTACACGACAGCGACTTTTTAACGAGCACAATTTGTTGTAAATGAGAGGAAAACTGATTTAAAAATATGACAAAAGTTATGGAACATTCATGAAACCAATCAGTTCTTGTTCTGACTTATATTGGAGCAGCTATAAACAGTTGTTTTCCTGGTCAGCCTCGTTTTCTTCCTCTCTCATGCCTCTGCCTTTCCACTCTCTCAAAGTTAACGAGACAAATCACAGCAGACTATTTTATTTGACCATTTATTTGTGTTTAACCACAAGGAAACACATTTGCATGGCTCAGAAACACAGGATGCATGAACAGTTTTGCATCTAAGCACTTATCACTGAAACACCACCATCAACAATGATGGAACTGTTATGAATGGATATTTGGTGTAACCTGGGTAATGGATGGGTTCTCTTTTGAGTTTGGTTCCTCTCAAAGATTGCCTTTCTCATGCCATCTCAGGGAGTTTTTCCTTGCCACAGTCACCGGTAAAAGTACTGTTACTTTAATAAAACTTAAGTACAAAGTTTTTAAATCTACTCAACTAAAAGAAGCTCATTTAAAATGTACTTACAGTAAAATTGAGTAAAAATGCTAAATATAAAAAAATTGAGATTTTTTTTGTACAGCGAGTGTGGGGTGGGAGATTCTAGTATAGTTCGTAAAGGACATAGGGATATAAATCTACAATCAATAGATAATTCTACAGTTAAAAACAAAAATATAATTTATTGGTTATAGTTTATGGCTTATTCCAAATTAAAATGCAATAACAAAAATGACTTGAGCCTAATGTGAGTTATGAACTTTCACAGCTCCTGTTATAATTCAAAGTCACAATTTAAATACGGATTAAGAAACTTTCGTTTCATTAATTTCGCTTTCTGCATCAAAGGAGTCTCTCTTTTCTGTCTCTATTTTCTTTCTTGTGATTTTATTCTTTGCCAATCAATCACTCAGTGCAGCAGTTTCTGGGGGCGCCATTTCTTTCCCTCCTGCATTATTATTTTTTTATACATTTTTTACTCAATACCGGATATGTTTTAAAATGTAGTTAAGTACAATATTTCAAACAAAACGTACTTAAGTAAAATTACAGATTTTAAAAACTACACCAAAAAGTAGAAGTACACAGAAAAATTATTAATTACTGTACAGTAACATGAGTAAATGTAGCACCTTTCCACCTTTGTATCCGTGACACTCAAATTATTCATATTGTGTCCACCTTATGATTCCCTGCGATCCAGCTGTTACTATGGAAAGATACAGTGTTAAAACGAAAGTGTTGATATAAAATTTAATATAAATAATTAAATAATATAAGCGACTGTCAGAACTGCTGGTAGGAACTTTGATTCTAGTCTTTTTTGACCAATCAGAATCCAGAATTGTTCAGAACGTTTTCTTTGTGGAGCAAAAACTGACTTCAGTCTATAAATAAACAGATTCCACACCATTAAATGTACACTGTAGTCATTTTGCAGAGCTAAAAACGCTCATAGTGTGCAATAAAGCCACCTCACAGCCTGCACTATTACACATCCCGACTATCCTGTTGCTCTCTTTTCTCATATTCTAATTGAAAATGTAGTTTTTTTGTTTGCGATAAGTGCCGTCGCATGGAAAGAGGATGATTTGATTCTGTACAATCTAGTAAATAAAGGGGAAATGTAACACGCTGACTGACAGAGCTATTACATTCTGATGATCTGCGGCTTTTATTCCCTGCCTGTAGCTTTAAAACCTCTGCACAATGGATGGTGTGTTTTCTGTAAATTAAACGACCTGCTCTTGCGGAAATCTTTAGGCAGAGAGCTGTAGAGATCAGCAGGAGGGAAAGGGATGGCTTTTCAATTTGTATCACTAAGAGGATCATGAGATGGAAAAAGCAGAAGACGATGGAAGCTACTGATATGCGTAATACTGTTTATTATACGTGTAATCTCCGATCTGAGACTGAGTGAACACACCGCTGCATTATGGGCCTCCATTGTTTGCCATGTCTTTGATGTGGCCAGGTTGATGTTTTTTTCACTCTTACACACACAAACACACACACACACACACACACACACACACACACACACACACACACACACACACAATTCTGAATAATACAGTTCTAATATGGTGCTTGTTCTAATGTTTAATTGTTAAATACTCATAATAAAATGACTCTTATTTTGCCCCATGTTATTTGTAGTGGTTTTATACAGTAGATTTTGACCCCAAGCAGCACGCAGCAATGCTGTGTTTATGGTCTAAATGTTCAAATGCTGAAAAAAGAAAAATAATCGTAAATTTGTTTACGCTTATATTTCTTTTTTTAGCATTTGAACATCTCTCATGTAACTGAAATTATATTTCCACATTTTAAACACATTGGGTTTTGCTCCATTATTGTATAATTTTACAATAAATGCATTCCTTTTTTAAAAATTCTATTCTATTCTATTATTGCATGGTCGAATATAGCTTCTATGTTATATATTTTATTTTATACAGTAATATAAAATTGAAATATAACTTTATATGATATATCGTATATATCTCATGTCTATATACTTTATACAGTCACTGATATACTGTATGGCATGTTACTTATTGTTTTTTTTCTTTATGAAATATTAAAATACAATTACATGAAAGATAGATTTCTTAATCAGGAACTTGATAACAACATTCTAATCTATAAAATCTATATTATTATTATTATTTTTATTATTATTATTATTATTAATGTAGTGGTAGTGTTTAGTGTTTTATTGGTTATGATCATTTTTGTGTAATCTATGTAATATACATGTAAATTGTATGAAGTAATTTAATATAAAATTGAAATACTATTCACACTAATTAATAAATGAATTATTTGGAAGAGCCGTCTGCATTGTTGGGATACAGAATGACCATCTCAGCAGGACAGAGATGAAGACCAATGACCTCGGTGGGACAAGCAGGCAGAGCAATGTCCACAAGTTACATGTGGTTCAAACCATATTCCTCTCCCCTGTAGGTCCCAAATTCTAAGATTCATCTCCAGATGGGCTTCCTGGACAGCAAAAAGCAAAAAGATTTCCTGCATCCATTATACAAAGGTCTTTCAAAGGCAGATGCAAGTGCAGATAAATTTAAGAGAAAGAAACAAAAACACAAACATGTGGGAGGCATATGAACCTTCAGAAACCTTCACCTCAGCTGTTATGTGATGCCTAGGGTTTGAACATGTTGGACTTCCATGGCTTCCTGTTCTCACACTCAAAACACACAAGCCTCTCTTAAAAACAGTGACCCCAAAATGACACCATCTCTACCCCCAGCCCAACGAAGGAACCTTGAATCCCCCACTATCCCGGGACATCCGGCGAGATGGAAACCACAGTGTTGTCCTCCTGCTGACTCTCCGAGCCTGGGACAGACGGATCTGTTTCCATGCCACTGGCTCTCAGCCCTGCTTAATCCCGAGCTCCATAAGGACTTCTGGATCCGGTTTCCATTTTACTGTGGAATTCGATCGCACCTGATTGGTGGTGCTCAGCATGAACACCGGAGAAAAGAGCTTAACAGACAGCTGTAAATTACGCTACATTCACAATAAGATTATTCTGTTCACCAAGTACCAAAGGGTGTGTAAATTAGTGTAGCATGGTGTAGCATCTCAACGTAGATATACTGCTGCGGAAATGCACACTATAGTTTATAAACCACCCAAAAATGACACTCAGCAAGTCAAAATTATTGAATGTAGGCAAATGTAGCTCATATTCCCTATTATAAGTGTACAAGAAACTAAATATATTATTATTACACCTATTTCTGGATATTTATACCTCGTCACTTTTATGAAAGAAAACTTTATATATGGAAATCTCTATATGGACAAACATTTGTGGACACCTGACCCTAGGATTGATATGTGCTTTGTGAACAGTCCACTTTTGCTCCACTTTTCTGAGAAAATGTTCCACTAGATTTTAGACTGTCACTTACTTGGGCTACATGATTAGCAAGGATGAAAGTTCTATTGTAGTTGTATTCAATATAGATTTCACTTCTGATGGGGAAAGAGAAAGATAGTCAGCCATAAGGGTGTTAGTAAAGACAAGTACTGATGTAGGAAGGGTGAGGAGATGTGGGTTGCTGACTGCAAATAGGGTTTAAGTCAAAGCTTTTATCCTAAATAGGGGTCCCCTGGTGGTCTAGTGGTTAAGATGCAGCGCTCTCACCGCTGCGACCCAGGTTCAATTCCCGGTCAGGGGACCATCCCCAGCCACTTTCAGTGCCGGTCCCAAGCCCAGATAAATTGGGGAGGGTTGCGTTAGGAAGGGCATCCAGCGTAAAACATGTGCCAAATCAAACGTGCGGAGGATCCGCTGTGGCGACCCCTAACGGGAGAAGCCGAAAGAAAGAAAGAAAGGGTTGAAGCCAGAGCTTTATAGCAGCCCATATAAAGCATATCTTCATGGAACTGGGTATTGTCATGCTGGAACAGGTCTGGGTCTCCTTGTTCAAGTGAAGGGAGAATTTTATGCTACCAAATGTCCTATACAATTGTATAGGCTTATGTACATCGAGTTCACTTTCATAAGGTTTCCTTCTGATGACTCCTCCATGCAGATCTCATTTGCCCAGAATAGAATAGTGCACTACCGCTAGTGTGTCATATTTGGATTTAGCTTTGACTTCTTTTTTCACGGTAACATCAAACAGTGAAAATTAAAAGCAATACATTTGTAGTTCCTACTTTGAGTCATTTTTGGATCCTCGAGTTGTTTAGAGGAGTTTATGGTTATTAGCAAAACATCTGGAAAGGTCTGGAAATGTATTCCATTCTCATTAGGATTTACTGCTCAATTAATCTGAGCAGTAAATCCTAATGAGTCAGTTAAAGCATAACAAGTTAGATGTAGCTCATTTAAGGAGCATAAAAAAAAACAGGACAATTTTTTTGTTTTTTAGAAAAACTAATTTCTCAAATTTATTATTTCGGGTACATCAAATATAAAGTAAGTGTCTATGAACTTTTAAGGGAAAAATGCATACAGTTGATAAAGTTTGTGTTATTTATTTTTTATATCAAATTAAAAAAGTCATATGATAAAGAATTCCATGTCATTTAGAGGAGTATAGGATGTTTCTTTTGAGTCTTAGATCTTTTTTAGGTTTTCTGCTCCTCTATGAGCCCTCTGTCACCTTTGGGTTTGCTCACAGGTGGTAAAGAAAAACCCAATATTCTTTTCAGAAGCATTGTAAAGTCTTCCTTTCTATATCATCAACACTATCTATCAGCTACTTCACACCAACAATGTGATCTATTTAAACTCAGGATCAAATCCAAAGCTTTCACTCATTTACATTCTATCTGGCTATGATTAACTTCCTCAAAACAATCCTTCATTGGATTGAAAAAAATAAAAAAATATATATTCATCTGATAAAGAATAATAAAAAAGTCATTTTGCCAGGGGCCAAAGCTTTCACTCATTTACATTCTATCTGGCTATGATTAACTTCCTCAAAACAATCCTTCATTGGATTGAAAAAAATAAAAAAATATATATTCATCTGATAAAGAATAAGAAAAAAGTCATTTTGCCAGGGGTGCTCAAACTTTTGAATACAAATGTAGAAGTGCAAATTTGATGTCAGACCTTTGATTCTGGACTTCATAAAATTGGCTACAGAAAGGATCTCAGGCATGTAAAATTGTTTTTTTTTTGTAGCCTTGGTGCTGTAACAGTGTTTATCCAGTTTTCCACAACAGTGCTTCTCAAAACCCTTCATGGTTTCTCTTCTCTAACACACCTAATCCAAGCCATGACCTAAATCATAAATTACCCTGTTACTCAAATCAGGTGTGTCAAAAAAAACAAAGTCTCGCATTCGTCATGAAGGCTCACCATATTTAGATTAAGCACTCTGGGTATTTAGGTATCCGGCAACGCAGCGGTGAAATTGATTAAGAATTCCAACTCATGACTAAGGAGTGTAAAACAGATGGTGACAGTGATAAATTGAGCTGCATGGGCACAGCGAAGTGGGTCAGCAGGGCAGGCTGGGTCTTAGACGAGATGTTTAAATGTCCACAGAGCCCAAATAAACAAATTAAACAACCAGCGCAGGAATGTTTATAGTGTGCTTCCTAAGCGGTTTTTAAACATGTGTTAGGTACGTAGCCGTCTGATAAGGAAGTGTTTGTGCTAATCCTTTAGGACAGCATTTAGGAGAAGATTGTAGTGTTGAAGCATGAGAAGAGCCAAGTGCAGATGAAACTCCAGCATGAGTACTGGAACAGAATGAAAACTTCCTGACATAGAGAAAATGTTTTAGAACCTACAAACCTAGCATAAGTGTATCTGCAATGCTGTTTTTTAGATTTTATGAAAAGCTATATTTAGTACGTTGAGGTAAATCTGAGCACAATATGTGTGGGGAAAAAACTGCACACCATTTTTGATTCATTAGGGGAGTTGTAGCTCAGCAGTTAAGACGTTGGACTTGCTCTAAAGGTCATGAGTTCAAATCCCCAAATGTCCAATATGCCACTGCAAGGCCCTTAAGCAAGGTCTTCAGCTGCACAGTTGCACATTTCCATTTATGCCATTTGGCAGATGTCTTTATTCAGAGATGTTAGATCACATTGTCTTTCCTTTTTCCTACAGGACACACACTGACAACATTTTCGAGAGGTGTTTTTTGATTTCCCCATGTCATCTATGATCTTGTCCTGGTGGATAGAAGTGTACAAATGTTCACTAATATTACATTTAAAGTCTCTAAGATTTCTCCCAACAGGACTACATTTACCATTTTGTTTACTTAGTTTTTGTCAACAAAGTTAGCATGACATAAACTTTAAATTATGGCATTTTGGCAGACATCGTTATCCA
Organism: Silurus asotus; assembly: GCA_024362625.1. Classification (NCBI taxonomy): domain Eukaryota; kingdom Metazoa; phylum Chordata; class Actinopteri; order Siluriformes; family Siluridae; genus Silurus; species Silurus asotus. Next base: position 5,783,555 of record MU574226.1, on the reverse strand, counting down.
GAGTGACTTACATTTATCCAATTCATACAGCTGAACAGCTTTGGTGTAACGAGCCTTGCTCATGGGCCCAGAAGTGGCCTTTTTGTGTGGCTTGTATTTAAACTCTCGACTTTTCTATACAAAGTCCAATTTCTTAACCACTAAGCGACCACCTCACCAAACAAGTACCAATACATTTATTTGTGGATATATAACAGGGGGATGAGCTAAGATAGAGTGCGAGTTTGCGTGAGATCCCTACATAACTTGATCTGGTCTGTTGCTTGTCCTGGATGTGTCTGTAATTTGTCTTGAAGATGAGGTCCTGGTGAATTTGTAATCTGGAAGTCCTTAAAGTACAGTAGATAGCATGGGATCCAATGAAGGACTGTTCTAAGGAAGTTAATCATAGCCAGATAGACTCGGAATGTCAATGAGTGAAAGCTTTGGATTTGAACCTGAGTTCTGAGGGGAAAATATATAATAGATCCCATTGTCGATGAGAAGTAGCTGATGGATAGTGTTAATGGAATTGGAAGGTATACTTTATAATGCTTCTGAAGAGAAGGTTTTTGTTTACCGCCCGTGAGCAAACCCAGAGGTGAAAGAGGGCTCATAGAGGAGCAGAAAACCTAAGACTAAAACTCTAAAAGACTCAAAAGGAACAGCCTATATTCCTCTAAATGACATGGAAAAGTCTCTAGTAGTCTCTAGTTCCATTTGTAGTTGCAGTCAATATAGATTTACGTTCTGATGGAGGAAAGTGAATGACTAGTCACTTGCGGGCTTGAACTTTCACGTTAATATAAAAAGTAAGGTTCACAAGGATTTAAAAAGATTATAAGCAATATATAATAGTTGTAGATTATAGACTGTAGCAACGTCAGGGTGAATGTATGAAAGAGAAACGGTAGTTGAGATCTCAGGGTGCGATGAAGAGAGAGAAGCTGCGATCCTTGAGTGAGAGCGTATGTATGCAGTACAGTATGCCTACAATCTTTCAGAGACATAATAAATTAGCTGTCTGTGATTCTTAAAAGGAAGTCTGTAGTTTCTGAGGAAGAAATGACTGAGCAAGTTCTTCTGTGGTCCACAAGAGTCCAAGTGGGATGCCTGCAAAGCTTGAGACAGAGACTGTGTAAGGTCTTTTTCATAAATGCACTATTGACTATGGAAATTGTTTCCTTCAAAATAGCTAGCAGTGGCATCCATGCAGCAATGTTGTCTCAACATTGGTGTGTCTGTGTCCTGACATCATTCCACTGAGTTGATTGAGCGAAAAATGCAGTGATGAGGAAACAAGTGGTTTGTATATTTAGTGCATTTGGTGTGAGGCCCAGTCATGTGGAAATTTATAGGTTTTTATCGAGACGAAAGGTTTAGCTACAGACTTGGTGTTTGCCTCAACTGTTAGTTATTTCATAACGCCATTTGAAAAACACGAGAAAGACGCCTTCGCCAGATGTTTATAGAAAGTCTAGGATGTAAAACAGATAACTGTAATGGTTGTACACAAGATGCTGGACTTAATAAAATATTATGTATCAGAGACAGACTTTAAAAGGAGGAATTTGAGTTGGGCCTCACTGGCGCAACAACGTATTTCCATGAATGTTTCTGATTAGTTGCTGCTCAGTAGGAAATCTCTTTAAGTCAGTTGACAATATTAATAAAAATATGGACAAAAGTATTAGGACACCTGACCTTTCCAGCCATATGTGGTTCTTTTGGAGAACAAAGTTGGAGGCACACAATTGTATCGAATGTTGTAGGATGCATTTGGTAGCTTGATTTTCTCTTCACTTGATCTATGAGACCCAAACCTGTTCCAGCATGCATCTATCTATCTATCTATCTATCTATCTATCTATCTATCTATCTATCTATCTATCTATCTATCTATCTATCTATATTCTAGAAATGTCTCTATATGTGAAATGTTTTCAAAAACAAACTGAAATACTTATTAATTAGTTGAAGCATTTTTGGCAGCAATTACAGCCTCATGTCTTTCTGGGTATGAGGTAACAATCTTTGCACACCTGGATTGGGGGATTTTCTATCCCCTTTTTCATAGCAAATCCTCTCAAGCTGGGTCAGGTTGGAAGGGGACCATTTTCAAGTCTTTCCAGAGAAGTTCAGTAGGGTTCAAGTCAGCATGTTGGCTGGGCCACTCTAGGACATGCACAGAGTTGTCAATATGCCACTTCTACAATGTCTTGTCCGTGTACTTAGGGTTGTTGTCATATAGGAACATGAACCTTCGGGCCAGACTAAGGTCTTGAGCGCTCAGCAATGATGAAGAAAAATGGGAAGCATCTGAGCCAAACATTGTTTGGTCTTAATATTGTACATGTGATATTCCAGGGTTTGAATCTTTGTTATTATGGTGTAGTGAGTGTAAATTGATAAAAAGATTATTTCGAACGATTGTAGATCAGGCTGCTAAGAACAAAACAAAAAACGCAATATATATATATATATGCAATAATATATAAATTAATGACATGTAGATGAAAAACAACAGACCAACAGGCAGAACACACTCAAGCACAGGACATGTTGTGATTAAGACAAGGCTCTTCATCCTTGTCCAAAAGAGTCCACATGTGGAGGCTGAAATTTTATCATAGCTTTTTGGCAGTTGTTTTATTTTTCCTCCTCTGTTCATCATCACCTGCAGCTCATGCGCTGTTTTCTTTTCATTGTTTGACTTTGTCTCATTTTAGGTTAAATTGAAAATGCCTGCTTTTTTGGAAAATGTTTTTTTAAGGTTCTTATCATTACTTCAAGTGACCAGTAGGAGGCTCTAAGCTTATAAAAGGGAAAGAAAAATATCTTTGGCGATTAGATTAAAGCCGTGAATGTTCGATATACAAACACAAAGTCTAAGCAAGATTTATGAGGAGATAAATAGGGGAAAAACATGAACCAACAGCCAGCGAGTATTTTGGAATAGAAACTTGTAAGCGATACCCACCACGTGAGATTAAAAGAAACAAACTGGGAAATGTTCAATGTTCTGTATGTCAGTCGTCAGAAGACAGAAATAAAAAACAGGATGCAAGTCACGAAATACGTGACTCATTTGGCCAGACAGACTGTTTGTGAGTAAAATCTGTTTAAAAGGGTTTAGCAATAATGTTATACAAAATGAATATAAATACAAATGATGACAAGAGTTATTCTGAGTGCAAATTATTTTTCTAGAAACGGGATAAAGGTCCTGTGTGTTTATATACACTGATGTTTATTTTACAATCCTTGTGAGGACCTTACATTTACTACACAAAAATATGTCACTCCATTTGAACATTTGTTTTTTTCTTATGGGGACTAATCAAATGTCCTTGCAAGGCCAAACAGGCCATACACACACCTGATGTCCAATCTGGAGCTTTACTGTCCCCAGACGCTGGGTTGAACAGAAAGTGTTTGCTGAACTTTTTAACCACTCACACTCACATCTGCTCTTTATGGATTGCATGAGTTGTCACGGCTCCAGGAATATCCTACAGTCTCTCTCTCATGCGCACACACACAACTTTACAAAAACACATACTTCACACTTCTTACAGACCCAGCTAAGCCCAACCCAATCAGACAGTGTTTTACCAGCTCATCACATCTGCAGGTGATCAGAGCAGCACAAACCACCCAGACACCTGTTTCTCGCCAGTGAGCATTGAACACACATTACAGTAAATTTCACCAGGCTCTCCAGACACACACACACACACACACACACACACACACACACACACACACACAATGACAGGTATTATGAGAGCAGAGGCAAATGTGGATCCTTTTATCATTTTCAAGGATCGTAACAGTCAAACAACGCAATTAATAAAGCCATGTAAGCCAGCAGGACATGAAGTATAGAGACAACAATCTCTGTCTGACCCTCACACTTGACCCGATACACTCACACTCACTGACTGGGAAATGATGTGTGTTACCCACAATGCACTGCAAACATTCTTCAGTTATTATTTAGAACAACGGCACTGTTAAGAAAGTGCTGAATAAACAGGTAATAGTGTTAAGTTAGTGTCGATTATGCTTTTTTTTTCAACTGATCAATTGAGATGTAGCCAAATGTAGTTACTATAGTTAATTTAGCTTATATATTAATTTAGGCAATGTGCTTAATATATTAATGAAGTTAATGTAGTTTTTAATTAAACGGATTACATTTGAAAAAGTAACTGAATGTTGTTAATATTGTCACAGTATTATTGTAGTAAACATTTTAATATAATTAACATAGTTAATTTAGTTCATATATTTAAAGTAAATTAATATACTTTATATAAAGTAATTCATATACAAAAATTGTGCATATAGTTAAAGTAACTAATATTGTTAATATAGTTAAAATTACATTAGAGTTTTAAACAACTGAATTTTTACATGTTTAATGTAGATAATAGGGTAAATATTTTAATGAAGTTAATGCAGTTAATATACTAATATAGTGTAACTAATGTAATTAATATAGTTAAGGTATTTAATGTAACTAATGTCATGTAACCAAATAAATGTGACATTGTTAATGTTGTTAATGTAATAAATATACTAAGCAGTGAAGATAGTAAGGTAGTTTTTATTAAACTGATTTGATTACAAACAAAGCAAACAAATGTATTTAATATAATTAAAAGTATAATTTTTGTGAATGTATTTAGAGAAGTTCATTTATTAATGTGGCTAATGTAAAATATATGAAGTGAAGTTTAAAGTTTATGTAGTTAATACCATGTAGATAATATATATTAATTTACCTTATATAGTTATTATAGTTAAAATAGATAATATCGCCAATTTAATCAATATATTAAAGCATTTATCATAGTTAAACTAGTGAAATTTAAAAAGTGAACTGAATGTAATTAATGTAGTTAATATTATTGTAGTTGATGTAGAAAATATTTTAATGTAGCTAATGTGTGTGTGTGTATAGCTAATTGAGTTGATAATTAGTAACTAAATTATTATAGTTCATGTAGTTAATGTAACTAATGTTGTTTTTGTTAAGTTGATTAAATCACAGATGTATCTGAATGTATTCCATATAGTTACGGTTGTTTCTATAATTTATGTGACATGACAATGCGGTCAGAATTCACTCACTTTCTACAACGAGGCCTGATGATTTATAAAAACAGGAAGTGAAGTGACTGTGGTTTTGGTGAGTAAGATTACAAAAAATTTTGCTTAGTAAGGGACGGTGGTACAGTTATTTTCCCCTGCTGTAATACATTCTATGCGGTTTTTGGTTGTAAATATTTGTTCCTGAACCAGTCACAATGCCTAGAGGCTTGACATGCTGGAAGTACACAGACAAAACCGTGCCAATGTTTTCTTTTCTTTTGTAAATAAACAGTAGCGATGGTGAAGCTTAAATATTGGATCATTCTGACACTAGTAGGCAGTATTCAGCTGTTTACCATCCAGTCTCTTTAAAACGATTAAAGAGGATAGAAATTGAGATTTGGTTTGGTTTAAAGAGGAGATCCGAACTGAAAGAAGATGGTATAAAGGTAATGGAGTTATTGTACAAGTGAAGAAGTTGGTGTAGGGGTAAAGGATTTGGTGTTGGGTGAAGGAGTAAACCCTGATGAAGGGTCTGTGGAGAGTCTGGAGAACGGGACATGACAGGAACACACAGTGCCTCTCATGTCGAGTCTGTGTGCTGTCACTCTGCTCCTGAGCTCCATGTGGCACTTTGTTTAAAGGAACTGAGATGATTAATTGCTCGATACTTGACTGTGTCAGGACTCTACCACCAATAACACCACCACCCTGCTTTACCAGGAAGGAGCTGGTGTTGGGTGAAGGAGTTGGTGTACTGGTGAAGGAGTTGGTATAGAGTGAAGGAGTTGGTGTAGGTTGAAGGAGTTGGTGTTGGGTACATGAGTTGTTGTAGTGGTGAAGGAGTTTGTGTTGGGTACATGAGTTGGTGTAGTGGTGAAGGAGTTGGTGTAGAGTAAAGGAGTTGGTGAAGAAGTGAAAGAGTTGGTGTAGATTAAAGGAGTTGGTGTAGAGTGAAGGTGTTGGTGTAGTGGTGAAAACGTTTGTGTTGGTTACATGAGTTGGTGTAGTGGTGAAGGAGTTGGTGTGAAGAGAAGGACTTGGTGTAGAGGTGAAGGAGGTGGTGTAGAGGTGAAGGAGTTTGTTTTGGGTACATGAGATGGTGTAGTGGTAAAGGAATTGGTGTAGAGTGAAGGTGTTGGTGTAGTGGTGAAAGAGTTTGTGTTGGGTACATGAGTTGGTGTAGTGGTGAAGGAGTTGGTGTAGAGATTAGGAATTGGTGTAGTGGTGAAGGAGTTGGTGTAGAGTAAGAAGTTTGTGTAGAGGTGAAGGAGTTGGTGTAGAGGTAAAGGAGTTTGTGTTGAGATCAAGGAGTTGGTGTACTGGTCAAGGAGTTGGTGTAGAGTGAGAAGTTGGTGTAGAGGTGAAGGAGTTGGTGTTGGGTGAAGGAGTTGGTGTAGAGATGAATGAGTTGGTGTAGTGGTGAAAGAGTTTGTGTTGGGTACATAAGTTGGTGTAGAGTGAAGGTTTTGGTGTAGCGATGAAAGAGTTTGTGTTGGGTACATGAGTTGGTGTAGTGGTGAAGGAGTTGGTGTAGAGGTTAGGAATTGGTGTAGTGGTGAAGGAGTTGGTGTAGAGTAAGAAGTTTGTGTAGAGGTGAAGGAGTTGGTATAGAGGTGAAGGAGTTTGTCTTGAGATCAAGGAGTTGGTGTACTGGTCAAGGAGTTGGTGTAGAGTGAGAAGTTGGTGTAGAGGTGAAGGAGTTGGTGTTGGGTTAAGGAGTTGGTGTAGAGATGAATGAGTTGGTGTTGGGTAAAGGAGTTGGTGTAGAGGTTAGGAATTTGTGTAGAGGTAAAGGAATTGGTGTACTGGTGAAAGAGTTGGTGTAAAGGTGAAGGAGTTGGTGTACTGGTGAAGGAGTTGGTGTAGAGTGAAGAAGTTGTTGTGGTTTTGAAGTAGTTGTTGTGGAGTGAAGAGTTGGTGAAGAGGTGAAGGAGTTGGTGTAGGTTGAAGGAGTTGGTGTACTGGTGAAGCAGTTGGTGTATGGTAATGAAGCTGGTTTAGGATGAAGGAGTTGGTGTACGGTGACGGAGCAGGTTTAGAATGAAGGTTTTGGTGTAGGATGAAGAAGCTGGTTTAGGATGAAGGATTTGGTATAGGGTGAAGGAGTGAACCCTGATGAAGGGTCTGTGGAGAGTCTGGAGAACGGGACATGACAGGAACACACAGTGCCTCTCATGTCGAGTCTGTGTGCTGTCACTCTGCTCCTGAGCTCCATGTGGCACTTTGTTTAAAGGAACTGAGATGATTAATTGCTCGGTACTTGACTGTGTCAGGACTCTACCACCAATAACACCACCACCCTGCTGTACGCACTCTTATTCTGTAAAACACACCATGGCAGTGATGAAGTGAGGGACCCAGTGTGTGTGTGTGTGTGTGTGTGTGTGTGTGTGTGTGTGTGAGGCATGCTGGGTGTGAGGCATTGAAAACCTTCGGAAAATAACACTTTGTAACTGCATGATCTCAGATACAACTTACATCTGGCAAGAGGTACATTTTTTATGTTGTCATTTTTTTATTTTGTTGCAGGTGTATTAAATTATGTTATGATCTATTTATTTGTATATATATTGAATATATTTAAAATATACTAATAATAATATTCATTTAATTAATATTTTAATACCAATGCATTATTTCCCGCTGTTTTATTCCTGCAAAGCAAACTGAATCCGTCCAACATCAACAAACTTGCCAGATGTTTTTTTTTTTAAACCACGTGCTACACACACACACACACACACACACACACACACACACACACACACACACACACACTGATAGTGGAGTCTGTTTGTCCTTTAGAGAGTTCTCACTCGGCAAAGCAATAAAGGAGATGATTTCGGGCCGAGAGGCTAATGCATTCCGTTCCCTGGTGACACACACACACACACACACACACACACACATACACACACACACAGGCGCACGGACTCCCCTTCACGAGCTCCCCTCGTTCGCTACGGGAAACTCTCAAAAACTCCTCCATAACCTTCATCTTCGGCGACCTTAAGAGGAACACACACACACACACACGCGCGCGCTCGCTCGCTTAGTGAAAGTCAGGGTGCGAGCATGGCGCAGGGGCAGACCGCTCCGTGCGCCTTCACCAAAAAGCGCCGAATTTAGAGCGTGTGTGCGTGTGTGTGTGTGTGTGTGAGAGAGAGAGAGAAGGAGAAAGAGAGAGAGAGAGAGAGAGTGAGAGAGAGTGTGAATGTGTGTGAGTGAGTGTGTGTGTGTGTGTGTGTGTGTGTTCTATCCCGATATGAAGCGGAGCTCAGCGCTCGGATGGCTGCTCCTCTGGACTTTATTTCCAGCGGGATTATTAGTATTAAACAGGGAGAAAACCAAACACTGCAGCAAGGACAACACGGTAAGACTAACTTTATCATCATCATCATCATCATCATCATCACCATCACCATTATCACTATCATCGTCATCATCATCATCATCATCATCATCATCAAGGCAGGAGTCTTAGGACAAACTTTAGACCAACTATTTTGATAATGTATCTGTGATGACCTGTTACTGATCCTGAAAAATAAAGAATACAAAGTTTAAATGACTTGTAAAATTGTAGCCTTAAATAAATACAATAAAATAAAAGAAGTTTCAGGGTTTTCTTTTTATGCAATTACTCTCATTTCCCTAATTAAATAATTGTATTTTATTGCGCCATTAAGTTTAATGTCAGTGAGGTTCATAAAGAGCTCAGAGAACTCTAATGAGCAGTGCTGAAGATTCAGCAGACTTTCTTTCTTCATCTTCTTCTTCTTCATCGTCATCGTCTTCTTCCTCTTCTTTTATCAACCTTTTACTTCTTCCTCTTCTCTTGTACCACCTTTTCAGATTCGTCCTTCTTCTTTTGACTTTTTCCCTTTTTCCCTTCTTTTTTTCGTTTTCTTCCTTTTTCTTTTTACATTTGCTTCTTCCTTTTTCTTTTCCTTTCTTTATCCTCTTCCCTTTTCTTTTTACCATTTTTCTGTTGTCTCCTTCCTTTTCTTTTTCTTCTTCTACTTTTTCTTTTGACTTTTTTTCCTTATTACTTTTTTTTCTTCTTTTCCCATTTCCCTTCTCCCTCTTCTTTCATTTACTTTTTCCTTCTCCCTCCATTTACTTTGTCCTTCTTTTTCTTCTTCCTCTTTTAATTATTAAATATATATATATATATATATATATATTTTTTTTTTAATTTCTCTAATATTGTTTTAATATTTGAATATTACATTATTGGTGTGTTTGTCTTCCCGCATCCACATAAGTAAACATAAGGCAACATTTATTTTGCATAAAAACATAATAAAAGAATAAACACACTAGGATTGTATTTGACACCACAGCTGAAGCTCCTCACATGTTGCTAAAGACTTGAATAATCAATTGATTGATTGATTAATGAGTTGATTGATGTTTTTATAGCATGCTTTGTGTGAGAAATGATGCAACGACATAATGATTAAGTGACAGTTAAATAACAGCACACTATTAATTCACTGAATAAACATGATTATGGCATAAAAAATTAAATTATTATTATTATTATTATTATTATTATTATTATTATTATTATTATCCAGTGTGTCCCATGGAAACATTTGCTAAAACAGTTACATCTCTCAGAGGCACGCAGCCAGTTTAATGTCACATCGCTGCTAAAAGAAACAAACTCTGGTGCCAAGTGAAATATTACTTTCTTTCTCGTTCTTCTCTTTAGGCTAATGTGACAGAAGAAAGTAGTGATGATGATGATGATGATAATGATGTGTACTCATACGAGTGTCTGTGGTGTTTTATTTTTTTTAAAGAGATTACGTTTCAGTTAAAGTGAAGACCTACACACAGGTCAGCTAGTAAAGATCACATTATAAAACAGGTTGTGTGTGTGTGTGAGTGTTTCACAGGGAATTCTGCAGGTTAAAGTTCCTGGGTAAAATCAACATGATTGTTATATGATTAATGTCACTTGTCCTGACAATTGCATTTCATCGTAGAACAGTTCGCACAGTAATCAGAACATTTAGAGAAACCGGAAAGCACCGGTTTCAAATGTTACAATTTATAATGATGTCACCTTGTAATATCTGTGTTTTATATATCGACATCATTCAGCACGTCATTCAGCACTCATCAACATGTCATTCAGTACGTCATTCAGCACTCATCAACACGTCATCCAGCACGTCATTCAGCACGTCATTCAGCACTCATTCAGCACTCATCAACATGTCATTCAGTACGTCACTCATCAACATGTCATTCAGTACGTCATTCAGCATTTAACACGTCATTCAGTACGTCATTTAGCACTCATTAACACGTCATTCAGTACGTCATTCAGCACTCATCAACACGTCATTCAGTACGTCATTCAGCATTTAACACGTCATTCAGTACGTCATTTAGCACTCATCAACACGTCATTCAGTACGTCATTCAGCACTCATCAACATGTCATTCAGTACGTCATTCAGCACTCATCAACACGTCATTCAGCACGTCATTCAGCACGTCATTCAGCACTCATTCAGCACTCATCAACATGTCATTCAGTACGTCATTCAGCACTCAACACGTCATTCAGTACGTCATTCAGCACTCATCAACACGTCATTCAGTACGTCATTCAGCACTCATCAACACGTCATTCAGTACGTCATTCAGCATTCATCAACACATCATTCTGTATGCCATTCAGCACGTCATTCAACACTTAGCAACATGTCATTCAGTACGTCATTCAGCACTCATCAACACGTCATTCAGTACGTCATTCAGCACTAATCAACACGTCATTCAGTACGTCATTCAGCACTCATCAACACGTCATTCAGTATGCCATTCAGCACATCATTCAACACATAGCAACATGTCATTCAGTACGTCATTCAGCACTCATCAACACGTCATTCAGTACGTCATTCAGCACTCATCAACACGTCATTCAGTACATCATTCAGCACTCATCCAACACATCATTCAGTATGTCATTCAGCACTCATCAACACGTCATTCAGTACGTCATTCAGCACTCATCAACACGTCATTCAGTACATCATTCAGCAAGTCATTAAAAACATCATTCAGCACATCATTCAGCACATCATTCAGTATGTCATTAATCACATCATTCAGCACGTCATTCATCACATCATTTAACATGTCATTTAGCACGTCATTCATCACGTCATTCAGCACATCATTCATCACATCATTCAGCACGTCATGCCGCCTGTCATCCAGCACGCCATTCAACGTCATTTCCCACATCATGCAATATGTCATTCAACATATAATTCAACCACGTTATATGGTCATCTAACACAATTCAGCATGTCATATAGCATGTTATTAAGCATGTCATTCAACTTTTAATTGAACACATCATTGATCACATCATACATACTCTCATAAACAAACAAACAAACAAACAAACAAACAAACAAACAAATGTGTCAGATCTGGAGAACTCAAGAAAAACTTGTGGAGGAAGAAACAATGTTTTTACCTACTCATGTGCTAGTGATGTCCGTCCGTCTGTCCATCCATCCATCCGTCCATCCGTCCATCTATCTGTCTATCTATCTATCTATCTATCTATCTATCTATCTATCTATCTATCTATCTATCTATCTATCTATTCATCCATCCATCCATCCATCCATCCATCCATCCATCCATCCATCCATCCAATCCATCCATCCTTTCATCCATCCATCCATCCATCCTGTACACTCACTGATGTGAGGAGTTATTACTGTTCTGACACGATTCACACTTTAGAAGCTAAATTTAAAAATAAACACTAGTTCGGCAGTTTCATTCATTACGGTTCGACATTGCAGTATTCACAGCTCTCACAGCATTGTGGTTAAATATACAGAAGATTTATGGGCATGTGTAACACGGTCTGGGAAATGATCACATCATGGTCATGGCTAAAATCAGTGCTGTCTCTCAACTTCCCTGCTTCACTCCTGTCTAGCTCTTCTAGTGCCTTTAATAAAACATATAGATAAGTCACCTTCATAAGATTCACAAGCGATCATTTCTACTGCTCCGAATTAATGACTAAAATAGACTTCTTCAACCAAAAGTTTATAGACACCTAACCATGAAATCCATGTGTTCTGTTTGCTAAATTTTCGAATTTTAGAACTTGATGTACCGGTAATAAACAAACAAGCTAACAAACAAACAAACAACTGGCTACTGAAAAAAATGATACATCTTTATGTATATATGTGCCATATCAAACATGCGGATTGTTCGCTGTGGCGACCCCTAACAGGAGAAGCCGAAAGAAAGTTTATTATCATATTATCAGTGTGTGTGTGTATGTATATATATATATTGTGATTAATCGCAACTTAATCACACATTTTTATCTTTTCAAAATGTACCTTAAATTTACACTTTTCAAGTTTTCAATACTTTAATCAACTTAGCCATGGACAAATATTAATGCTTTATGTGTGAATGTTTATAATAAGTGAAACCAAACTCAACATTGAGCATTTAGACAAAATATCCTTGTAAATGTTTCAAAGTAATTATGGTGTTTTAAATGACCTAAATCATCAAGACACTGAAAGGAACTTTTGCCATGTTTCCACACGGACAGTTTTATTTGCCGGACATGGGCATTTTTGTGTATTTTGGTGCTTGATTTGAGACTTGGTGCATCAGTAAAACAAATGTTTAGTGTTAAAAAATTTTTTTTACGGTTTATTTAGTTTAATTATTTATTTTATGTTTATTTATTTCTTTTAGATCTGAGTTAAAAAAAGGACGTTGTTAATAAATAAATACATTTGATTTTGGCCATTTTATATTTATTTATTCATATTTCTATCAAAAATTGTCAAACAGAAATGCGTGGCGCATTAAGCGCACGTTAATAAAATTAGTGCCGTTAAAATTAATTTGCTTTGTTTTAAATTTGTTTTAAAATTCACTTTCAAATTGTTACATTTCAACCTTTATGAAAGGCTTCGACTAACCTGGTAGACATGGTCACTCCTCACATGTCCTCTTTTTTTCTTTTCTTCCTCAGAGCGAGCTGAACTCGTTCCTGTGGACAGTAAGACGTCCCTCCCCTCATCCGCCCTCCTACCTGTTCGGCACCATCCATGTGCCGTACACACGTGTGTGGGACTTTGTGCCTGAGAGCTCGAAGCGGGCTTTCCAGAGCAGCACCAGCGTGTTCTTTGAGCTCGACCTGACCGACCCTGTGACGGTGTCCAAACTGGCCAGCTGCCAGCTCTTACCCAATGGCGAAAGCCTGAGGAGCCTGCTGCCCCGAGATATCTACCTCCGACTGAAGCGCCACCTGGACTACGTGAGGCACATGATGCCGGCGTGGGTGAGGGCCGAGCAGCGCTTCTACGCTGACTACCTGTTCAAGGCCATTGCGGGAGACTGGGAGCGCAAGCGGCCCGTCTGGGTGATGCTGATGGTGAACTCACTGACGGAGTGGGACATGAGGTGGCGTGGAGCTCCTGTGCTCGATCTGTTCCTCGCCCGTGAGGCTGAGCGCATGGGCAAGAAGACAGGAGCTGTGGAAAACGTTGAGGAGCAGTGTCACCCTCTGAACGGACTTAGCTTCTCCCAGGTCAGTGTATGTGTGTATAGATTTCATGACCTTAGACACACCAATTGTAGCACTAAAGAAGTCTCATTCAGTTGTGCATTCATGTGTGTGTCTGTGTCAAGATAGATCCTTTGTTCATCTTATGCTATTTTGTGGCTTTTCATTTGTTGCCTTCATACATTTTAAAGAAATAAAGATTCCTCCCAAATCTTTTTACATATTAAGGGTTCTTAGCATCCTAAACCACAGCTGGATCTGTGTGCGAAACACGTAGGGTTCTGCCAAGAACCTTCTCATCAAAGGGAACATTTCAGGCCTAGTAACATTATTAGCTCATATTAATTATCTCTTAATGCAGACCTCATCTCTTGTATGGACTCTTATATCATCTCTGAATAAAATAGCAACATTAACATATAATCAGTTTACAAACCAGATTAAAGTACATTTGAATGGATTTTAGAGCAGGAAATAAGTGGCATAAATAATGCTTGATTGAAACTGTGTTGGTTGTCAGGGTTTACTGAAGATCCACATTTCTTACAGTTTTTCTCAGTTGCTTTTGAAGCATTATTTGAATCATCTGTAATATTAGCCAGACAGTAAGTGCATTTCTTCAAACAATGTGAACAAACAGCACAACAAAATGGAATTCTTGTAAAAAGCTTGTACTTTACTCAAAATCCTTAGTTCATCTCTCAAAAGTTCGTATTTGTGTCAATGAACATCTCATTCCAATCAGAATGAAAAGTCCTTTTGTCATTATTCACAAACAAGATCGTCAAAATGTTGTCACGTTGTCAGTAAGACATTGCAGGGTTTCAATATTTCCTGATATAAACTACTGTTTTTATTACAACAATCGAAAATGCACAACGCTTAATTTTTTCTGTTTGGCATTTATGAATTCAACAGCAAATTTACGGTATAAAGGATATTGATTGCAAGAGACCAGACAGCTTTCACACTTTTACTGCACTTTACTAATGTTTGTTTGTTTCCTGGTTGTTTATCTATTTTCGGAAATTGTTATTCTGTGTTTTGTCGCCAATTGAAGGTCCATGAGATTCACCTTTGACCTGTTTTAAAGAATTAGTTGATTATTGGTTGATTTGATGCCATTTAATCGCCTTCATTAGTGACATCAATTCAAGTCACAATTATAAAAATTAGACATGTAAGGTAATTTAAGATGATATAAGATTAGATTTGAAATTAAGCTTGACAAATTATGACAACTAGTTTAACCATTTTGCATTCAGTGACTTACCTAATGAACTAAGTATTAAAAGTTTGGGGGTTGAGACAATTCAGGTGAGAAACAGTATAATATATTCTAATCAACATAACAGACAATTGTACACAATCAATTCAATAAATGTACCAAAGCATAGCAGCAAAAAATTGCTTTTATGATACGCACAAGTGACTACATGATGCGGAGGTTGAACATGTAGATTTGAAGGAATTTAGAGGCACAATAAAAAGGTGCAAACTCACTTTGCGAGATTAATCCATAGTCCGTAATCAATAATCTGAATGCGGAAACAGGAAACTAAGTCTAAGAAAGAATGATACAAAAAGACTGACTTTACTTATAAATAAACTAATCAAAGACTAACATAGAACAGGTGAACACAATCAGGTAACAAGCCAGTGAATGAAGAGGGACAGGAAATAATGTAGGACCTGTACAGGAAACCAACAATAACATCTCCAGCATGAGACCTAGCAAAAAAACCTGAAAAGGTGAAATAGGGTTAAATTGAAAGCAAGTGACGTAGAGCAGGGCCAGTAAATTTCCACTGAAAAGTGGGCGTGGCCATGGTAGTCTGACATGGACAGAGATATACAGACTGGAGCTGATGAAGTATAGTCTCAATGATTCTGGGATTCGATTGCATAAATAATCAAGTGATGACAGTCTCATGCAGATGACATCACCATCTGCTCGTAGAGCAGGACAAATCAGAGGGTTTTGATTTATTGCACTGAGTCATGTGTGGATTTGAGGGAGGAAACCGGCGGTCAGAGCAGACTTGGGTTGTGAATGAGGTAATATTTATTATGTACTGACAAACAGGAGTGGGACAGAATGGAAGGAGACGTCTGATTGTGCTGCAGTTCTGGAAAACCGCGATGCGCCGCTGACTAGATTGATAGATCTGGGTTGAAATGAGCGATGAGCCGTTTGGAAGAATCTGGTTCCGTCGCTATCCCGTGACCACCGGCTGAAAGATGGACCCTATAACCTAATTACGTGATGACATAAGCATGGAGACAATCCGCCATTCATTTCTGAGCCGTTATAAAAAGCATCACTGGTGGGGTCAGATATGAAACCGGGGTCATCATTTACATACTTTTTCACACCTCCTGCTGAAGGTGACATACTCTGACGCACTTATACACCGACTCAATGCAACCAAACCTGCGAGGCAAGGAGACTTTGAGACGCTCTAATTTGAGCTGCACAGATTCTCACTTTTCATTCTCCTAACTATGCTGTCAAAGGAGTGTGGTGAGGCGAACTGTAGGGAAACGTACTCTAGACCTCTGACTCTACACTAACATCTTCATCTTTTTAGATCAAACGTTTTGTTCACAGTTTAAGTGTGTGAAAAGTTTTTATATGATTAAATATAGCAATGGTTCGTATATATAATATATATATATATATATATATATATATATATATATGCATATAAAACCAAGATGACCCCAGACCAACTCAAGTGTGGATGAAATTCCAGCTTTCAAATGCGTCCCTGTAAATAGTCGAAAGCTAACACTCTATTTATTCATACCGCAGTGTAGGGTGTTGGATTTTACTTTGAAAAAAATGTTAAGAGAGTCATGAGAGCCATGAGAGTCGGTAAGTGATATTTGTCAACACGTTGACGCGTGAAACAACCGGGACGGAGGTAACCAAGAGCTTCTTTATTAATAAATCCAAATTCTCAGACGAACTCGCGAACACTGCGTGTTGGGTGTGACCCTGATGACTCAATTTCTGGTGACATAAATAACTAACTCCTAATTTCCTCTTCTGTCACTGTAAAACACCAAATAAATCCAGTAGGTCGCTTTTATTTTTTGAATTCTTCGTTTTATATCGCAACTTAATCGCACATTTTTATCTGTTCTACAAGTTCCCTAAATGAATATCTTTCAGGTTTTTAATACTTTAATCAACATGGACAAATATGGATGCTTCATGCAAATATGTGTTTATTATTAGTGAAATCAGACTCAACATAGAGCAGGATGACAAAATATTCTTGTGAATGTTTTAAAATAATTTTGGTTTTTATGTTATGTAAATCATCAGGAGACCAAACTGAGGTTTTGTTATGTTTCATTGCGGATTGTATTGCTTATTTTGAGTTTCGGGGCATCAGTAGAACAAATCTTTTATAACTAAAACTAATGTTGGGGTAAAAATAATTATTATGTGCTTTATATGCATGTGTGAAGAAATGACATTGTGAATAAACGCATGTTGCAATGTAGAATTTAATCGCCTCTTTTATATTTATCTATACCTAATAAATTGGCAATTAATGAATAATACGTTTATAATAAAAAATTGCCAAACAGAAATGCACCTTGCATTAATCACGCATTAATAAAATTTGTGTTTTTAAATTATAGTTTTATTTTTGACACTTCCCAATATTTATATGGTGTATAAGTGTATAAGTGTGTGTGTAATTAGAATTCTAGATTTCTAAAAAAAAAAAAAAGTAGAAGAGAAAAGAAGAGTGTATGTAAATGACCTCCATCTACACAGAATTATGCCAATTTTGCTATTTTTCTCCTTTCAAATGTCTCCAGTCCATTAAATTTTTCATGTACCTTGATCTAAAATGAGGTTTTTCAAGTTAAAGCACACGAATATTAAATAATTTTGCTCAGTAAAGTCATTAGGAAATGTTGGCTACAGCTGTTTATAAGCAGGACATTCATTTAAAATGCTAATTAAACTGACCGCATACAATTTGTGTGTTCAATGCATTGAAATCATGCCTGAACCTCCATCCAATCACAATCCAGTATATACACTGACAAGGGTATATTTATTAATATTTTGTTAACAAGACATGCGGTTTGAACTTGAATTAATTTGTGGCGATTAGAAACTAATTACACTGTAGGGGTTATATGGAATAGTCCTCACTATTACTATCCACTCCTTCTCAGCTTGTTTAGTCATCCGAAAGACTGAGCCAGACTGGTTTTCAGACATTGCAGATGAATGAGTAGCATATGGTCTGAAAACATCTGTACTTCCACTGTAGAAATACAGAGTTTTAGGAAGGCTGGTTATTGAGCTTTACAGAGGGTTCTTCAGATGCTTATTACCTCCTGTGCTTCGTACCGTGTTCCCGTAACAAACGAGCGGTGCTTGTTCTTACATGCCTTTATTTGTTTTAATTGAATTTCATACAATTTTCTCTGCTAGTTCACTGGTTTTTATTCGTTCAGTGTGTAATTTGGGTCACATGTCTCATCACTTCATCGCATTGTGTCTAGGTTTCTAGTTTCGCTTTTCTTGCTTCTAATCCTTAATGATGTGATGCATTGATTTAAAAAGGTGGGCATCGGATTCTACTGTATTTGGCATTTGTATCGCGATGCACTGTTTTTAACATATTTGCAATGGACATTTTTTTATATCTAATTACCATTAAATGCGCTATACTTTTATTATTTAGAAAGTGACCCATAATTTGTGACCGATATTTTCTATGTGGATCGATTTCTCCTTGATAAACTGTTTCTCGAGCGCGTTCTCTCAGCACCACTGTTGCTACGTGAATATGACAAATCATATCGCTACGGAGACCGAGGCGTGTCCTGATAATAGAGATTAACATGGCAGAGGTAGAGCTGCATCTTCCTGGAGACAGATCAGTAAAAGAAGGTCTGCATTAGAAGTCAGAAGGCATTTAATTAAATGGATGATTTGGTGTCTGTCTGAAGAATAAAAGCACACTATCAGTACCATATTGAATTGCGGAGCATCATGTTTTTTTCATTGCATCATATTGCATCGTATTGAATCGAATCGAACTGCATCGCAATAGCATTACATCGATAGCTGTTTATATATATATATCTGTAATGTGTCGTATTGTTGAGATTCATTGAGATACGAATTGCATGGTCCTCACCTATGCAGATGCACATCGATAACATAATATATAAAGGTGTTTTTTCGATTTTTTGTAATGTCTTAAAATTCACGCACATTGCTTCGCCTTATCGTCCTCAATCGTTCTGAATATCCGATCTTTAGATGTTCTACTTTGACCGACATTTCCTAGGTCACCAGCGAACCATGATACATTTTAAACTGTAGATTTCTTTTGAGAAACATTCAGCAGTTGTGATTTTGACATTTCATAATAACAGGACCAATCATAGAAAAATGCACGTCCTCTCTGTGGACGCGGTAACGAAAAACAGAATAAACACGCAGCCTGAATGTGAGTGTAGAAAGTTTGGAGTATGCAGAATCGCAGCATAGTGTGTTTAGTGAATTTTATGCCTCCTACACCTTTTTTTTTTAGGGAGTCACTTCCAATTACTTGTAAACTGCGCATAAAGCATATCGTGTGTCAGTGTAATGAGAGCCCTGCTGGATATCATGCATCAGCTGTTACGCAGCGCTCACAGCCATCGAGGAAACTCTGAAACGGTAAATTCTTTTTAATCACGGCTCCAATCAGGGCCCTTTTGAACTGGCGGATTTCCTGTGGGACTCAGCTTAAATATAGAACTAAAAAAGCATGAAAATGGAAAGGAGGGTTGTGAAATGAGCGTGACGAGCTTGAACCAGCAACCCGTGGTGAGGTGAAGTGAAGTGAAGTCTGGTCGTGAAAAGGGAGAACACCTCCTAATGTCAGACACACGTTAAATGTTGTTCGAGTCAGCGCGATTTGAGTGAGGAACGGGTCCAAACACTTCCAGCTGGTGTGTTAGTGCGTCCTAATAAAACCGACACTTCCGTCAAATCTGCCAAGAACTTCAACACCAAACAAGTAAGAGAGACTTCTTTCATCTCGTCTGTTTCCTGGTCTGTTTGAATTTTCTTCTTACTATACTGGGCAACATTTCTAGCAGTGAATTTTATGAATGAAACACTTCCAGGACTTCTCCTAAACAAGACCTACATCATCCGGATGCTAACCGGTTCAGAGCCCTGACATGAACACAAACATTCTGTGTGATCGATATGGCAAAAGCAACGCCAGTGAGTGATTTGTTTGGCTCTTTGCCTCTTTTGATTCTCTAAGCAAGCACTGAGAACCACACACATACACACTGGAGACCAAATTTCAAAAACCGACACAACAATTAACACAACAATTTTCACTACATTGGCAGCTTGGTATGGCTGGGATTTCAACTCATGACCTTTGAATCCAAAGTCCAGTGCTTTAACTACTACAAATGATATACAATATGGACAAAAGCACTGGGACACCTGCCTTTTCTAGCCATATGTGGGCTTTCCTTAAATCGTTACCACAATTTTAAACATGCACAACTGTATAGGAGGTCTTTGGATACACTATTTTTCCTTAGTATGAATTACAGGACTCAAACAGCTCTATTAAAGATATGATTTATAGGGGTTGGAGTGAAAGATCTTGAGTGGTCTGCTGTAGAGCTCTGACCTCAACCATCTTGACCATTGACTGTACCCTGGGTCTCCTACATCAGTATCTGATTTTACTAACACCTTTGTGGCTGAATGAGCCCAAATCTCTACAAATTCTTGTGGAACATCTGCCCAGAAGAGTCGGAAGTTAGTGTAAGAGCAAATAGGGACTGAATGTGGAATGGTATGATCAAAAAGAACATATCAAACTTATTTCAGGTTTCCACAAACTTTTGTCATGATAGTCATGAGCATATTGAAGCATGGGATTAGTACTTTTCCCAACCCAAAGTCCAATGTCACCTCCCCGTAAGCTGCCACCTCTTTAAACCACCCCTGGCAGCAGGCAAAATGTTTCTCCTTCAAAATGTACACAGTTGTTAGACCAGGACAACCACTGGATGATTGATTGATTTACCACAATCCAGAGCCAAAACACTGTGTCACTGCTTATTTGTGCTCCATATTGTGTTGTGTTGTATCCTGCATTTACTCCGTCTGTGTGAGTAGGAATCCCAAAGCAATCGGCTCGCCCGTGGCCAATGAAGCCATGTTCAATCCTCAGTTGTGAAAAACAAACCCTCCGAAATAACAC
This sequence comes from Silurus asotus, assembly GCA_024362625.1. Lineage (NCBI taxonomy): Eukaryota > Metazoa > Chordata > Actinopteri > Siluriformes > Siluridae > Silurus > Silurus asotus. Next base: position 5,762,612 of record MU574226.1, on the reverse strand, counting down.
ATAGTTAAAAGGTTAGAAGGCAAGAAATTCACCAAAATAAACAGGGCTATTGATTACATACCAACATCATGCCGCAGAAATGACAAACACACTCAGCCTTCACAGTGATTGGGTTTACTTGTTCTCTAAGCCAATGATTCTCAAAACAGGATCTGTGAAACATATACACAATATATACATATTGAGACACCTGTCTTTTCCAGCCACAAACATGGAAGCACACGCAATTGTATCGGATGTCTTTCTATGCATTTGGTAGCATGAAATTTTCCCTTCACTTGAACTAGTAGATTTAAACCTGTTCCAACATGACAATACTCTTGTGCATAAAGCCAGCTTCATGGAGATATGTTTTACATGGTTTGGAGTGGAAACTTTCCTGCTATAAAGCTCTAACCTCAACCCTATTGAACACCTTTGGGATAAATTGGAATGCTGACTGCAACGCAGACCTCCTCACCTCAACTACATCAGTACCTGACTTTACTAACCATTACTAACATCCTTGTGGCTTTATGAATGTCCACAAATCTCCAAAAGCACACTCCAAAATCTAGTGGAACATCTTCCCAGAGGAGTGGATGTTAATATACCAGTAAATTAAACCAATCTTATGGTTAGATGTCCACAAACTTTGGTCCTAGCAGCAACTTTGGACCTAATCACTTTCCTCAGCATGCCTGTGTGTTTTGTTTAACTACACAATTCAACACAGTTTAACTTTTCGTGAATCAATTTCTCAGCTTTTCAGGAATTATCCAGAGTGACATACAACTTAGGAGTTGAGGGTTGAGGGTCTCACTCAAGGTCCCAGCAATGGCAGTTTGGTGGTGCTGGAATTTAAAGTCACAGCCTTCTGATTCAGAGTCCAATACCTTAACCAACCCACTTGTTGGGTGTGACAAACTCTACTCTCAATAGGTCTAGATAAAATACCTTATCTGGTCATGAAAAGGTTCCTGGAATTTTAGAATTTAAGTCTTACTTTGTTTAATGTCGATCTTGTGAGACGTCATGTTAATCTAGGGTCAATTGCTGAACTTGTGGTTGAGAACAAATTCCTGATTTTCCGGAGTGTTTTATTTTTTTTTCTAATTGAAGATTGAGGTCAGAGACTGTTGGAGTTACAATTCAAGAAAGACTCCTTGTTGATGCAATGGGAACTTTATTATCAGGTTTCTTGATACCTGGAAAAAAGATCCTGGCAAAAACATGCCACCTGTTTTTTCGCTCTTTTTTTTTTTTTTTTTTTTGGTATGACCTTTAATTCTTTTCCTGCCCTCTGTCTCTCTTCATCCATGCGCCATTTTCACTTTTGCTTTCTCAAAAGCTTCCCAAAAGAACATAGAAGCTCAGAGGATGAACCTTCTTGCTGCAGAAAAACAGAACCCATCTTCAGAGATCGCATTGCCACTCAGGGGACATGGGGGTTCCAAATATGATGGTGTGTGTAGTGAATTCTGGGTCTGGTAAAGGCTTGTGTCTGGTCTCATGACTCTCATGTGGGTAAGAGAAGGATGAGGAGAGAGTGCGGTTCATCTCTGGAGCTGATCTAAGTAATGTATCTACAGCTAGCTTTTAATTTGCATTTACAATGTAACAGTATTTATTCACAACCTTTGGAAATTAAAATGCTTCTGATGGTTTTTATCCCTTCTTGTACTAAGACATGCTTCATGCCGTGTAGATTTGAATGGACTCGAGCACACAGTTGTACACAGTACATGGAATGAGTGTTTGTTTCCATTCAGTCATACTCCGTCTTTATCTGACTAAACCCCTCTGAGCTCCGCATGCTGACGTGCTGACGGTTCTTGGACGGCGTCCTCCAGACCGGATTAGCAGAAATATTTGCGTATATCCTCAGCCAATGGCCCTCCTGCTCGTCCCGAGGCCTGTCAGTGGCATGTTGCGCTTCATTCTGTGCACATTTAGATGGGTCTTTTGTAAATAGTGTGTGTTTAAGTGCAGACATTAAAGAGCGCCCCCAACCTTCCCCTGCACGTAAATATTTACATTCCGGAGCTGCCTTGTAATGGACCGAGCAACAGCAACATGATGAAAAAATCGTCTATCTCGGGGTTTTGGGCAAGATAATTGCAGTGCTCCTGTTATCCAGCTACCAGCTTTCTCTGATCTACACACATCACCACAGGCCTGAGATTTATTTGCCTTATAATACTACAGTTATAGGAAATACAACATATATATGCTGTTAGAAGCTGGAGTCAGTAAGATGATTTTTGAATGCAGTTAAAAGAGGGCTCAACAACATTCTGGGGTAGTGGTAGCTTAATCGTCAAGGCATGGCCTTTGGACCCCAAGGTTGTGATTTTAAATCCCAGACCACACCTGGGCCCCCAAAGCAAGGATACCCAACCCCATATCTGCTCAGTTGTGTCAATGAGATAAATGTAATCGCTCTCGATAAGGGTGTCTGTTAAATGGCAAAAATTACTCAGAACTCTTTCGGACTCTGGCAAACAGTGTTGTTTTGAGCAGATGGCTCAAATATCTACAATTGTTGATTACAAACAATTCATGGTACACGTGTGTTGTGGAAATGAATGATGCTGACATTAGCTAAAACACATGGTGGAACTGAAACGTACTTTCAACAGTTCATCTCGGGTTTAATACCACAATTCTCTTCACGGTCCACACAACAGCTTGCACTGTTTAAAGATGGCTGCCATTTTACATTGATCTGCTACTGCAAACAAAACCATTTCAAGCTTACGAGTCCCTCACACACTGCTTGTTTTCTGTAAAGTTGTTTGCCCAGAGAATGGGATTCGCATCTCGGATATTTCCAAATCAGGAACACTTTATCGCAGGGCAAGAGATATGAGAAGCATGCAAGGAATTTGTGACTGTAATCAGGTGTGTGATAGACACCAAGAGCACATGCAGGGACATGGGCCAACGCAAGATAACACAACATATAGATGTTTTTCACGTTCATACTTCACTACATAGATTGTTCTATCCTTTTTGCTAAAACATTTTGCTTTGGAAATTATCTTTTATCTTGTTTGCAAAATTAATCAGTTTAATCTGGTGAAGCTTTATATAAATTCTTTTGATCCTTTCTGAGTATAAACAAAAGACCTTTTCTTACCCAACATTAACCCAATGCTTAGCCATGCTAATCCAATGCTAACCCAGCACTATCCTAACCTAACTCTGCTAACCTAACGTTAACCACATACTAACCCAACACTACCCACACACTAACCCAATGCTAACCCACCAGCCCAACACCAGCCCAACACTAAAAACTAACTTTTTTTGCATAGTATTATAATTAACTATGGAATAATAAGATGGATTTTGTGAAGATTTGTGCTCAACATAAACACAATGTTTTTTTTTTTTTTAGAAAAGTCAAGTACTGATTTAGGTGAAGTGAAGAGGCCTGGGGTGCAGTCAGTGTGAAAAATTAATTCCTAAGATGTTTAATAGGATTGATAGCAGGCCACTTAAGATCTTCCTCTCCAGCCCATATAAAGCATATTTTAATAGAGTGGACTTTTTGCACAGGGGCATTGTCATGCTGGAACAGGTTTGGGTCTCATAGATCAAGTACTCGGAAAATTAAATGCTACCAAATGCATTCAAAGACGTCCTATACAATTGTGTGTTTACAACTTTGTGGTAACAGTTTGGTTTGGTTAATTACACTAAATTTATCAAATATAAATTAAGTTTCCTCTTAAAGCAATCTTTAGGTCAAGTGCCCTGAATTAACCGTACACTATCGAACATCAGATTTCATATGATCTCCTGAGTCACAGGCGAGTCTCTCTCCTCGAGACCTCAAGCTCTGTAGACAGCGTACTCCTTTCCCAGTCAGCAGACTAGCAGCTTGAATGCATGAATGCTGTGGTGAAAGTCATCTGTGAGAGTGTGAAGGGGCTTCCTCTAATCCGGCGCCCGGTACGGCCCGAGGCGCTGATGTTATCTTTGGATTCTTTTACACTAGGAGTGAAGCGGTGAGGGTTTGTTCGGCTGATTTAGCAGTAAGTGGAAAATTGCGTACAAGTATTCCTTTAAATACGGTGCAAACTTCTGGACATTGCAGAAACATTTCTCAAAGGAAATGTCTCAGAGGACTTGGCAGGAAGTTGTTATCGGCTGATCCGTGATCGTGCATGAGGCTAGACAAGGTGATGTGAGGCAAGCCAAGGCAGGGCATAAGCTGCATTCAATGACTTAATTGCCTTTTGATTGCTGTCCTGTGTCCAAAATTCAATTCAATTTAGATTCCAATGCCATAATTAATAGATGATGAACAATAGCAATAAAATTAGCGTTTCTAGCCAAATGCTAATTTTTTTTTCATTATAGTTTTGACTTTTGTGATTCTTCTAAGCATTTTGTTTAATTAGTTTGCATTTTTTCCTGCTGCATTTCAAAAGTAGCAAAAGTTCCTATTTTTTAAATACAATAAAATATTTATTCAAGGAAGGACATAATGCTAACAAAGCAAGCTGACTTGAGTTTAAAAAAGTTGCATGGTTTGAAATAAGATATCCAAGGTTAGCTAAGATTATTATTGCTATAGTGAAAAAATGCTGAGTTACTGGTGATTCTAGTGCTAATGTTGGATGATTTCAGGAAGGTTTTGCTATTGCTGCGTTCATTTAAAGTTTATATCTCTGAATTTCAGACAAACAAACAAAACAGCCCCCAACTTGGAATTCTTGATTGGAAAGTTGGTAAGGTCTCGTCAACATTCAAAGTTCAGCAATATAGCATCAGGCGTGAAATCGGGCATGGCCGGTTACACCACAGAAAAGCAAATAAAATATCGCTTCAATATCATACAATCAATAAGATTAGATTAGATCAATCAACAAAGACGCATTTGATAGCTAAATCTATAAAAGGTTTGCTGTTCTGAGAAAGAAAACACACCATAAAGACATGAACATTGATGCCAGCTGGCAAGTTCAACCGAATGAAGGCTTTCATTTAGGCAGCCATGTTTTTTCTCACTGTGTGAGGAAAAAAACACACATAGAAGTATAGTGAGCTTAAAAATTTATTTCTAAGTGCAATTGTTAAAAAAATAAAAATACAATTTTTGTGTTTTGTGTTGTTTTCGTTAACTTCGTTTTCATTTCCATAGCCTTTTGAGTTCTGTCTCTGCTCCTGTTCAGTCACTGATTTGTTGCTCTGTTGTGTTCACTTGTTGTGTTTAGTCCTCGACTTGTTCTAATCAACAAAGATGCAATTGATGGTTAAATCTATAGCCGGTTCGCTGTTCTGAAAACGTAAACAAAGCATAAAGACATGATCATTAATGCTAGCTGGCTAGTTCAACCAAATATAGACTTTCATAGGGGCAGCCATGTTTTTTTCTTACTGTGGTGAAAAAAGTACAAATAAAGACAAATACAATGAGCCTAAAAATTACAGATTCGTCAGTGCAATTGTCCTTTTTTGTTATTGGTTTTTTTTTCATATGACATGCTTTTGTTTCTAATTCCACAGGCCTTTGAGTTCTGACTCTGTTCCTGTTCAGTCACTTATTTGTTGCTCTATTGTGTTCACCTGCTCTGTGTTTAGTCTTTCGCCTGTTTATCCCTTGCTGTTTCTTTTTCTCATTGCAAAGACTTACTGTGCATTGTGTTGCCTCATTGTGAAAAAAATGATCTGAGTTTGTATCAAACCCCGCCTAAGACTTTGGCACTGACATTTGGTTCCCCGTTGTAATGAAGCACACGTTGAGTCCTGCCTTCCCTCACTGCATGTTACAGAAACACCATTGTACATCAAAGAAACAGATTCATGGAAAAAAAAAAAGTAGATCAACTTAAGTTAGCATTCCGACGCTACATCTTTTACATGAATCCAAATGCTTCTGCTGAACTCACAGCTGTCTCTTTTCATAAAAGCTGAAATCAATAGCTTGAAAGATTTTCCTTTTTAAAATCGAAGCCTGCTGTGCAGATGTTTTTCCCCCCTGCATAAAGAAGCCAACAAAGTCGAACAAATTCATTTTCTATTAGACATCGTCCTGATTAATCGCATCCATCAGCAGGCCGATCGCCTCGAGTTAATTCCGCCTCGACCCGGCCTGACCTGACCCGACCTGTTCTGCTGAGCCTGCAGTAATGAATTCTGCACGTCGAGGTGGATCTGTGGTGAAGCGCCGGCCGTCTGAAGCAGCTGGAAACCCGAGAGGCAAAGTGCATTTCCACACAGCGGGATTCCCGATGCCAAGGAACGAACCTCGGTTTTTCCCCTTTAGCCGGCTCCTGTTTCCTGCATTCCTGTTCGGACTGGAATCGACGCTCCGACTGAGCTTCATTGGAGCTTAGTCTCATCCTGTCAGTGCTTCCAGAGAGAACAAAACCGTTCTCTCACATCAAGTCAGGAGAATTAGAAAAGAAAGCATAGCTGATGTTCTAGGAAAATAATCCATGATGCACCAGAGAGACTCTGACCTCCCTGACGTCCTGTTTTTTTTGTTTATTGATACATTTAATTAGTGGTGAACAGTAACGAAGTAAATGTCATTATATTAAGTAGCTTTTCATGTATCCGTGCTTTATTGAAGTATTTTCATTTGGGGAAAATTTTACTTTACCACATTTCAAAGCCAAATGTTTTACTTTTTACTCAAATACATTTTACAAAATCACTTGTTTCTTTTTTTAATGAGTGGATAAAAACATAATTGGTCAAGCACGTGGCAAGCCACCAGTCAGAGTCGAGCATGAGCTCTGTTTTAAACTTTTGATTGCTGTTTAATGGTATCTTCTTATCACCAACATACAGATCAGTGTCAGTTCAACAGCAAGCAGAAAATTTTGAGAGGAATAAATAAAGGAAGAAACTTCACGATAATTCAATGTTGATCATTGTAATAGATAGGAGGTGGTACCAGGACGTTGGGAGACGAGCTCTGTTTACAAAAAAATACCTTATTTTATTTACGTTTACACACGATTACCTTCAAAATAGTCCCCCTCAGCGTTCCTGCCACTTCTGGAACGTGTCCTGGAAGTCTTCTTTTTTGAAGCGTGCCAAGTACATTACTTAAGTACATTACAAGCCAAATACTTTGTCCTTTTACTCAAGTGAAATTTTAAAGGGACCAAATTTACTTTTACTGGATTAATATTTTAGTGTATCTCTACTTTAACTCAACTACATGGTTTATGTACTTCATTCACAACTGCATTTAATGTTGTGGAACCTCCAGAAGCAACATTTTTTTAATATTCCAGTTTACCTACTTTAGGGCAGCTGAAGAGCCTCATCAGACTTTTGCTGTTCTTCCTTTACCTGAAGGTAATAAAAATAAATACAGATTGTCACGTTACAAAGAAGCCTCTGTCTTAGTTACAACTGTACATGTGACACTCCTTTCAATATTATCCTCACAAACACCTCTTCACCACTCACACACACACACACACACACACACACACACACACACACACACACACACATACTCTATATTCCCTGGAATTCCTCCAAATTGGACAGAGATCTAAGATTGAAAGCAGTTTTACTCAACCATACACACACACACACACACACACACACACACACACACACACACACACACACACACACACACACACACACACACACACACATACACACACACATACACACACAAAAACACACACCTGCCTTTAATGTTGTAATATCTACCTTTACATGAGATGCTAAGATATTCTTCCGATGTATTTCATGCACTTGAACTGACTCTGAAACAAGAGTGAACTCTTCAGGGGCAGAGCGAGTTAAATGCAACACACACACACAGGCACACACACACACACACAAACACACACAGTAACAAAAATGTACCTAAGACAAATACTAATAATATATACAAATGTTTGTGGACACATGAACAGAAGATTGGTATGTGTTTTCTGATCTATTCCACATTTAGTTCCCATATACTTTTATAGAGATTTATGGAGATTGCTTCAGCCACAAGAATGTTAATGAAGTCAGGTACTGCTGTAGGTGAGGTGAGGATGTTCTTTAATAAAGTTGTCAATGCTCTAATGCAGGAGATCTTTCATTCCACCCCATAAAAAGCACATCTTCATGGAGCTGTATTTGTGCACAGGGGCATTGTCATGCTGGAACAGGTTTGGATCTCTTAGTTCCTAGGGAAGTCGTAGCTCAGTGGTTAAGGTGCTGGGGTACTGATCTTAGGTTGGGGGTTCAAGAACGGGTATCGCCAAGGAGCCACTCTTGGGCCCTTGAGCAAGGTCCTTAATCCTCTGTGCTCCAGGGGTGCCAAATCATTGCTGACCCTATGCTTTGACCCCAGCTTCTGAACAAGCTGGGATATTCAAAGAATGAATTTCACTGTGCTGTAATGTATATGTGACAAATAAAGGCTGTTCTTCTCCTCCAGGGAAGGCCTCTAACCCTGTGGTTAGAGAGGTTTGGGAAGGAACTATATACGACTGGAAAAGTTTAATTGTCCCAATACTTTTGTCTATATATTGCATATACAGAAATAAGTGTAGCATTTATGACTGGTCAGAAATGGACTCAGTGGATTCAGCCATTCTCTCTCTCTCTCTCTCTCTCTCTCTCTCTCTCTCTCTCTCTCTCTCTCTCTCTCTCTTTCACACTCTCTCTCTCCCTCTCCTCATATCACCACCCTGTTGTTGATTGTTTTCCTTTATCAGCATGTCCCCAGAACATTTGTTTAACTTATCTATAATGTCAGGTACAGTGCATAAAAACCTGACATTTCTGGTCCAAAATGGGGCTGAAATGACAAAATAAATTGTATTAAATATCACAGAAATTAAAGCTGTATACATAAGTCAAATCAGTGTATGATATACAACTATGTACGATTTACAGTACCGGAGAAAATGTGTGTAGTTATATACCCTGTATAGAAGGAATAACTGTCTACATAAATCCTTTTTTAACACGATGCGAGAATGAGGATAGACCACATGTTGAATTAATAGTGTTTATAAAGAAAGGTTGTAGGGCTGTAACACAGGGCAGAACTTGAGAAGGTACTCTGGGGTGTGTATTGTTCAGCTTTGAGGTTATATGGATTGACAGGAAGTTCATACAGAGTTCAAAGGATGTATAAGAGGTTGGTTAATTTTTGTGGTAATTCTTCAAACTGTTATCACAGGATGTCAATGGATGCAGTAGCATGAAAATTTCATTTTTGTACTAGGAGACCAAAACTGTTCCAACATGACAATGACCCTGTGCATAAAGCCAGCTCCATGAAGATGTCTGTTACATGGGTTGAAGTGAAAGCTCCCCTGCTATAGAGCTATACAATGAATTTCCACAAATCTTCTTGAGCACCCTCCCAAATCTTGTGGAACATCTTCCCAGAAGGGTGAAGGTTATTATAGGGACAAATCAAGATTCGATATTGAATGGGATTCGCAAAAAGCACATACCACACTTATAATCAGGTGTCCACAAATTTATATAAATATATTGTATGCATTTTAAAATTAAGTATAGAATATTGCTACAGTATTATTGTGCTGGATTTGATTAATAGAAAATACAATAGAAATGGCAATAATTCTGTGTTTCAACAAAAGTATCGGCACATCTTAATCAATTTTATCTCTTTTTTTCTAGTTTAATGAACCTTTTCTCTTCTTTCTCTCTTCTTGTGTACCTTCTCCTTTTCTTCGCTCTCACTCAAGCTCCTTTCACACCCCTTAGCTGAAACTGTTTAAACATAACGTCAAAACACATGGCAGCGTTTAGAGACAACAAACGAGATGAGAAATCAAATTTGTTTAAAGATTCCACTCGGGGAATTGCCCAGGAGCCGGTTACTGAGGGAGACACTGACGGTGTTATATAACATCCGCTAAAATAAAGAGAGAGAGAGAGAGAGAGAGAGAGAAGAGAGTGGGATAGATTTTGCCATCGACAATAACGATAGTAAGAACATTACTTCTGGCTTGTGTGTTTTGTTTATATAAGTTAGGAAACCTCTGACTTTTCCAGCCGTATGTGGTTCTTCCTCAAACCTTTACCACAAAGTTAGAAGCACATAATTGTATAGGACGTCTTCCTTTTCCAGCATGCCGATGCCCCTGTGTATAAAGCCAGCTCCATTAAGATCTGCTTTCCAGGGGCTGAAGTAGAAGATCTCCTGCTGTAGAGCTTTAGAACCTATTGAACACCTTTGGGATGAATGTGAATGCTGACATCACCCTAGTCCTTTTGACCTCACCTCCATCATTACCTGTCTTTACTAACACCTTTGTGGCTGAATAAATCTCCAAAGATTCTAATGCAAAACGTCTTTGGAGAAAAGTGAAGCTTATTTTCGAAATAAATAAGGACTTAAATCATGTGAAATGTTTAATAAACACATACAAATCTTATGCTCAGGTAAAACATTTGACCATGTAGTGTATTTGTTTATTTAAACTAAATGATATCACAGCACTAGTCTATTTTTGTGTATGACGTCTCAAATCTGAATGGTCAGGATGAATAGCAGCTTTGACAGTGTTGTAGCTTCAGAAAACTGGTGTATTATTGATGCTATAAAACTTTTAGTATCACAGATAAAAAAAAAGGAGAATCACTGATATATGAAGTTTTATGCAAAAGGTCTTAAATGTCAGAGCTTTGTAAAAGTCAGAAAAAAGTACATTTGAGTTTTTACACTTTTATAAGACAGAGAATTTCAGAAGTTGTGGTTAAAGCTCTGGGTTACTAATTGGAAGGTTGGCGGTTCAAAACCCACTAATGGCAAGCTGTCACTTTTGGGCTCTTGAGCAAGGACCTCAACCCTCTGTGTTCCTGGGCCACTGTGTCATGGCTTGCCATGTGCTCTGACGCAAACCTCAGGACATCGCTGGGTTATGCGAAGAAAGAATTTCACAGCGCTGTAAAAAGTGCATGTGACAAAACATCTCCTTCACCCTTTTGTCATGGTATAAAGAGAGAACAATGTTTAGCATTTATAGAAGGTCTCCAGTGTCAGCACTTTGTACTGGTGGAGCTTTCAGACATTTTCAGGACTGAGATGTTTTATACTATAAGATGTAATAATCAAGTGAAAGAGAGAAAGAGAGCGAGAGAGAGCAAATCTCCATACCGATAGTTTTTCCAGGTTGCGTTTATACAGTACGAGCTCGGCCTCAAGAGGCAAATCCTTGACATCACGTGCTGTTTATTTGAAGTGGTTTCCTTATTTGGAGTGTTACTTTTTGTTTCAGATTGAATGTGTGTCTTTTATTTACCTCAATATTTATTAATGTAATATATATATATTTAATTCAGAAATTTCATGATTTTACATGGAGTGTTTTTTTTTTTTTTTTTAAGCTATCAGTATCGATCGACCTCTAGCACGTAGCTGGAGGAACATAAACTAACTTGATTATAGTGTCTTAACTTAATTATGTTTCTATGCCAACATGACCTAAAACTACCCCTAACACCCCCCCACACACACACACACACACACACACACACACACACACACACACACACACACAGCTAGTTCAACATTCAACATTTTTATCACTATGGTTTACATGACAATCGAGCAAACTAAATACTCAGTGGGACGTCTTCCTTTTGATTCCGACTTGTATTTTTCTCTGCTATTTGATTTCACAGCAAGAGAGCAAATAAGCTGCTCGTGTCCCGCCGGCTGTCCTGCTTTCTTCGTGCACCGCAGGCCAAAATATCGTTTCAAAATTTCTCGTCCAGTTTTTTTGAAATCCGAGCCATGTTAAAAATGAGGCCCTTAAAAATAAAAAGCCTGTGAGAGAAAAAGAGATATCAGACAACCTGCAGCACGCTGTCTATGCGAGACAATTTGGATTTGTAGCTTCACCAAAACTTTAACTGCTTTGCTCCAAATGGAAAGAATCTTAATTCGTTTTTAGCACTCGCATCCAGAATCGCAGCTCGGAGTTTCCCAATGGTGCCAAAATAAAGCCTGTCGCTTCAAAATGAACACTTCTAAGCGTATATTGGGAACTTTGTCAGGCTTGAAGATGATAAAATGTCTTTTCTTCAACATTACTTAGGGGACGAAATGCTGATTTGTGATCATTAAAGGCAGAGGACTGGAGCGCTCACATTCTTGAGTGAGTCATAAAGAGTGCACTTGCCAGTACGAGAATGACGGCGAGATAAGAGTTAAGCATCGCTGGGTATATGACGGTTTCATTGTTAGCATTTTCTTCGTTATATGCCGTGATGGGTTGGACGATTGTTGTTCGATTCTTGCGTCGCGGTCGCTTTGTCTGGGCTTCTTAGAAAACTCTGGCATGCCAATAAACTTTTCATCAGAGAGAGAGAGAGAGAGAGAGAGAGAGAGAGGGTCCATTCAGATCGACTAGTTTAACTTGGCAGCGAAAAGGCCGTGTGTAAGCAGACGGGGTAATTGGTTTCTGATGCCCCTGTCAGCTTGCTGCCAGACCACCTGCCCATGGGAGAGGAAGGGAGGAGGAGGGAAAAAAAAACCTAACTTTGAGAAAACGAGGAAAAAGATTTGCGTTAATATTTCACTGTCCTTCTCTACAATCCACCATGTCATCGGGTGCCTCCTGTTGCCACCCCCTGCCAACCCAAATGCCCATATCTATACTAGCGACCTCCCTCACACCCTTTCACACACTCTTCCATTGTATTTTCACTGGAACGAGCGCACCATACATGTCTGATTATTTGATAAAATGGTTTCTAATGGCTGGAAGTTTTATATTTCTTGCTTTCAGAAGGGGAACCATTTGTCCACTGGCCCTAATATACTTTCAGAAAAGGTTCACATAGGAATTAAGAGAGTTTTACTTGTTATACATTACAGCAGGGGGAAATTTTTACTTGGAATGTCCCAACTTGTTAGGAAGCCAGTGTCAGGTCAAAGCTCAGGGTCAGCTATGATATATCGCCCCTCAAGCAAAGGGCCTCGTTCAAGGGCCTCGTTCAAGGGCCTGAAAGTAGGGACACACCAAAGCATTGCCAAAGAACAAGCTTTAAGGAAAAACAACTGTATTGTTGCCTTGCATTGTATGTGTCGGGGCAAAAAGAATTGCACTAAAACACACCAGACAGAGCACATCTGACAACTAACTAGTGTGTCTGCTCTGCACTTACATGAGAGAACAGAACTCTCCCATTCCAGCAGGTGTCAGTAGTCTGTATTCGGGATCCAAAAAGATGATGATTGCAATACGAAAAAAGGTCAAACATATTCCAATTTTCACGCGTCAGGCAAACGTAGCAGTGTATATACGGGTAGGCTAGGTTTGGTTTAGATAGACATGTTAAGACTTACGATATTTTTAAGTTATGATGGGTCGTCGGAACATCAGGGACTGCCTGTATTTAAAACCACCACTCTTCACACCCATGATGAGCAATCTCACGATGTACAATACACCCTGCTAAATATTTACATTAGAACAGCTAACTCTCTTCACGGGTTTACCAGTGAACCTACAGTACGTACTAAACACCATGTACTGCGTTGTAACAAGCCATTTCCTGCACTATGCTTTTGCTGAGATCAGACACACCATGACAAGTTTAACTAGGATGTTTTTTCCTGACAGAGACTTCCCCAACTCTGTCCTTTCTTAGAGACAGATTTACTGCCCTAAAATCCAGTGCACACAAACAGCATATGTGCACTTTTTACTGTATCTTCAATCCTGAAGGCGAAAACAAGCTGTCAGTATCAGCTGGTGCTGTCTGTTCAAACACAGGCGCTGACCTGCAGCCGACCGGAACCCAAAACCCACAAACGAAGAAAGGTTAGGCAGTGGGCGTTAATGGGGGGTGGGGTAATGTGTGCGAGAGGGAAAGTGAGTGGTGTGAGAGGTTGTGTGCTCAATTGGTACTGTTTAAAATTTCCACAATTCTAAGTAAAATGACCAAACTAAAATATATCTTAAATACTTGGTCAGAAATAAATAAGTTATTGGTTTTATTGGTTCCTAATAGAGACTTGCAATTTTGGAAGGAGTCTCCAGTGTCAGCACAGTTATAATTTTTTTCCCAGTAATCGAAAATTAAACGAGTGTGTGTAAACAAAACAAAAAACATTGATGTTATTTAGATGCCCTTATCCAGAGTGACTTACATTTATCTCAGTTTTAAAGCTGATCTTGTTCAAGGGCCCAGCAGTGGCAGCTTGGCAGTGGTGGTATATGAATCAATGACCTTCTAATCAGAAGTCCATCTTATTCATGGCGCTACCACTTTTTTTACCTCAATTTTTTTTACTTTTTCTATGTAATATACTCATACACTATATAACCAAAGGCATTGGGACACCTGACTTTTCCAGCCATATGAGGTTCCTCCTGCTATAAAGCTCTGACCTTTGCACACCTTTGGAATGAGTTTTTTTTACAAAGCTGCACCCCAGGCCTCCCCACCTCACCTACATCAGTACCTGACTTTACTAACACTCTTGTGGCTTAATCTCCACGAGCACACTCCGAAATCTAGTGGAACATCTTCCCAAAAGAGTGGTGGTTATTATAACAATAACAAATAGGGACTAAATGTGATCATTAACGAGATGTGCAAAAGACACAATTGGGTCTTATGGGCAGCTGTCAACCAACGTATGTCCATCTAATGTACTTTACATAAACAGTCAAACAAAAGCTTTATTGTTTATTCATCATTTTTGGAAGGACTCTCCAGTTTACGATTCAAAACTTGAAAGAAAAAATTGAGAAAAAAAGAGCCAAGCGCTAAGAAATGGAAACGTACCCATGAGTCTTTAGAATGCATTCAAACACCAAGACCATTGACCCCCTGTTTCCTTTCTGTTGTAATTCTTGGTAAAGTATTCCTTTAAGGTCATATGGTCATGTACTTTACCCCTCCGGCAATAAGCATGACGTGCTCAACAAGAGGTCATGAACCGGACAGCCGCTAAAGGCCCCCCTCTCGTTAATGGTTTTACCAGTTGCTTCCTCCTACACACACAGGAAGAACTGGAGCTATTTAGATGTGTGTGGAGGTCAGGAGCAACACTGATCTAGGGGTTTTGGCTAGAAAATGGAAAGAAAGACACTAGAAAGCAGAAGGTTTTCAAGGTAGCATAATTAGGTCTGGAACTGATTAGAGAATCAAGCTTGGATGATGTCAGAGAGTTTTCAAATAATGTTGTGCTAGGTGATGATGAAGGTTTTGGGTCTTCATCAGATGACAGCCAGAGGAGAGTCAGGCCACCTCATTAGTGTGGGTCTTTCTTGTGTTTTGAGGAATAGTTGCAATACATGTGTGAGGGTGGTGTAGTGCAAACCAGAGCAGTGAAATGAATGATCAAATCGAATAATTAAGAAAGTTAAGTGACATTTTCCAGCAAACTGATACTGTAGGTGAGAATCTGCCCTTATTTTATTTTATTTTTTTGTAATAAATCTTCAATTTAACCGACATACAGTTGCATTTCCCTCTTTTTATTCATGGAAATGTATCTAGTGTGAATTGTGTCTCTTTTGCCAGCAGTGGCTGAGAAGAAAGAAAGAGCCATCCATCAGCGGAAACAGTACAGCACCGAACCCATACTCTGATCCTAACAAGCTTGCAGAGAAAGCTGGAGGTGAGGGAGGTGTGGGAGCGGCATCTTCGTGTAAAAATGGTAGAGCAAGGGAACAGCGGGTTCATTGGAAGCACATTAGCCATGGAGGATAAAAAGAGGAAAAAAAGAGAGAAAGAGAAATGGCCTTATGAAGTGGGTCTTTAACACATTTCTCTCTGTGGAATTCGCCAGCTCATAACTGAGAGCCATTTCACTTAACAACTCCACCTTCGTCTCCAATTCTCCTCCAGCGCTTTCTCCACTGGGACACGAACGATTCGAGCATGAATAATAAGCTCTTGGTTTAAGAAGACATCTCAGGAATGCTTGCCGTTTTGTTTTTATGCTTTGGTTAAAACAGGATCGTCAGTGGTTCATTCAGTCGAGCCAGAGAGATGTCACTGGCCGTTGCTAGATTTTCTTTTAAATATTCAACATCTAGTGATGTATAATATGGGATTATTTCTGGTTCACTGAATAGCAGATGGAGAACAAGAATAGAACAAGAATACCCAGATGTCGGGGTTGGTATAAAATTTTGCAACTTGGTTTATTATGTAAAAACAAAATAAAAATATATAATTTCCTTTAAGAAGTGGTCACATCTGTAACACTATTCAGTTCAGTTTAGACCAGTAAAGTAAATAACACTGATTATCTCTTCATCATGGCACCTGCATTAAGGCAGCGAGTAAACTTTAGATCCTTAAAGTTCATGTGTTAAAAGCAGGAAAAATGGGCAAGCGTAAAGATTTGTGTTAAGGTCAGTATCTATCAAAATGCACTCATTGATGCACGAAGGTTGGCCAGTGTGGTCCGATCCAACAGATGAACTTGTAGTTCAAACTGCTGAAGGAGACACAAGACACTTGCTTAATCAACTGAGTGAAAATAATGATATTAATTAATCAAACATGATTTAATATCTATTAAAATAATCACAAACCCAAAACCTTTTCAACTTCAACTACTTAAAAACAAAAAAAAACCCCACACAAATAAGGCTACGGATAATGTGGCAATTTAGAGTCAGGAGTTTCCCACTTATCTTGCAAGCCACAACCTCGTCTTTACCAATGCTACCACGGTAACAGCATTTTTGTGGGAGTCTTAGATTAGATTAGATTCAACTTCATTGTCATTGTGCAAGGTATATGTACAGAGCTAATGAAATGCAGCTTGCTGTCTTACCTAGCCACAACCTCGTCCTTATAAATGCTACTACAGCAACAGTATTTGTAGACTGTGTTAGCATAAATTCCTGGCTCATTCTGAAAGAAACAATATCACAGCATTAGCCCTTTATTGCTTGAATTATTCTTAGAAAAATTAGTGTTGAATCCTTACCATACGACAGTATCTAAAAAGAAAAGGATTTGGACTCACTGGGTGGGGAGACGGCCTTATGACCTTCTTCCACCCTGTGATTCAGAGTGATGACAGCTAATTAAAGCATCTGTTAGCGCATGAATGCAGAACAGAGTAAACAGTGCTCATGAGCAGATGTGCTGGAAATGTAGTTCATAGAAAATCAGCGCTCGGAATACCAAAATTGGTGCCAATATCAGAAGTTGCTACTTATTATAGAAGTCGCTTCTTAGTCCAAGAACATTTCTCCTTTGACTAACTTGACACATGACCAAGCAAAAACCCGATCCAGTATCCCGTCTTCTAATTCTTCCGTCTCCTCTAGATGAAGCCACACACAGCTTCAGGTGGGTCTCCGGCTCCAGTCCACGTCCACATCCTCTCAGCGTGACACAATAACAAACATCCCTCTAATTAGTTCTCTGAGCTTTAATCCAGATCCTGGTAATTGTACAGTAAATCCAGTTAGAAACTGAACCCTGCTTCAGCGGCGCCACCCGCTCCTCACGGCTACCTGGATAGTCTAAACATCTCCTAGCTTCTCCTTTTGCTAGGCCACCGTGACAGTGAGATTTAGGAAAAATGGATATGAACGAGAAAAATGAGAACTAAGGATTAATTGAATTTAAAAAAATAGCAGTGCCACTGGAAAACCAGCACATTCAGACATGACTGCATTTCCATGTTCATACGGTTTTCTTTAAAAATGCATATTTTTCTCTCCATTTTCCACAAATAGAGGGTGTTTTAATTCAACGAAAGCTTAGCTTTTTAAAAACGCGTTCCAAGGCGGATACATTTCTAAAACGCAGTATGGATTTTTCAAAACAGAGGCTTTTCGAAAACAAAGACGCAACAGTGGCACAGTCATGTGACCAATTCAGCCAAGATGGTGGATGTCATTGTAAAGTAATTTTGTAAAAAAGTTTTGTGAGCTCGTCCTTACTGTGGGGGGAAGCAATTTTGGACAGTACTGTATATTCCGAGCATACAGTAGGTTTACTGGTCGACGCTATCTTGTGTTATGTGTATTGTCTTGTGTTGTCTGTCTGTCTGTACTGTTGTTTGTACTGTCTGCACTGTCTGTCTGTACTGTTTTCGTCTGCACTGTTTGCACTAGGTTGCACTTAATGCACTTTAAGTAGCTTTGTGTTGTGTTGTAGCTCTGTTGTTTAGTGCAGCACCAGGGTTCTGTAGGAACGTTGTCTCATTTTTACTGTGTATTGTGTACCACTGTGTTTAGTAGGAATGACAATAAAAGCCTCTCGACTACACTTGAATGTCATCACCAGGATACTTTTTGCTTATATTACATAGACGATATTTTGGCATATCTCCCAGTCTATATTCTCACTCGCTTTTGGAACTTTGGATTTCTGTCCTAATCGCAGCAACAACTCCACCTCATTGTCGGCTAATTTAAAAAATTTGTGCCTGTCCTTGAATTTGCAGAGATGTTTCAAAGAGCCGGAAAGTAATAAACCATCCACCAGAAGGGGAATAACACAGTTTAAAAAAGCAACTTTTTGGAAACGATTGAAAAACTAGTAAGAACGCTGAGCACGTTTAGACAAAAACATCGTTTTCAACTATTTTCCGGATTTTGTAGGCATAGCCCGAATAATGTTGGAAGTCTTCATCAATGAATACATCTTGATACTGGTTTATTAAGACATAGACTAGGAATATCTTCAGTCTGAACTTGTCTGCTGTTTAAAAAAAAGCTAGAAGTATTGCTGGATGAGGTAGGTCTTCAGATATCTTCAGATATATACATGTGGCTGTTCGGACATGAGGAGGAATTTCATTTTACCACCTCGTTGCCTGAACAGAGCAACATTTGAAGCAGGTCTTCATTGTACCCTTGATTTAAATGTGAATATTTAGCAATGTCTGGGATTTAAATATTAAATGAATATAAATTTTTGTTAAATAATTTTTGATTGTTTTTCGCTGCATCGATGTTGCGCTATACTAAGAGAAACCAAACTCGTTTTTTTTCTAAATACATTTTCTCCTGTATCTTTGTGTGATGTTCTGAACATCGTGGCTTAAAAATATTCTGTAGAATCTGTTTTAGAAGGTTCATCCACATTTCCACAACCTAGGAATCAGGTCTATGTTGGCGTACGGCTGGGCGGACTCCGGGACATAGCGTAAATGTTGTTTAATAGAACAGCTGTTCTGGATTGGCTAGCAAGTGGAATGAAGTCTTGAAGTAAAATAACGAGCCCCAGTTATGAACTCGCGCTGTTTTAGGGCTACGTTTATGACTTAATAGACTTGTCACTGTAGGATTTCAGCAAGAGGGGAAATGTAGTCGCTTAGAAAGGCAACCAATCGACAGTGCCAGGTTTACTCAGTGTTTAAATGTGTGTGTGTGAGAGATTTAAGAAAAATCATGCTGCCTTGTCTAATATCTCTGCACATTTTTCACCCTGGCAAACAGCCTACGTGTTTCTCCTTCGACCCGAACCGATGTTTTTGGACCAGAAGTCTGTGTGTTCGTGTGGTTCCAGCCTTGCGTACGCCGTCTTTATAACATCGGATCGATTGGTTTTGATTATTCGGTGGGCAAAGTCCAAATTACACACTCCAGAAATAACCCAGTCCAGTTATCTCTCTCACTCAATGCAAGATCCAAAGCAGATGGGGTGAAGTGAGAGAGAGAAAGAGAGAGAGAGAGAGAGAGAGAGAGAGAGAGAGAAAACAAGGACAGTCGGAGGACTAAACACATAAAGGGGATGAAAGTGAAGGAGAAAAGCAGATGAGCAATGAGGAAGAAATGCGCGATAAAATCAAGAGGTCATAAAGGTCCGAACACACTCGCGCTCAGATGAAAGGATGCCACCCCAATCCCCTCAATCATAACCATGTGTCCATACCAGGAGCCCACCACAGAGTCAGCATGTGTGTAACACCAGCCAGCCTGACCTTTAACCTCTGTGAACTTCTCTTCTGTGGGTTCTTGATGAATCCCATAGAAGAAAGTTTTTTGAAGGTTATCTAGACGTTTTGTAATTGTTCAACAACTTATACAAAACTTTTATTACGATGGGAAATATTTAAGAATAACTTTTATTTTCATGCTAGTAAGCAAATATAAGTTTTTACATATCTGTATATTTAGAAGTATGTGTTTATGATCACAGTGGGTTTAACAAGCATGGCATTATGTGGCCAAACCCAATTTATTGATTATAATGGGAATTGTTTGTGATGGAACCCATAATGGTACGTGCAGGTCTCTGCTAGAAATGTGCCAAATGCCACGTTATATCTGATACCATTGAGGACCAATAGAATACCTTTGACAAGTTGTACATCAGATATCGGTATCTACTAGACACCATTTTGGATGATAACAATGCCATTAAGGCCTCCAGATTCCAGAAAGATTCTACACTGGTTTTTATGGTAATAATAATTTACAAAAAAAAATGCACCATTTGGCAGCTGCCCTTGTCTAAAGTGACGTACAATAAAGTGCCTTGCTCAAGGACCCAGCAGTGGCAACATGGTGGTGCTGGGATTTGAACTTGTGACCTTCCAATCCAGAGCTACCACCTCATCATTTAATCATGGTCAATCATTTGGTAATGATGGAACTGGAGACCAGTTGTATTTTTGAGATTGTTTCGATTGTTTTATATTGGTTTATAAGTTCTATAAGTTTTCCATCATCCAAACTCCAGAAAGCAAAACTGGCCATGGTCTCTGGGTGGGAGGGGCTCATTCCATTGCCTTTTCCAATCAAAGGAACAGTAACCAATCAGACACTTTTCTGAACTCATGTGGTTGCGTGCTCTCAGTCTCCAGGAAAAGTCTATTGTTACTTGCAAATCTGAGGTCATAAAAATATTAAATCGATTTTATTTTGAAGAGAGAGGGAAAAGAGAGGGTGAGAGGATAAAACCCCACAAAATAAATGACAATCAGGAACATACAGAAGAAATCAAATAGTCTGGAACCGTTTGCATTTGGCCAGAAAGAGGAACATGGGAACATTTTAAGTGTGAGGATTAAGAGCTGTGTGGAATAGTCCTGGGATTCAAACTTACAACCTTCTGGTCATTAGGATGAAAGTTTAAAAGAGGGGACCAATGCTTTGTTAATGCATTCTGAGGTATTTACACTGTTAAAGAGATGGATTCTAATGCTAAACATGGCCAAAGTTTCATTTGACAAAGTATTTCTGTACCAAATACAATCCTTCCAGGTACACATGATTTCTGGAAAAAAAATATTTATTTATGGCCCTCATGATGTCATAAAGTGTGTTATTCCTTGTTTGGACACTTCTCTCAAAAGAGCACTCACTCAGCCAGTGTGAGAGCACACCCATCACCATGCTTCATTCGGTTACAGTGGAAGAGGCAGTGCTGCACAGGACTTGCTCGAGAAGGAGAAACTTGTTCAGTACTTACCATATAGACATGTTGTGCTGTAGTATTTGTTGCTGCTGTTTTTTTGGTGTTCAGTTTCAGACCAGGGATTTGATTCTGGATCAAAAAAGTATGACTGGATCTGATTGTTAGCCATAATGCATTTAAGACTATAAAGATTTTGTTACTGTTTTTTTTTATAGCGATGTCACAGCTAGCCCTACGTAAAAGTTGCGCATGCTCGTGACTCTTTAGCTCCGCCCATGCCAAGCCTCCAGGAGCTTGGATGTTTTTGAAGCTTATCAAGGATGCAATACTACTCTATAGGTACCCAAGATTAACATTAGATTGGCCAAAACTGTGCGTTATATCCCCTTTAAGCACCAAGAAGTGAAACTTCTGAGATTAAGCGCTGGTACTGTGCTGTCATGTCGTGTTAAACCTCATCTGTAATATCATGAAGCTGGAAGCCGATTTTTAATCGTTTGCTATTGGGTTGGACGCTTAGCTCAGCGATTTGTATACTCTCCCATCTCTTTTTTTGATGGGGAATTTTTTTTCGCATTCAAGATACAAGTAATGTATCTGTTCTGCTGATGCCAGTCTGATGTTTCCTTTGAATATCGATAGCGGTCTGGTCCCACAAGTCCTTGACAAGTCCAAGCCACAATGACGTCCGGACGCTTGTGGATAAGCTGCAAACAGAATGCAGTAAATCCTGCTTTGTCGTGCCTCCATGATTTGATTTTGTAGGAGAAAAAAACATGACTGCTGTGTGTGGTATAAACAAAAAGTTCACTGATAACTAGATTTCAGGGTTAGGCTCTGAGCTAGGAATGCTGCTCTTAAACACTTTGGGGTTCCTACAGGAGGCAAGGGTCTACAGGGAAGTGCAGGAACAATAGGAGATAAATATGATGGGTTGATAGGAGATAAATATGAAGGGTTGAAGGATAGCGATAGTGGGAGGACTGGAGGTCGGGGGTTAAAGGAACGAGCCGCATGTTCAAGAAATGAAATCACAGGGCAACAATACACCAAGGGGGATAATCTCTGACACAGTGTAGATAGAAAATGGTTTATATCGATTCTGATTAATGTAAACGAACTGGAAAGAGAAATAAACCACTTTAGGATGAGCTGTGCAGGGTGGACACCAACCCCCAGTCAACATCATTAATTGTTTTCACATAAAGGCACAATCAGAACAATACTTTTTTATTTGCCGAATCCTTATGCCTTCGTGCCTACTCAGCATAAACTGAGTTATAATATAAACATAAACCAGGATTTGGTGTTTCCTGGCAACAGAAAAAAACGAAAAACCCATAAAAAAACATATGGCAAACATAACCTGGTTTATAATGAAAAGGTTTCTGAAAGTGTCTGTTCAATTCAGCTGTCAGTGTTTCATGTCTTGCAGTGTTTTAAGGTTGTGTAGCTCAGCAGCAGTGTGTGAGGTTTGTGCTAGAGTGATGGACCATACAGGGGGTCAAACACAAACCACCCTGTGGGATTGGCAAGGGGAGGAGAAGCCAGCTTTGTGGTAACACTAGGATTCAAGGCCAAACCGGACCACCGCTGGCAGAGAGAGGAAGAATGTGTGTGTGTGTTTAGTAGTGCTGTGAGACATGATCACCCACAGGCTTCCTACAATGTGGATATGTGTTCTGAGTCAGCAAGTTTGCGTATGTATGTTTTTCAGTGTGTTACACAGCACTGTCGCTTTTCTATGGAGGACATCCATTACTGTTCTTTCTCTCTCTCTCTCCATCTCTCTCTCACACACACACACACTGCAAGTACAGATTTGTGAATCAACAAATGGCCGCAATGCCACATGGGAACTGAGTGTCAGAGGTTTATGTGGTCAGTCTCTGGTTTATTCACTTCTTACTTAAGCAACACACACACACACACACACACACCAAATTCCACACCGAATTTCTGCTAGAGGTTCTGAAAGGTTCTTACGATGCAAAGCTGCCAGGAATGCTGTATCATAAAACACACTATTGTAAAATGTTTGTTATATTTGATGAAGAATCGCCCAATGAATTTTCAGGAACTTTATCATCATACATTACATTTATATACACTAAATGAAAAAAGTATTGGAACACCTGACTTTTTCAGCCATACATAGTTCTTCCGCAAACTGTTACCACAAACTTGGAGCCACACAATCGTTTAAGACATATTTGAGTGCATTTGGTTGCATGAAATTTTCCCTTTATTTAAACTAGGAGACCCAGACCTGTTCCAGCATGACAATGCCCCTGTACCCAAAGCCAGTCTTCTGAAGATATGCTTTACATGGGTTGGAGTGAAAGAATACGGCACAAGCTACTCACATTTGTAGATGAAGCTGGCCGAGAGTTTGTCTGAGAGTTTTGTTTTCAACATATGACCATCGTTTCTCCCTGGATTTTGCAGTATATGGTGGAATTTTTTTTAGGAAGCAAATGTTCCAGTGGGTTCGATATAGTCTTTAAAAATGGCTGACTCCTTGATTAGTGCCTTGGCTACTGACCTAGGGAGCTGATCGAGACATCCAAAGAACTTAAATAAGGACAATAATTAAGGCAAACAAAGCAGGTGAAATCCGATAGGTGACAGGGTCATGTGATCTGCAGTCCTCTAGTCCCAAAGCAGTTTTATAGAAATAAATCTGAATCTTAACTTTAGTGTCAAAAAGTCATGTAATTTAAAGTAATTTAGTGTAAATAGTCCCTATAAGTTTATCCCTTGGAAGTTGTAGCTCAGTGGTTAAGGGTCTGATTGAAAGGTTGTAGCTCATGTGTAGCTCATGTAGGGTAGTGAGGTTCAGGGAAGTCTTTAACCAGTGCACAATGTGTCCATCCCCAAGTTGTTCATGGAGGTAAATTGCAGCGATATAAGAGAAATAAAATATGCTTGGACATGCTGTTATGAGAAAACAATCAATCAATCATGGGGTCATGGCACCATGTTTCTGTATTTGGTGACAATTTTTTTACTTCAGGAGCACTGCAAGACCTGCAGGAAAGAACTCCAGATAAGGTTTTTGGTTAAAATAAATAAATAAATAAATCGAACTGAACCCAGACTGACTGAACAAGCTGAATTCGGGTCGGTACAGCAAGCCAAGTGCTGCTACCAAGAAGGAGAACAAAACAAACTCGCAAACACACAGACATTAAGGAACTGATTAGTACTATAAAAGCAAAAACGCTGAGGGAAATAAAACGCGAAAACAACAAAACTCCTTCCAAAGAAGAATGCTGGAACGATGATGGAGATGTTAACGAGAGTCGAGGTGCAAGCCAAACCGATTCACATTCTCACTATGCTCACAAAGACCAAAAACAGTGTAACCACACCCAACACACGCAAACACAAACACACACACTTTAATTGCCTCTATAAACTTTAGATGAACTCTGAAGGTGTATGAATCGGATAATAAGGAGAAGCTCAATACTGACTGTCGGGGGTGGGGGGTGACACTAAAGAGATGCAGAGACTGGAAGACACTAGATGATAGAAAACAACAGAGTGAGAGAGGAGAGACACACAGAGAGACACTAGAGAGAGATAACAGAAAAGATGTGTAGGAAGAGACACCAAAGAAAGACACTATGGAAACTAATGTCACTAGACACTAGGGACATAACAGTACACGTATCCTTTTTAGGTGCGAAACATAAAATCTGAGTTCCCTCAGGAACGGTTTAAGCGGCAGACCGCAAATTTGTTTAGTCTCTGCCTCGCACTATGAGCACATTTTTATTATTATTATTAAAATTAGAAAACATACACAACAATGCCAGGTGTATTTAAAAAAAAAAAATTGAAATTAGAGTTAGCGCAGTGTTAGCACAAGTGTTAAATCGCAGCCATTTCCTGGTCAGCGCCAATGCTAGCGATATGGATTGTTTAGTGTTTCATATTCTGCTTCAACAACTTCTCTCAATTCCCCATATCGAGGGAGCAAATGAACAAAGGATGGACGGAATGAAGACGTTTGTTAGAGTATGCTGATATAATTAAATCATTCAAGTAGAACATATTTTTGGAAATTAAATATTAAATGTAAAACACACAAACACTTATATACACAACTGTATTACCCAAATGGGATTTTAAAAAACCTATAATTTAAACTTAGAAATTGAATAAATTTTTTTCATTTATTCCATTTCATTTAGTCAAGTTAATTTGTGCCGATTTAATCAATTCCTCAATTTTTAGTCATACAATAAAACCATGTATTGCGTTCATTTTAAATTAAAAAAATAGAACAAATAATAAAATTACATCGTTTGTTATGCATATGTTTTTTTCGTTTAACAAAGCAGGCATTTTCTTAAAAATTGTTTTAATAATATATTAATATTAATAATAAACTGCATTTAAAAAAAATGACAATCAATTTTATGTTTTGCATTTCTATGGAGGTCATATTGTGTTACACCCCTACTAGACACTGAAGAGAAATACTACGATGGGATATTAGAGACAGAGAGAGACACACTTAAGGACACCTGAGAAAGCTATCCGAGAGAGGCAGAGTAAAAAAAAACTATGGAAAAAGAAACATGAAAAGAAATAAACATACTAGGGGAAAAGAAATGGAAGCCACTACAAAGGCAAACAGTGAGGGGAAAATAGTAGTGAGATTACCAATAGAAGAGACACTAAAGTAAGGGACATTGCTGGAAAACATAAATAAAGAGAAAATAGAGTGAGATAACATAGCGAAAGACATTAAAGAGGCACTAAGGAGAGATAAACGAGAGCGATAGACATTAGAGAGACACTAGTGAGTGAGAGAAAGAATAAATTAACACACTAGGGAGAAAGAAATCGAAGACACTAGAGAGACAAACACAAGAGGAAAAAGTAGTGAGAGACTTAAAGAAAAAACTCGAGGAAAGACAAAAGAGAGAGACACAGAGAAAGAGAAACACTAAAGGGTAACAATAGAAGAGACACTAGAGGGAGGGACATAAGCAAGATGTAGATGCTAAACAGAAACATTAGAGGGATATAGTAGAGAAAGTTCCCAAGCCAAAGAGGTATAAGAGACACTCAGGAGCGACACTATGGAAAGACATTAAAGAAAAACAAGCGAGAGAACAAAAAGAGAGACACTACCATGAAAGTCAGTATATACTGATAGCAATGATAGAAACATTTGTGAGAGAGGTAGAGGGAGAGAGAGAGAGAGAGAGAGAGAGAGAGAGAGAGAGAGAGAGAGAGAGAGAGAGAGAAATGGGAGGGGAAAAAAAAGAGAGAACAAAACAGACATAGAGAGAAAAATAAATATTAGACAGGTAATAAAAAGTACGAAACTAGAGAGGGGGAGACAAAAGAGAGACACTAGTGAGACACTGAATCTAAAAAACAATAGAGAGAAAAACAGACAAACAAATCCATTTCCTTGGATTCAGTCATTCTTGTGTTTCTCCTGCTCTCTCTCTCTTTCTCTCTCTCTCTCTCTCTCTCTCTCTCTCTCTCTCTCTCTCTCTCTCTCTCTCTCTCTCTCTCTCTGTTCATCCCTTTCCGCTTTGTCTAACTTTTTTTGTCTCTCCATTCATCCATCCTGTCATTCGTCTGCATGCTTCGTCTCTCACTCACTTTTATTCCCCCCAGTGTTTTTCTTCTTTTACATTACCACTCACTTCATTTTCTTCCTTGTTCTCACTTGTTTTCTCCATTCCTTCATGTTTGTGTGTAAGTGTGTGTGTGTGTGTGTGTGTGTGTACGCATGGTACAATCCTGAAAATTGAGAGCATCTCCCTGCTGATGAACATCTCTGGCCATCATCTTAGCCTTCATCTGTTTCTGATTCTCTCTCCTCCGTTTCTCGGTCGTCTCGGAACGTCTCTCCTTCGTTCCCTGCTTGTGGAGGACAGACAGAGGAGGGAGAGTGGCTTTGTTTTCTTTCTACATATTCCGATCACAAAGACATGAAATCTGACATGACGTCACTGCCAGATGTTCACACTGCATCAGGAGGCAGAGTGAAATTCATTATTTTAACCACGCTAGCACGTGCCCCAGAGTAACTGCAGAAATGTCCCCCTTTTTAAAATGCAGCGACTTTTTTTGCCAGACATTAGATTAGAGATATTAGAGAGAGACCAGTGAGAGAGAAAGGAGGGAGAGAGAGAGAGAGAGAGAGAGAGAGAGAGAGAGAGAGAGAGAGACTAAAGAGTAACAATAGAAGATACACTAGAGTGAGTAACATTAGCAAGATATAGACGCTAAACATTTGAGAGACATTAGAGAGACACTAGTGAGAGAGATTAGAGAAAAAGAAAGGATAGTGAGAGACATTAGTAAAAGAGAAAGGATAGTAAAAGACATTGGAGAAACAATATACAGAGATAATAGAGAGCGATAGGAATTAGAGAGGCACCAGGGAGCGAGAGAGAGTGAGACATTAGACAGACACCAGTGTGTGTGTGTGTGTGTGTGTGTGTGTGTGTGTGTGTGTGTGTGTGTGTGTGTGTGTGTGTGTGAGAGAGAGAGACTAGAGTGTGAGAAAGAATAGTGACATTAGACATAAGTTAGCTACTAGTCAGAAAGAAAGAAGAGAGAGAGAGGGCAAAGAATTGGCGAGACATTAAAGAAACAATAGTGAGATACTAAGAAGTAAGAGAAAGGATGGTGGGAGACTAGACAGACATTACACAAAGAGAAAGGTGAGTGAGAGTCATCAGAGAAACACTAATGAGGGAAGAGAGAGAGAGAGAGAGAGAGAGAGAGAAAGAGAGAATAGCAAGACATTAGAGAGACATAAGTGAGATAAAGAGTAGAGTGAGAGAAAGGATAGTGAGAGACATTAAAGAGACACCAGTGAGATTAAAAGCAGAGTGTTTTCTAGCAGGTTTGGCTCCCGCCTATTCTTCATGTCTTTAAAAGCCTCCTAAAGTTTAGACAGTGTCAGCTCCCTATCCAACTCTCTGGCCACGGACTTAGAGAGCTTAAGCAGGTCATTGAGGAAGCTCTCCTCCACTTCCTGTGCCCCAGACCTCTCGCTGCCATTGATCTTTGAATAGAAGCTGACTGTCCGCTGGCAAATTTCTTTGGGTTTTAACACGAGATCCCCTGTTTCTGTTCACACATCATGCATTAATCCTATCGGTCCACTCTTTTGTTTTTAAACACTAGTGCCCACAGGCACACTAGTACACCCAACCCACACACACACACACACACACACACACACACACACACACACACACACACACACACACTAGATTATTCCTAGATGTTTTGAGGAAGAAAAGTGTGTGAAATTAGACATTTATACAGCATGAAATAGTGGGTTTGAAACTTATACCTCCAGGTAACTGAATGTATACACACACACACACACACACACACACACACACACACACACACACACACACACACTTTAATAACAGCACTGGCAGCTTTTGTTCACTCATGTTTGCTCCAAGCTGTTGGCATTCAGAAGGTCAGGTCTTGTTTGACCTTCTACCTCTCTTTCCAACAATACTCCTCTCCTCTTTTTTCCCCTCTGTTTGCTCTTCGCTGTCATCCCTCCTTCCCCTCTACCTTCCCCACATTTATATCTGCACTCTCTCGTCTAGTCACCGTGGCAGACAAATTTTCCCTTTCTTTTTTTTTCGTCTTTCTGGCTCTAATGCGCCACAGAGCGGCTCAGATCCTGGGCGTGTGACTTGCTGCAAGATCTGTTAGCAAACAGCAGGATCTGGTTAATGACAAGTAAATGGAGAAAATAAGAGGAAAAAAAAGAAGGGGTGTATGTGAGGAGAGATCAAAGAAAACGTTTAATTCGGAATCTTCAGATGTTTGGAAAAAAGTACAAAATATATGTTTCAGGTGAATAAGAAAAGGATTAAAAAGAAAAGAAAAAAACGAACGATTGAATACATCCATCTTACAACCCCAATTACAAAAAAGTTAGGAGGCTATGTCAGATGAGATCAAATACACCCATATTTTATTCACAATCGAACATAGAAAAGATATCAAATTTTTAAACCAGGGAAATGTACCGCTTTGAAAAGGTAAAAGGCGGCGTTTCTGTATCGTGCATTTCGTCTTCTTTGCAATCTGTTTTGCAATTTTATGTTGTGGAACATAATTCTGAAATGATCCCACAATTTGAAGCACTGCCCATCTGAGAGATACATTATTTGTACCCAATCATCTTACTGACCTGCTGTTAATAAACCCCATTAGTTATACAAGATTCATATATGCTTTTTAAACATCCCATTCAATATATGGTCCTCCACTAGATTTTGGAGTTTATTTTTTGAGATTTGTGAAGATCCATTCAGCCAGTTAGTAAAGTCAGGTACTGATGGAGGTGAGATGAGGATGCCAGGGGTGCAGTCAGAGTGAAAGATTCATCCTAAAGTAGTTATTCGATAGGGTTGGAGATTTTTCGTCCATCCCATGTAAAGCATATCTTCATTAAGTTTGCTTTGTGCACAGAGGCATTGTCATGCTGGAACATGTTTTGTTCTCTTAGTACAAGTAAATACAATCAGGTTTGTGTTAACAGTTTGAGGAAAATATACACATGGCTGGAAAAGTCCCAATACTTTTGTCTATATAGTGTAAATTAAATGAGATATTGAGGCTTCGCTGTAATCCAGCACAAGTGAAAAAAACCCTCCAGTCAAACCACAGCAATGAGGATGTATCCCGGTGAAACAGAGCCCACAGATGGTTTACAGTTGTATGTTTTGGGCGGAGAGACTCGCCAAGGACATGCTCGGCGCTCCAGCGTGCCAAATCCCTATCAGACGCAAACATCGCTCACCTTCAGCGACTCGAACCCACATGCCAGCAGCCTGTAAAAATATCTGGCAACGCAGTGTAGCTGGAAAAGTGTTCGGCGGCATTTTTACGGTTTCAGCCTCGGCTTTACGGCATCGCAAGGGTGAGTAAGAAAAGAAAAAAAGAAATAAGCAAGGGAAAGTATGTGAGTGCAGAAATGAGGTCTGAAATGTTTTTGGAGGAGGCAGGTCAGCCTGTGGTTCATGTCCCATTCCTGCGTGCTGGGGGATTATGGGTAATTGAAAGAGACAAGCGGTAATCATATGGAAATAAAAAGGGTTTGGGGGCCGGGTTAAGATCACGAACACAACATGAACAGGATATCAGTGAGGGGTACTGACATCTTTAACACCCACACACATGCAGCAGGAGAAAAACAGAGCAAATGGGCCTCATCAGCATTTTTTTGGCCACTGAAGAGCCATTATACAATGTTCTCCTCATTAACATTGAAAAAATCTCTACCAAAAAAGACGAGCTGAACAAAGCTACCTGTGTTGTTATTTTTTTATTTGGCTGATGATTGTTTTTTAACGAATGTCTTCCTTGGTTTAATCACATTTCATAGCCAAGCAGCTTTGATGGTACAGTGAGGCAGTGTTTGGTAGCACTGGTGGAGGTGGAGGCTTAGTGGTTAACTTATTTGCCTTTGGATCCAGAGCAAGAATTCCTCAGCAAGGCCCTTAACCCTATAGCTGCTCAGTTATTTGAATGAAATAAATGTAAGTCGTTCTGGATAAAGGCGTCTGCAATAAACGTGAATATTCTTTTCTCATTTATGTTTGAACATCACCAGTCAGAACACTAGACACGACCAATACGTTACATTCACTCGCTTTATTAGAAAAATAAAAGTGAATTACAACCAGGTCTCTCTTTTTCAAAGCACAAAGTGATCCATGTGAACTTCTCAGAGTAAAAGCCAGAATGTTAGTGGAAGCCACTGATGGATTACACACTGTCTAATAGCGAATGTGTAGATAGGAGGAGTAAGATGTTAAGAAGGTTAGTGGATGTAAAATAATCAGGAGTGAGATGTTGAGAAGGTTAGTGGATATGTAGTGATCAGGAGCGAGATGTTGAGAAGCCTAGTGGATATGGAGTAAGCAGGATTGAGATGTTGAGGAGCTTAGTGGATATGGAGTAAACAGGATTGAGATGTTAAGAAGGTTAGTGGATGTGGAGTGAGCAGGATTGAGATGTTAAGAAGGGAAATGGATGTGAAATGAGCAGGAGTAAGATTATGAGTAGGTTAGTGGATATGAAATGAAAAGGAGTGAGATGTTGGGAAGGTTCATGGGTGTGAAGTGAGCAGGATTTAGATGTTTAGATGGTTGGTGGATGTGAAGTGAGCGGCAGTAAGATGTTTAGAGAGTTAACAGCTGTGCGTGTGGAATGAAAAGCATGGCATGATGCCACCTGTGTTAAGCCATCCACATCTGCACTGACGCTCACAGACCAACAACACAGTTGGAGAAAAAAGAAGTTCATAAAACAACACACGCGATATTAATAGTGATGCAGCCAGCTGGGGCAGGAGGGGTATGATGTTGGGATGGGGGCTTTTGGCTGGACATGAAGAGGGCAAGTACAGAGAAGGAGGATGGAGAACGTCATCTGAAGGTTCGAGCAAAGAACATTTTGGGATTGTTGGTCTGGCAGAGTCAGGCATGGCTGTGGGGTTCAAATGTTCTTCAAATGTGTGTCATAAAATAAATAATTCCCCGCAACCTCCCACCTCTAATTACACACACAGACACACACACCACAAGAAAACAACACACTTACACAACCAAGTTTTCTTTCTCTTGGAAATACAAAACATTAAAGTTAGGGTTTTGTGGTAAAGGACACACACACACACACACACACACACACACACACACACACACACACACACACACACACACACACACACACAAAACCTTAAAAAAACAGACTGCAATACATGAAAGTATAACATATTACAATAGTGTAGAATAGAAAAGACACACACACCTTTAATCTTTCAGATTGACGATTGATAGGTATGGTAGTGCAGCATGACCACCAATACCATTACCACAACCATCTCAAATACCACCATTACAACTACCCCAAACACTGCCACCAATATCACCATCACCATCACAACCACTACTACTACTACAACCACTGCCACCACCATTACCACCACAACCACCTTAAAATACCACCACTTCTACTACAACCACTGCCACCAGCATTACCATCACACCCACCTCAAATACCACCACTACTGCTACAACCACCACCACAACCCCCTTAAATACACCACTGCTACTACACTCCCATCACCACCTCACATACCACCACTGCTACAACAACCACCACCACAACCAACTTACATGCCACCACTACTACTACAACCACCGCCACTACATCACCATCCCAACCACCTTAAATACCACCACTACTACTACAACCACCACTACCATCACCATCAAAACCACCTCAAATACCACCACTACTACCACCACAACCACCACCAAAAAAAACCTCTAATACCACCACCACTACCACAACCACCACCACAGCTACCTTAAATACCACCACTGCTACTACAACCACCATCACCACCACAACAACCACCTGCAGCACCATCAGAACTACTGGTACTATTACTGACAACACGATAACAACCACTACCATCACCACTATCAATACTTTCACCACACAACCACTACTATCACCACCAATACTACCACAACCACTTCAACCATCAGCAATATCACCACCACCACACAAACACTGCTTCTACCAGTGACACTATTTCCCATTTCCACATCAACACACAACCACTACCACCACCACCACACAAACACTACTCCCACCACCACCACACAGCCACTACAATTACCAGCACTACTATCACCACCATCACAACATAACCACCACTCCTACTACAACCACTAATATCACCACTACTAACATCACCACTATCACTACAACCATCGCCACTAACAATATCACTACTTCCACCACTAGCACAGCGATGGGGTCAGGGGCTCAGCTTGTGAGGGATTTAAACTCACAACCTTTAAATTCAAAGTTCAACGTTTTAACCATTAATCTATCACCTGCCACAACCACAACTTTCACTACCAGCACTATAAACACCACAAACACACACATCATTCAGAAGATTGACAGCTCATGGTGGTGGAATGAGTGGGGCATTAGAGAAACAGCTGCAGTGTGGCCACCAACACCGCAAATACCATTACGATAAACCACCACCACCACAATCATCAGCATTACTAACACCACAACCACAACTCCCACAATGTGTGTGTGTGTATGTGTGTGTGTGTGTGTGTTATTTTGAGTGTGCTAGCGCTAATGCTCCCCCTGCCTATTAATCCTGAAGAGGGTTTACATTTATTAGGCTCATAAATTCAGGATGAGAGAGAGAGAGAGAGAGAGAGAGAGAGAGAGAGAGAGAGAGAGAGAAAACAAGAAAGAAGAACAGAAGGGGAGAGAAATAGAGAAATGGAAATTGAAAGAGAGACAAGGGGAGAAAAAAATGAGATAAAGAGAGAGAGAAAAAGAGAGAGACAATGAGAAATTGAAAGAGAGAGTGAGAGAGAGATAAGAAACAGAGACAGAGAAAAATAGAGAGAAAGAAAACAAGAAAGGGAGAGAGGGAGAGAAAACGAGGCACAGAGAGAGTAATAAAAAGAAAACAAAAAGAGAGAGCAAGAGAGAAAAACATTCTTTACAAGCAACAGGAAGGACATATAAAGAAAATATATCATACATTTGACCTTGCTGTGACCTTGACCCTGTTTGGATGAAACCCAAAATCTAATCAGTTCTTCATCTGGTTATAATCACAATTCCACAGAAACTTTCATTTTACACAACTAGAATTTGCTGTTGAGCAAACTGTGCCCGTGTGTGTGTGTGTGTGTGTGTGTGTGTGTGTGTGTGTGTGTGTTTGTGCGTACACGCATATGCAGGTTCTGTTTGCACTGAATCAGACACTGCGGCAGCATGAAGGCGTGCGCGAGGGAAGTGTTCAGGGTCCCTTCACCACTGAGGACCTCATCACACACTACAACTGTGGAGACCTCAGCTCCATCATCTTCAACCATGACACCTCACAGGTAAACACACACACTTACACACACACACACACACACACAGTACATTGCAGGGACTTGTAGAGTCTAACTAACAATAACTAATAATCCTATATGAAGAGAGGGAGAACGTTTACAGCTCCACACAGAAGGATCACACTTGGATCTGTGAGGCGGCACTCGTTTTTTCATCGTTTTATCTGTGATCCTTTAAATCACTATTATTATTTAAAGCTGTTATTACCAATGAATTCTCTATGAACTTCTGAACTGAAATGTGAGAGAGAGAGTGAGAGAGAGAGCGAGAGAGAGAGAGAGAGAGAAAGAGCGAGAGAGAGAGAGAGAGAGAGAGAAGGCATCCTGTAAAAGGATGTTTGGATGCTTACAGGATGGCAGCCCATTCATCATCGTCTCCAAACACACACACACACACACACACACACACACACACACACACACACACACACACACACACACACACACACACACACACACACACACACAGTCTCTATGCTACATCACTGTCTTTTTTTCTTTGAAATTCAGTCAAGTATATGAACAACAAAACACAAAGGCTTTTTTACGATCCAAATTTTTTATCCTTTTATAGTTTCATTTGATGTAACCATATGAAAAGCAAAAGCTTTACTTCCGGAAACCACTGAAACTGAAGACTTCTTCTATGAATGTCACAGAAATCCAACAAATCTGCATTTACAAGTCCCTGTGAACTGACGGTCACTTTACATGTAGAAACGCTAACATATTTGATCGCATATTCGCATTGATATAAACCTCTGGCTTCTGTCAGAGCTGCTGCTATAGAAAAGTCGAAGAATTCAGAATTCATCCCTACTGCTCCCCTTACGGCTCACCACATCCATACCACTCGGTCCTCTACATCTGCCTCTTTCAAACCAACCACCTGCATCTCTTCCCTCAACACATCCATAAACCTCCTCCTCTATTCCTCCATACTCAGCATTCTTCTACTTACACCGACCAGGAATAACTTTATGGACACCGATCAGGCATAACATTATGCCCACCTGTCTAATATTGTGTTGGTCCACTTTTTGCTGCCAAAACATTCCTGACCCGTTGAGCATTTAAGTTCTTCAGCAGTTTCAGCTACAGGAGCTCGTCTGTCTGCCCTCACTCCCCACGTGCATCACTGAGGCTCGGCCTCCCACGACCCTGTCGCCACTTCATCACTGTTCCTTCCTTGAAACACTTTTAATAGATACTGACCAATGCAGACCAGGAACGCCCACAAGAACTGCAGTTTTGGAGATGCTCTGACTGAGATGCTCCTCTGAGGGTCATGACTGAACCATCTACATCATGCCCCTCTCACCTAATTTCTAATCCTGTCCATCTTCATCCACTCCCAGTGACAATCTCAACATCTTTAACTCTGCCACCTGCAGATCCACCTCTTATTATTTTTTGTCATTTCCACTGTCTTTAAACCATACAACATAGCAGGTCTCACCACCCTCTTATAAACCCCCACTTTCACTCGATCACAGATCCCTTCTGTTACTCGTTTGAACACACTCCACCCTTCCTGCAATCTTTTCTTCCGCACGAATAAGTACACTAAATTGGCTCTTATAATTTTTCTCTGTAAATATGTGTGTGTGTGTGTGTGTGTGTGTGTGTGTGTGTGTGTGTGTGTCGCAGCTCCCTCACTTCCTGAACAGCTCTCTGCTGGATGACGAGCGATCGACGGCACAGCAGATCGACAGCTACCTCCGCCAGGAGCTCATCTACAAGCGCAACGAGCGAATGGCTCTCCGAGTCTCCGCCCTCCTCCAGAGGAGCCCCGCCCAGCGCTTCTTTTTCGCATTCGGTGCCGGTGAGTTGATTATGGAAGAAAAAAAAACGATTTCTTTTGTCTCACAATTCTGAATTTTTCAGGATTGCAAAAAATAAACTGGCGATTGCAAGAAAAAAAATGTCAGAATTGCGAGAAAAAAGTCAGAATTGCGAGATATAAACTCTCAGTTGTGAATTATAAAGTCAGAGTTGCAAAAAAAAAGTCAGAGATGCGAGGGAAAAAAGTCTGAATTGCGAGTTATAAAGTCAGAATTCTGAATTTCTATCACAATTGCAGGTTTATAACTCATTTGCGACACTGTCTGGCAAATCACTATAGAAAACCACGAGAGTTTTGTATGCCATTTTCCCAACGACAAGGTTTGGCCATAATAACTCTTCGGCATGATAATCTTTTTTTACGATTTGTGTATGTTATAATCGATATTAAAGCTTATTATGTGCGTTGCCAGCAAGTGTCGTAAATGAGTTATAAACTCGCAATTGCATGAAAAAAGTCAGAAATCCGACTTTATGAAATGTATTTTTTTCAGCACCTGTATTTCTGCTCTCTTGTCTTGCTTCAGCACAAGAAAAATATCTGATATTCATCTGCGTTTTCGGGCTCTTTCCTGGCTGCGGGATAAACACTTTAAGCTAAGCATATGGTGTTCATTCCGTGTTCATCGTTTAATTTTTTTTTTGCAGAAAACATAATAAGAATGAAATAATGAATCAGCGTTGAAACAGAGGCAACTGGACAGAGATGAAAACGTTCTCCTCCTCATGCTCGTGCACGCACTTTCCAAAAACGATTATACGAGGGAAATAATTGTTTTGCCAAGGACTTAGTGAACGGTTTAACATTTAATTATGTGCTTTCCAATCCAACTTGTTGTTTCACAGTGTTTTGTACTTTCTGCTAAGTGTTATAGACACTCTATAGACAAAAGTATTGGGAAACTTTTTTCAGTCATATGTAGTTCTTCTCCAAACAGTTACCACAATATTGAAGGTACACAGTTGTATAGGATGTCTTTTCCCTATGCTTAAACTAGGAGACAAATCTGTTCCAGCATGACGGTGCTCCTCTTCACAAAGCCAGCTTCATGAATTACTGCTTTACATGAGTTGGAGTGGAAGATCTCCTGCTATAGAGCTGTGAACCTGAACCATACTAAACTTCTTTTTGGATTATTTTCATGCTGTCTGGCCTGCTCACCTCGTCTACATCAGTACCTGACTTTACTAACACCCTTGTAGCTGAATCTCCACAAATCTCCACAAAATCTAAAGGAACTAAATCGAAAAAAAAAAAAAGGTCTAAATGTGAGATGAGATGTTCAAAAGCGGGACCAACACAATATTAGGCAGGTGGTCATAAATGAATAGAAGAAGATTTCATGGCTAGATGAATTCAAATGTCCACATTTTTGGCTCTAACTGAAGACATTCTGTAAGAAGAAGAGGAAATAACATGGATATTGAACTTCTTGGTTTGTGGTTGTTTTGAAGCAGGAAAGGTTGTAGACTTATTCCAGGTGAAAGAAACCATCTTGGCTACCATTTAAGACGATGAACCGAATCGCTTGTTGTTATTTAGAGGGCTATCAGTCGCATCATGAAATGGCCTGCCCCGCCATCACACCTAAATCCTATTGAAATGCTCAGGGATGAAATGAATTGCGAGAAAGAAATCTTCAACTAATGTAGAAGATCTTTTACAAGTTTTTCAAGAGGCATAGCAAAGTATTTCTGCTGAATGTTTGGAGGAAAGAACTGTCTGGTAAAGAATTAGCTGGTATATCTGGCTATGTAATATCATAAGATTGTGATTAATTAAAAAAAAATATGTGATGTCAGCTTTTATTGTAGAAATCTTTTCCGTCTATAAAAATCCAGTGACGCACACACATGCATGTTCACACACACGCACGCACACACACACACACACACACACATAAACAGATTACATAAAGAAAAACAATCCTAAATGTCAATACAAATGTCAAGGCAATCAGAGCAATCCTGCTTTCATCTGATACAAATAAAAAATTGGATGGGTGGCTGTGGCTGGAAAATACGCTGATGTGTTCCGGAGTTCCCGTACGCCTCATTGCCATTTTACTTTCTTTTTTCTGACTCTGTAATTTTCAATTGCCCTGATTAGACATTTTCGGTCATCGTCTCCAGTTCATTTGCACTGATGCTCTGAGTTTGGTGCATGTCTATGTGTAATTGCAGTTTGGACCGCAGATCTGAACTCAGCGTGTGCATCAAAAAAATAAAATTCACATACAAAAGCAGTAATAAAAGAATGTACTTTGTAGTAGAATTATAGTCGAATGTATTGGAATTTTGTTCCTTATAAATGAAAGTTTATCCCTAATGAGAGAACCAGTGGTGACTGTGGCAATCAAAAACTTCCTGAGATGGCATTAGGAAGAAACCTTGAGAGGAACCAGATTTAAAAGGTTCCTTCTCATCCTCGACACCTAATATCCTTAAATTCAGCCTGTGGACCTGAGCCATTGTTGAAGACTGCTGACATTAATT
This sequence comes from Silurus asotus, assembly GCA_024362625.1. NCBI lineage: Eukaryota > Metazoa > Chordata > Actinopteri > Siluriformes > Siluridae > Silurus > Silurus asotus. Next base: position 5,723,988 of record MU574226.1, on the reverse strand, counting down.
ACAGTTCAAATCCGTTCTCAAAGTTCTTAAAATAACTCAACAATGGGGCTTGAACCCCTGACCTGCTGATCAGAAACCCACTGACCTTGTCACCAAATGTTAGTGATGGACTGGAATACTCTCTGGGAAACTTGTTTTATTCTCTTGAAGAACCTGGCTCATCAAGTGAGGAAATTAATATATAGGGCAAATGCCCCTTCCTGTCTGTTATATAAAATGAAAAGAATATTATTGAGCACATATATGGACATGTTTTGGGAATGTGTTTGGATAATGTTCTTCTGGTCCTCTATTTGAGATGTGGTTTCAGAACTTTTGAAGATTCAGCTCTAAAAGTAGACATTGCTTTTTATACTACTTGACCTATAATCTGCTCTTAATAATGTGGATAGAATCATTGACCTCACCAAAACTATATAAACAAAAGCACTGCCTCTTCCAGCCATATGTGTCTCCTCTACAAACTGGTACCACAAAGTTGGAGGCAATCAATTGTATGGATGCATTTGGTAGCATGAAATTTTTCCTTTACTTGTACTAGGAAACCCAAACTTGTTCCAGCTCCATTAAGATGCGGTTTACATGGGTTGGATAGAAGATTTCCTGCTATAAAGGTCTGAGTTCAACTCTTTAAAATACCTTTGGGATTAATTGTTCATGCTGACTGCACCCTTGACCTCCTTATCTCACCTACATCCATAACTGACTTTACTTAACCCCTTCTGGCTAAATATATATCTAAAAGCACACATTAGAAGAGTCTTAGAAGAGTGAAGGTTATTATAACAGTAAATAGGAACTCAGTGTGGAATGGAATATTCAGAAAGCATCTTATGGCCAGGTGTCCACAAACGTTTGTCCATTTAATGTAGAGTTTCTCCCAAAAGTGAGTACAATACTATGAAATGAAACTTGGATATACTTTAGAATAGTCATTTTGCAGCTTGTTTAGCAGTACAGATTACTGTCCTCTTAAAAAATAACTCAACATACAGCCATCATTGTCTAAATAGCTGGCAACAAAAGTGAGTACACCCAAAGTGATAACAGCTGTACGTCGTGTAACCTTGCAAAGCCACATGTCCTATTCATTATGTTCATGTTTTTGTCTGCTTGACAGAAGCACACAAATTTGTGTATCTTGTATGAGAGCAGTAAAAATGCTTTGAGTACAATTCTTTTATACTGACCACTGGATGTTCAACATGGACCTCATGACAAAGACTCTCTGAGGATTTGAGAATTAGAATTATTGTTCTCCACAAAGATGCCGAGGATACAAGAAGATCGGTAAAACCCCGAAACTGAGGTACAGTACAGTGGTCAGGGTCATACAGAGGTTTTTCAAGACAGGTTCCACTCGGAACAGATTTCACAAGGGTCCATCAGAGAAGTCGAGTCCTCGTGTTGAGCGTCAGGTGCAAGAGCTGATTTAAAAAAAAAAGAAACGCATGAGTCCTGCCAGCATTGCTTTGGAGGTTGCAGGTCCTCTTGTTAGTCTGCAGAACAGCAGAAAGCTCTGCTCGAGATTATCTAAATGAGAAGAAAAGTAGCTTCCCATCTGGGGTTTTTTTTTTTTTCTTCACAAAGCGGTTAATGCACTAACGTTCTGTGGAGCATGTTTGGCTTTTGGTCTGAGTCCAGGCGAGAAGAAAGTGAACAGGACACAAATACTAGGCGATGCTTCCCAGACTTACACAAACACACAGATAAGGGAGCACTCGGTGGAAATGTGGTTTCAGTTTATGTTCCTCACTAATAGAGGGAATGTTTCCTGAAGCGATGCAACAGGTTCTACTGATGGTTCAGCTCTAAAATCTAGAATCAATCTGTCCATTTGTAGTATTGGGCTTGCGTTTCCTTCAGAGTGTGTCTAAGAATCTGTGTGTGTGTGTGTGTGTGTGTGTGTGTGTGTGTGTGTGTGTGAGAGAGAGAGAGAGAGAGAGAGAGAGAGAGAGAGAGAGAGAGAGAGAGATTTACATTTACATTATTTTTCAGACACCCTTATCCAGAGAGAGTTGAGGGTTAAGGGCATTGCTCAAGGTCCAATGGTAGCAGTTTGGTGGAGCTGGGATTTGAATTCATGATCTTCCAATCTGCAGTTAAATACCACAATCTCTAAGCTACAGAGAGAAAGTGAGGGCGAATTCCATGTGTCTTGGCCAAACAGGGCCCTTTATTCTTAAATTTCCTTCTTCAAATTCATCTTGTGCCTCGAAAAGTTTCTCAAAATACCTGTATTTCACCATATAAATTCCACTCCTCACAAAAATCCTCCACGTAGCTCTATAGTCATTAGGACATGTATAGAGCAGCTGTGTCACTCTGTAATGAGCTGAAACTACCTGTGTAATCAACACACATGAACTTCCAGCCAATCACAATCCAGTATCACTACAAGCCGAACTGCGGTTCCCATGGTGACCGGCACCATGTGACTATGCAGAGTTTATTTAGGTGTAGCACTGGTATGTCTATTGGTGTTGTATAGAGGTATATAGCAGAAACACACACTTTGGGCTTCAGATCGGACACACACACACACACAAACGCACACACGCATGCGTGCGCACGCACACACATTGGTCTGACATAAAACCTGTTCATTAACAAGATGCCGTGAACGTGAGTCATCAGGAGACCCTGAGGAACATGAGGCACTCACAGGTTGAAGTCGGAGCAGGTGTATGACATTAAAGTAATGATACGATCGAAAAATTATTTTTAATCATCATCATCATTATTATCATCATCTTCCTCATGGGCTGTTTAAACATGTGGTGATTCCTCAGTCTTATACTGGGAACACTAGAAATGAAGTAGGAATTTTTGTACACCAGTTCATCATAGGGCATGGCACACACACACACACACACACACACACACACAGAAATACGCATAGTCGCACACATGCTCACTCACACACACACACAGCACATGAATATTGAAATCAGGCTTGTCTAATAAACTCTAAGCTACAATAAATTTATGCTGTGACTGTGTGTAAATCAAAACACACATGCACACACACACACAGATACACACACACACACACGCCTTTTATTAGCTTTTCGCTGTTCCTTTGTGTGGTTGGTTTTTTTTTTTCTGAACATCCGCTGGAATTTCCTGCACAAGCCACAGAGAGACGCCATTTTGTGCAAATCATAGCACACACACACACACACACACACACACACACACACACACACACACACACACACACACACACACACACACAAAGTCTGTCTGACTTCTATTGGGGGCAAAATGTTTGCCACCAATACAAGACAATATTGAGTATAATGCTAGCATGTCTAACAGCAGGATTGAAGTGTACTAGCATTGTGGTTAGTTTGCAGTTATTAGCTTTCAGTCATCATTATATTTGTTTCACACACACACAGCCGCTTTCTGATTCGAGACACACACACACACACACACACACACACACACACACACACACACACACACACACTCCCCCAAAGTCTCACTAACATACACTCAATTAAACACACACACATGACCTTAAACACACAGACATACAGACACACACGGACATACAGACACACACAAACACACACACACACACACACACACACACACACACACACACACACACACACACACACACACGTACACTCACACATACTCTATATTGCCAAAAGGACACCTGGCCATTAGTATGGTATGTGATTTTTGAGAATTGCATTCCACATTTAGTCCCAATTTGCTCTAATAATTCCCTTTACTCTTCTGGGAAGATGTTCCGCTAGATTTTGGAGTGTGCTTATGGATATTTTTGTTCATTGGCCACAAGGGTGTTAAAGTCAGGTGTTCAGTAGGGTTGAGATCAGAGCTCTATAACAGGCCCCTCCAAACCATGTAAAGCATATGTTCATGGAGCTGGCTTTGTGCACAGGGACATTGTCATGCTGGAACAGGTTTGGAAATTATTATATCGCAACCTACACAATTGTGTACTTCCAGCTTTGTGGTAACAATTTCAAGAATTCCTACCACATATGGTAGGAAAGGTCAGGTTTCCAATACTTTTGTCCATTTTGTGTACATTTACCCACATACATGTATATGCACACACACACACACACACACACACACACACACAGGTATAAGTATGTGATAATGAACATGAACATGAACATTTCTCCATCTCACGTTTCTCCATCTCTCTCTCTCTCCTCATCTCTCTCTTCCTCCCTTTTCTTTCTGTCTCTCGTGAACGTGTACAATATGTAGCAAATAGTTTTATAAGTGAAAAGATCTCCATGTTTGTGTGTGCCTGAGAAATCTTTTCTTTATTGAGCTACTGTGTAATGCCGTTATGTTACATGTGGACGGTGTCTCCTTTAACCGAAAGCTACACGCCGACCTTCTTAACCTCCTACATGAACACACTACGAGCGTCCGAGCAGAGCTGAAGTGCTCGGGTTCTGCTGTTGAGGGAGTTCCTTCTTCTCGCCGTGCTGCTGTGCGAGAAACACTGACGCTGCCAGTCTCTGGTGCAGATCCGATCAGGATGCGGATCAATGGGGCGCTTGTTTTAGTGTGGTGTACGGGCCCGAGAGCGGCATGTCTGATCGCTCCGTCTGATCTGAGCGACACCCCTGAGTCGGAGGGGCTCCTCTTCACACTTGAGTCTTTGAACTCAGGTGGAGCAGAAAGGGTCGAAGAGTAATGAGAAGGAGAAAGGACGTATGAAAGAGACGGGACGGTGGATTTTCAGCGTGCAGTTATTAGCGGTTATTGCTGGGATGAGTGACACCCTGGATTATCTGGGAGTGTCAGGAAAAGAAAACGCTTTTCACACACACACACACACACACACACACACACACACACACACACACACACACACACACACACATACTCTATATTGACAAAAGGACACCTGGCCATTAGTATGGTATGTGATTTTTGAGAATTGCATTCCACATTTAGTCCCAATTTGCTCTAATAATTCCCTTTACTCTTCTGGGAAGATGTTCCGCTAGATTTTGGAGTGTGCTTATGGATATTTTTGTTCATTGGCCACAAGGGTGTTAAAGTCAGGTGTTCAGTAGGGTTGAGATCAGAGCTCTATAACAGGCCCCTCCAAACCATGTAAAGCATATGTTCATGGAGCTGGCTTTGTGCACAGGGACATTGTCATGCTGGAACAGGTTAGGAAATGATTATATCGCAACCTACACAATTGTGTACTTCCAGCTTTGTGGTAACAATTTCAAGAATTCCTACCACATATGGTAGGAAAGGTCAGGTTTCCAATACTTTTGTCCATTTTGTGTACATTTACCCACATACATGTATATGCACACACACACACACACACACACACACACACACAGGTATAAGTATGTGATAATGAACATGAACATGGTGAGTGACAGAGGGAACAGAAGGCATTTGTGCTTATCCACTATACACTTCATCACTCTCTCCATCTCTCTCTCCATCTCTCTTTTCTCCATCTCACGTTTCTCCATCTCTCTCTCTCTCCTCATCTCTCTCTTCCTCCCTTTTCTTTCTGTCTCTCGTGAACGTGTACAATATGTAGCAAATAGTTTTATAAGTGAAAAGATCTCCATGTTTGTGTGTGCCTGAGAAATCTTTTCTTTATTGAGCTACTGTGTAATGCCGTTATGTTACATGTGGACGGTGTCTCCTTTAACCGAAAGCTACACGCCGACCTTCTTAACCTCCTACATGAACACACTACGAGCGTCCGAGCAGAGCTGAAGTGCTCGGGTTCTGCTGTTGAGGGAGTTCCTTCTTCTCGCCGTGCTGCTGTGCGAGAAACACTGACGCTGCCAGTCTCTGGTGCAGATCCGATCAGGATGCGGATCAATGGGGCGCTTGTTTTAGTGTGGTGTACGGGCCCGAGAGCGGCATGTCTGATCGCTCCGTCTGATCTGAGCGACACCCCCGAGTCGGAGGGGCTCCTCTTCACACTTGAGTCTTGGAACTCAGGTGGAGCAGAAAGGGTCGAAGAGTAATGAGGAGGAGAAAGGACGTATGAAAGAGACGGGACGGTGGATTTTCAGCGTGCAGTTATTAGCGGTTATTGCCGGGATGAGTGACACCCTGGATTATCTGGGAGTGTCAGGAAAAGAAAACGCCTTTCATCGTGTGTGTGTGTGTGTGTGTGTGTGTGTGTGTGTGTGTGTGTGTGTTCGTGTTTGATGTAAGCGCAAAGGAATCCTATTTTTTTCTCTTCCCAAAAAATATTTATCTCAAATATTCGATCGCAACCCAGAATGCACACGTTGCGGTCAAAAGTATTGGGACACCCGACTTTTCCAGCCATATGTTTCTCAGACAGATTAAAATCCACGGCTCCTGAGAAGAGATTTATCGGTTTGTGTGTGTGTGTGTGTGTGTGTGTGTGTGTGTGTGTGTGTGTGTGTGTGTGTGTGTGTGTGTGTGTGTGTCAAAATCTCCACAAATGTCCACAAGCCTAGTCCAAAATCTAGTGCAACATTTTCCCAGAAGAATGAAGGGAATTATAAGGACAAATTGGGACTAAATGTGGAATGCGATACTCTAAAACCACATACCATACTTATGACTATATGTCCAAAAACTTTTGGTTTGCATGGGTTGGAGAACTCTGCTATAGAACTCAAACCCTATTGAACCTTTTGGGATTAATTTAAACACTGACTGTACCCCAGGCCTTCTCACTTCACTTATATCAGTACCTGAACACCGTTGCGGCTCAGTGAACAAATCCACAAATTCTAGTGGAACATCTCTGAGAATTAGAGATTATTATAACAACAAATGAGGACTCTATGTAGAATGGGATATTCAAAAAGGAGCAATCTTGTGGTCATGCGTCCACCAACTTTTGTCCATATAGTGTATGCAAACCTGGTTGATTCTTCCTCATGCCATCGTTTGTTTCTTGAGTTTTTTTTCTATGTTTTTGTGGTTTCAGGTCACTTCCTGGGCAACCACAGTGTCCTTGATATCCTGCGCCAGGAGGGGTATGAGGTGGAGCACACACCGGCTCAGGAGCCTGCAACACCGTCAGTCATTTTCTCTCTCTTTCTTTCTCTCGCTCTATATACTTTCCATGAATGTGGAATTCTCCTTAAAACTAATTGTGAACATCTACTTGTTTTATCCATCCATATCCTTTCTCACACTCGCTTTCCCACCATCTCTCCCCCAATTATCCCGGGCACACACATAATAACTCTGAGCGGATTTCAATAACACCTTGGACGGAGCATCGTAATAAACTGACTCGGCTAGAGAAAACTGCACAAGTGGTCCGATCGACACGTCACAGTCCACCGCACTGATGTGCCCCAGCACGCTGTAACTCACTCCGCAGGCACTAGGCATACAGTGTGCAAATTACAAACAGAGCTACACTCTGCCTTTGATTCCCCCCCAGTTAACTGTGACAATGAGCCGGCCCACCGCTTTGCCAACTCCAATGGTACACTGCACTGACCTATTCATCTTAGGGCGAGGTTCAATGTGGGAGCAAAGATGCGAGGCGGGTCCAGTGTAGTCTCTCTGGTGTAGGATAAAGTATGTGAGGAGAGACAGGAAGGAAGTGAGAGAGGAAGAGATACAGAAAGTTCCAAAAGAAGAAACACATCACAACAGCAGGAATTTATCACATGGAATAATCATTTATATATGAAGCTGGAGTGAGTGGATGAATGGGAGAGTGAGAGAATAAGTAAATTAAAATGAGTGAGTAAATAAGAAAATGTGTGGGTAATTGAATAAGGGAATGAGGGAATGAGTAATTGAGTATAAGTGAGCGAGTGAACAAAATGAGAGAATGGGCGAGTAAGTGAAGAAGAGAAAGTGAACAAGTCAATAAATGTGTAAATTGATTGAGTGAATGAGTGAGTGAGTAAATGAGTGAGTGAGTAAATGAGTGAGTCAATCAGTGAGTAATTGAATATTGAGTGAATGAGTAAAGTGAATGAGTAAATGATTGAATGAGAAATGGGTGAGTGAAGGAGTAAATGAGTGAATAAATGAGTGAATATTGAGTGAAGGAGTGAGTGAGTGAGTGAGTCAATGAGTGAATACGTGAGTAAAGGAGTAAATAGGTGAATGAATAAGTGAAAAAGTAAGTGAGTGAAGAAGCGAGTAAAGGAGTGATTGAATGAGTAAATGAGTGAATGAGAAATGGGTGAGTGAGGGAGTAAATGAGTAAGTAAATAAACAAAGGATTGTATATTGAGTGAAAGAGTAAATGAGTGAATAAGTGAGTAATGAAGTAAGTGAAGGAGTGAGTGAATGAGAAATAGGTAAGTGAAGGAGTAAATAAGTGAATAAATAACTGAAGTAGTACGTGAGTGAAAGAGTAAATGAACAGGTGAATTAATAAATGAATAAATGAGTGAATAAATGAGTGAATAAATGAGTGGAGGAGTAAGTGAGTGAAGAAGTGAGAGAAAGAGTAAATGAATGAGTAAATAAATTAGTGAATAAATTAATGAGTAAATGCTTGGAGGAGTAAGGGAGTGAAGAAGTGAGAGAAAGAGTAAATGAATGAGTGAATAAATGAGTGGAGGAGTAAGTGAGTGAAGAAGTAAGTGAAAGAGTAAATGAAAGAGTAAATGAATGAGTGAATAAATTAGTAAATAAATTAATGAGTAAATGCTTGGAGGAGTAAGTGAGTGAAGAAGTGAGAGAAAGAGTAAATGAATGAGTGAATAAATGAGTGGAGGAGTAAGTGAGTAAAGAAGTGAGTGAAAGAGTAAATGAAGGAGTGAATAAATGAGTGGAGGAGTAAGTGAGTGAAGAAGTGAGTGAAAGAGTAAATGAACGAATGAATTAATTAATGAATAAATGAGTAAATAAATGAGTGGAGGAGTAAGTGAGTGAAGAAGTGAGAGAAAGAGTAAATGAATGAGTGAATAAATTAGTGGAGGAGTAAGTGAGTAAAGAAGTGAGTGAAAGAGTAAATGAAGGAGTGAATAAATGAGTGGAGGAGTAAGTGAGTGAAGAAGTGAGAGAAAGAGTAAATGAATGAGTGAATAAATGAGTGGAGGAGTAAGTGAGTGAAGAAGTAAGTGAAAGAGTAAATGAAAGAGTAAATGAATGAGTGAATAAATTAGTGAATAAATTAATGAGTAAATGCTTGGAGGAGAAAGTGAGTGAAGAAGTGAGAGAAAGAGTAAATGAATGAGTGAATAAATTAGTGGAGGAGTAAGTGAGTAAAGAAGTGAGTGAAAGAGTAAATGAAGGAGTGAATAAATGAGTGGAGGAGTAAGTGAGTGAAGAAGTGAGTGAAAGAGTAAATGAATGAGTGAATAAATGAGTAGAGGAGTAAGTGAGTGAAGAAGTGAGTGAAAGAGTGAATGAAGGAGTGAAGGAGTAAATCTGACAGAAAGACTGCAGAGGGATAATTGAGTAAGTATTTGAATAAATGAGTGAGTGAATAAATGTTTATAAATTGAGTGAATGAGTTATTGAGTTTTTTATAGAGGATTTTATAAACATTTGATTTACTTTTAACAGAACATCTAGAACAGTTGGATTTTTTTTCTTTTTTTAGGATTAAGTGGGGAAAACGTCTTCCCTCTATATGTATCAGGGTAAAAACCATTGACAATAATAATTCATTTCCTCTCCCTCACTGTTCAGATAACAACTTATTTAAAAAGAAGTTTTTTATTGCCTGTAACATTGAAAACGAAAGGATTAGGGAGATCGTGGATTTTCCAAAAACAAAGAATGAAACTTGATGGGAAAAGAAAAAACACTGACATTAATGAGATTTAATGAAGAGGAACATGAGGCTTTATCTACATCTACATCATGAGAGTGATGAAGAACCAGCTGTTCAGGGAGAGGAGGGTGTGACTGATCAGAACTCCCACGCTGGTGGTTAGAGGCTCATTTCGACACTTCGTAAATTCTTTATGTGCTCCAGGAATGTGTGTGTGTGTGTGTGTGTGTGTGTGTGTGTGTGTGTGTGTGTGAGTGTTTGTGTGTGTAAAGGAGAGAGAGCACATGTACTGATATTAGACTGTGAAGGAATTCACTAACACACACATACCCAACACACACAGAGCACACTCTCTAGATTGTTTCCAAGTCTTTAAAGTGACACCTGATATTGTCCAGCCACCATTAACCCCTTATACCTTCCTGTCTCCCTGTTCTCATGGTACGATCCCAGAACCTGGCCTGAGATAGAAGGAACCACTGTGACGGAGAGTGGGGGAGGTCTGGAGCCAGTCACCGAGGACACGGCACAACCTATGGAGGTAGAAGAGAATTTTCCCCACCTGCTGGAGCCAGACAGTCTGAGTCAGCTGGAGGAGTTCGGAAGACACCAGCGCCCCCGGAAGGCCCAGAGGCCTCACAGCAGGCAGAGGCTCTTCAGCGACCTGTGGGTTCGAATCGGATACAGGTAATCTGAGATAATGAGCAAAAGATTACCAGCATATATATATATATATATATATATATATAAAGATTTTTTTTTTTTATTAATAATAGGAAAATTAATCAAATTTAGACAATGGTGTTCAGCACTGTGCATAATTATTAGGCAACTTAACAAAAAACAAATTTATACCCATTTCAATTATTTATTTTTACCAGTGAAACCAATATAACATCTCAACATTCACAAATATACATTTCTGACATTCAAAAACCAAACAAAAACAAATCAGTGACCAATATAGCCACCTTTCTTTGCAAGGACACTCAAAAGCCTGCCATCCATGGATTCTGTCAGTGTTTTGATCTGTTCACCATCAACATTGCGTGCAGCAGCAACCACAGCCTCCCAGACACTGTTCAGAGAGGTGTACTGTTTTCCCTCCTTGTAAATCGCACATTTGATGATGGACCACAGGTTCTCAATGGGGTTCAGATCAGGTGAACAAGGAGGCCATATCATTAGATTTTCTTCTTTTATACCCTTTCTTGCCAGCCACGCTGTGGAGTACTTGGACGTGTGTGATGGAGCATTGTCCTGCATGAAAATCATGTTTTTCTTGAAGGATGCAGACTTCTTCCTGTACCACTGCTTGAAGAAGGTGTCTTCCAGAAACTGGCAGTAGGACTGGGAGTTTAGCTTGACTCCATCCTCAACCCGAAAAGGCCCCACAAGCTCATCTTTGATGATACCAGCCCAAACCAGTACTCCACCTCCACCTTGCTGGCGTCTGAGTCGGACTGGAGCTCTCTGCCCTTTACCACTGGAGCTCTCGGCCCATCCATCTGGCCCATCAAGACTCACTCTCATTTCATCAGTCCATAAAACCTTAGAAAAATCAGTCTTGAGATATTTCTTGGCCCAGTCTTGACGCTTCAGGTTGTGTGTCTTGTTCAGTGGTGGTCGACTTTCTGCCTTTCTTACCTTGGCCATGTCTCTGAGTATTGCACACCTTGTGCTTTTGGGCACTCCAGTGATGTTGCAGCTCTGAAATATGGCCAAACTGGTGGCAAGTGGCATCTTGGCAGCTGCACGCTTGACTTTTCTCAGTTCACGGGCAGTTATTTTGCGCCTTGGTTTTTCCACACGCTTCTTGCGACCCTGTTGACTATTTTGAATGAAACGCTTGATTGTTCGATGATCACGCTTCAGAAGCTTGGCTATTTTAAGACTGCTGCATCCCTCTGCAATATATCTCACTATTTTTGACTTTTCTGAGCCTGTCAAGTCCTTCTTTTGACCCATTTTGCCAAAGGAAAGGAAGTTGCCTAATAATTATGCACACCTGATATAGGGTGTTGATGTCATTAGACCACACCCCTTCTCATTACAGAGATGCACATCACCTAATATGCTTAATTGGTAGTAGGCTTTCCAGCCTATACAGCTTGGAGTAAGACAACATGCATAACGAGGATGATGTGGTCAAAATACTCATTTGCCTAATAATTCTGCACTCCCTGTATATATATATATAAAACGACATCAGCAGCAAAAACAATAGTAAATGCTCATTTGAAATGAAGTGACAATTTGTAGCGGTCACATGATGCATTTGAAGTGATCCGATTGGCTAATTCAGATATGGAATTAGAAACACCAGTTACAAACAACCACATACCAGAGTCCATTTGTCATTTATTTTCTTTATACTTAAATAATTTTTACAATTGATAGTATTGCCTTTAGCGAGATATGTTCGAGTTCCCTGTAATTAAACTGAACAAAGTCCAAAATTGTACTAATTATAACTCGTAGTGCCTCGAATGAAACAAACTTCAAGTGCCTCAAAGTTTGGGTTTGGTGAAATGCTGCTCTATAAAAACATCACCTTCCTTCGACAGAAAGTATAAATGCCTTGGACTAAGATCATTAACGACAAAGAAGATGGCGAATCAGGAGTAAAATACTCGTGTGTCATGCTGTTAGAGGAAAATTACCCTTGATAAAGCGATGTAATGAAGTGGTGTTAGTGTTACCACACACAAAGTGGATTATTTATCATTAATAGCACATTGTGAATTGTTTAATTCCTTCAACACGACAGCAATTTGCCTGAAACTGCACATTTTAACCCAATTTCTAATGATACACATAAAAAAAAGCTCATGTTCCAGAGAAAATGCAATCTTTACCTCTGACTGTGACGAAGCACTGATACTTGAAAGTTCTTCCATAAACGTTACATCAGTGGCTCCTTGGAGAACTCTTTACCAGTTGTAAGAACGTTGAGAAGTTAGGTGTTAGAGAAAGATGCCACCAGGATGGTGTGTCGATCGGAACCAAACTGCAAAACCACATGGCATCTGAACTATCAAACAAGAAAACTCAGACAAATCTCACGAATCAGTAAAACAATTAACATCAGGCGCATATTTTTACATAATAATTACATCCACATTTAACTAATTCAACATGTTAATCAGGAGAGTTTAATTAATTCCAGAAAGTCCAGGAACACAGGTCTAATAGAAACAGGCTTTAGAGCAACTATAAATCTGAGCAGTACAACTTTATATAACATACAAAAAAAACAAGAAACACAAATAACAAACTTATGGAATGTTGGAGCCTCCAGACACAGGCTGTGTATAGCACTGGCTGCAGCTGTGACTTTCCAGCTCATCACCAGTCTTCAGCTTCGACTGGTCATGTGGGAATTCCCAACACACGCCTGTAAACCAAAAATCTGCTGCTAGTATAGAAAAGCTTTTGATCAATCAGAATCCAGAATTTGGCAGCGTGATGATAAAATAAAAATGAAATGTTTCACGTCTAAAACACGTCAAACAGCAATAATAATAATAATAATAATAATAATAATAATAATAATAATACTATAATAATAATAATAATACTATAATAACTGACAAGAGTTCACACCCTTATGCTTTGTACAATTTGTTCATAAAGAAATGTTGTATATTTATTTTGTAAAGAGTATATTTTCATGCATTTGTCAAATATTGAACAATAAAAAACGAATAAAATCTGGAGGGAAATGTGCATCATGTGATCCATATTTTTTTTAATGGAATGACTGTAGGTCCTGTGTTCAAATCCTGCATAGTAGGTACGAATGGAAGTATCCATCCAGTGATCCTTCTTCTTTCTGGATCCATCCTGATGCCCTGTTTCTGGATGTTGCTGCAGCTGAGGAGGGTTCCTTATGAACAGTCTAAAGATCCATGATGTGACTCTGGAAGATTCAACTCAAGAATTATGGATTTGGATTATATTTAATAGAATCAGTGTGCAAAAATGGTTTGAGATAATGATGCACTCGAGTGTCCATCAGTGAACAGCTGATAACCTAAAGCATGATGTAACTCTAATAAAAGGTTATTTGGTGTCACACAGGGAAAGATTTTTCCCTTTTGAGACTAGTTTCTCTTAAAGATTTCTCCTCACCACCGTTGGAGATATAGGAATAGAAAAAATTTCATTATTGCTAAAATGTTATGTTTATAATCTAATTAATTTTATAAAGCTGCTTTAGGACAAAAAGATGAGCGTTCCTCAGAAGTACAAAAAAGTCTTTTACATGTACATGATAGAAAAATTACTTATTTGTGTTTCTCAGAAATGTTAGGAGCTAGGGTTAAGGGACTTGCTCAGGGGCCTAAGTTTGGCATCTGGGAAATACTGGGCCTTCCTCTGTGCTACCACGTCCCCACTAGAAAAGTAAAAACTAAAAAAGTTTTTTTTATTTGCGAAACCTAAACACCAACCAGCAGGTGGCGCTCGTGTTATGTGTATATATCTATCATTGACCAACACTGCAATATCAACAGTTTCTTATTCTCTTTACAACATTTTTATAATAATAATAATAATAATAATAATAATAATAATAATAATAATAATATTTAAAATAATAATAATAATAATAATAATAATAACAATAATAACAATAATAATAATAATAATAATAATAATAATATTTAAAATAATAATAATAATAATAATAATAATAACAATAATAACAATAATAATAATAATAATAATAATAATAATATTTAAAATAATAATAATAATAATAATAATAATAACAATAATAACAATAATAATAATAATAATAATAATAATAATATTTAAAATAATAATAATAATAATAATAATAATAACAATAATAACAATAATAATAATAATAATAATAATAATAATATTTAAAATAATAATAATAATAATAATAATAATAACAATAATAACAATAATAATAATAATAATAATAATAATAATATTTAAAATAATAATAATAATAATAATAATAATAACAATAATAACAATAATAATAATAATAATAATAATAATAATATTTAAAATAATAATAATAATAATAATAATAATAACAATAATAACAATAATAATAATAATAATAATAATAATAATATTTAAAATAATAATAATAATAATAATAATAATAACAATAATAACAATAATAATAATAATAATAATAATAATAATATTTAAAATAATAATAATAATAATAATAATAATAACAATAATAACAATAATAATAATAATAATAATAATAATAATATTTAAAATAATAATAATAATAATAATAATAATAACAATAATAACAATAATAATAATAATAATAATAATAATAATATTTAAAATAATAATAATAATAACAATAATAATAATAATAATAATATTTAAAATAATAATATTAATAATAATAATAACAGCACGCCCCTAAAACCACGTATTGCATGTAAAAAATTTGCATATTTTACAAAACGTACTTAAAATTACTAATGCCATTAAATAATATTTAATATATTAATAACAAATGTTAAGTTCCTCGCGATTTTGTCCATTATTTTGTTGCAGTGAATAAACTGCATTTATTAAATATTATGCAAAGTGCAGAATAAAGGCGCAGGGGGAAAAAAACAACTTAATTAGGGACGGTTGCTATGGGAACGGATTATTGGCTGGCACAAAAGAGGAGGAACAACTTTTTTTTTTTTAAGCAAACAGCTATTTCGGCTGATAAGTCGGGACAGGGCAATGTTTGCCTTCGCTAAAATACCATTTTGCCTGGGCTTTGGGGGGCGCACGCGCGGGATCAGACCGCCGTGACCCCCTTCCGGCGTGCGCAGGAAGGAGCGCGCGCTGCATATAAATAAAAGATTACTGCGGGATGTGTGTGTGTGTGTGTGTGTGTGTGAATCAATTTCTGTGCAAACTCATCACCAATGCCCTGTTCACTCTTATTCATTCTCTCTTTCTCTCTCTCTCTCTCTCTCTCTCTCTCTCTCTCTCTCTCTCTCTCTCTCTCTCTCTTGCTCGTGCAGGGGGGTAATTACTTGCGCAAGTCGTTTTGCGCCCTTTGAGTCGCACCATTTCACAAATGAAGGTTAAGTTTGTTTAACCGTGCTGGATTTGCCGGCCATGTTAAAGCATATAATGTGGCAGAGCCGAGACTTTGGGCAAACACCTTCAAGCCCCCTCAATACCCTTTATACCCCCCCTCCTTCTGCCCCTCATACCCCACCATGAGTGTGAGTGTGTGTGTGTGTGTGTGTGTGTGTGTGTGTGTGTGTGTGGGTAGGTTCCTATAACTCGCTAGGATTCACAAGAACAGGAATAAATGTCCTCATGAGAAAAACACTAAACTTTCAGTAAGCACTTGTTGGTGGATCTGGAGGTAGTAACGTGAGAGAACTCTCTAAATGAGACACCAGTCCTTCAGGGAGACGAGCACAAATATAAATATTCATGAATATTATAGTATGATTTAGCATAGCCATGCTACCTGCTGGATTTTTGGTGGAGGAAGGAAACCTGAGAACCCTGAGGAAACCAACACACACAGCTGGTCAAAGGTCATGGTGAAGATTAAAGATGGTAAATTGTGGTCTTGAAGAGATAAACACAGATGGGAAGAGTCAGCATGTCTATCTATCTTTCTCTTGTTCTATCTATCTATCTATCTATCTATCTATCTATCTATCTATCTATCTATCTATCTATAGAGAGAGAGAAAGAGAGAGAGGTAGATAGATAGATAGATAGATAGATAGATAGATAGATAGATAGATAGATAGATAGAACAAGAGAAAAAAAAGAGAAATAGAGGGATAAAGGGAGATCTTCCTTTTGTCCTCTGACTAAAAAGTTTTGCACTTCATGCCAGATCGAAAGCTTCATTGGACATTGTATTACAAAATAAAGATAAAATTTGCAGCAGGGATTGTTCAGGATTTGCATGTACATCTAGCACACACACACACACACACACACACACACACACACACACACACACACACACACACACACACACACACACACATCAAAAATGTGCAGCTGTGAAAGGCTCCATGTATGCAAATCATAATATGAGACAAATATTTTGCCAAAGAGAAAGAGAGAAATTGTGTGTGTGTGTGTGTGTGTGTGTGTGTGTGTGTAGGTGAAGACGTTGTGGTTCACAGGTTTTCTCGACGTTTCACCGCTTCATTCTCTCCTGACGAGGGGCACTTCAGAGTGCGCACTCCGCTCCCTCTCTTTGATACCGCCAGCAGATTGAGAGAGAGTGCACTCCAAAACAGACGTGGGCAAATTTATGCCTAAAAAAAAAAGAGTGTGTGAGAGAAAGAGAGAGAGAGAGAGAGAGAGAGAGAGAGAGAGAGAGAGAGA
>MU574226.1:5692092-5706759 GCA_024362625.1 Silurus asotus | reverse complement strand
AGAGAGAGGACACACACAAACAGACACACACACACACACACACACACACACACACACACACACACACACACACACACACACACACACATGGTGGTGAGCTTTGATAATCCTGCCATGACAATCCCACCTATAATGATGTATGATAATTACACACACATGAAAGCTGAGAGAGAGAGAGAGAGAGCCCGGGGGAAAAAGGAGAGAAAATAACAAATATGACTTTATCCAAAAGATACTCAGCGTAATGAATTCTGCCTTTAATAAACATGTATTTGATTCTATTCGAGACTACAAAGAGCCCCGGGCCATCATTTGACCCAGAAATGGTATGGGGCTAAAAAGGGTTACAGATTAGCAGGGACATTTTGTTCACACTGAATAATGGGGCTGGGATGGAGAGGTGGTGGATCAGGTCCAGGTTGCCAGGTTGACACCCTTTTCAGTTTGAATTTTAATCACAGCTAGCCTATAACTTTCATATATGAAGTCTCTTTTTTTGGACATAGCTCTGGATCGGTTCTTTAGGAATCTTCGGGCTAGAGAGAATCTTTGCCAGTGGGGAAATTTGGTCTCGGCCTGTAAGTGTAAGTGACTGCTAGACCGTGCCAAAAGACAGAACTATAGCGATGTAAAAATGCATTCTGGACTCACATGAAGAGGATAAAAAAATGGTTGAAGTAGTTATTTATACCATAATATTAAGATTTAATTGTCTTGGAAGCAATCAGTCATTCAACCTGGCAACCCTGAAATCTGATGATTGGTGATTGGACTATGCAACTCACAGTTAAGAACCTGTAAGCATTACGCTAGGATTAGTGATGGGAAGATCGGATCGTTTTTGTGACGTGTTTTTTTTTAGATCTCGTTCATCTAAATGAAGATGTTCTTCGAGACGACTCGTTCTTCTGAGTCACAATAAAGACTTGTTCAAAATGAACGAATAGTTCATGAACTCATCACTAGCTGAGATGCCTTTAACGTCCTTTCACTGTGTGGCATGTTGTTATAGAGAAATGAACAACGGATAAGGAGCAACAGCAATTTTTACCAATGATTTTATAATAATTAATGAACAATACATTGCTGGTTATGTGAGAGGTTTTCCAGACGGGCAGGGCTGGAAAAGTGAGACAGACAGACAGGGGGAAGACGAAAGTGGGAAGTGTGTTTGACTGTCGGGGTGTTTGCTCTGAGTCAGACATCAACGCTCGCAAACACACACAACACACACACGGTATAGCCTTCATCTCTCCTGGGACTAACATGGAGGTCAGGGAGAAGGTGGAGGTCAAATGGGCCTGGCTCACACTCGGCTAATGGGACAGCTTACGTGCAAGTGTGTACGCAGGAGGATGCTAAATACTTGCAGGACAAACACACACACACACACACACCCGCCACCGTACACACACTTTAAGGTCACGGTGTAGGATGAGATCTTGAAGTGCACATGGTTTCAGAAATTAAATATTTTCCCATCAGTCAGGCCACAGACACCTGCTCGGAGGATCATGCTAAACCATGATGTAAGCTACCTGCAATGACCTGAGACGAAGAAAGAAGAGGAGGAGGAGGTGGCGGAGGAGGAGGTGTATTCGGAAAGTTGAACTAAGGACAAAGCAAGGGCATTAGAGACACACAGACGCAAACACAAACATTTAAACACAGACAGAACACAATGTTATGAGCAGCAGGTTTCATTTGCCTCCATTAGGTAAAGACCTTTATTACTTTGCTCACGTGTAACCAGGTGTATCCAGGAAACCCCAAGGCCGGGTCGGGCGTTAAAACCGCGACAGTCAAGGTAACGGGTAATTAGGATTTACGCTCGTAAAAAGACGCCGTGTTTGTGCAGCGCTGAAGATGGACCTGCATTTAAAAGCGTGATGAGAAACGCTCATTGCTCTCCTTAGAATACTTTATCGCAGTGGTCCCCAACCGACTGGTACCGGGCCGCACAGAAAGTTACGTTATTTCCCTTTTATTTACTATCTGACTCTAAACGATGCTTTATTTTGAAAAATTACTGGATTCTCTCCACCACATCTGTCTATGACTCACTCTTGATGCGTCATGATGCCTCGGTCACACGTCTTACCTCCATCCTCAACCTTCTTAAAGGGGCTCCGGCCCCTAACACATAACCGCTAAATTCAAACCCCCAAGCAAACAAAATGAACAAAAAACAACACAGTGGATTCACCTTTATAATTATATTTAAAAAATACCATCATTTTATTTTGTTGTATTTATCCGCCACACCTTAATGGCCGCTCCGTGAAAATATTGTCTGACATTAAACCGGTCCGTGGCGCAATAAAGTTTTGGGACCACTGGTTTATCACCCAATTTCTGCAAACTATGCGACACAAATGTCATTTGAAACAACTTGATTTTAGTTTACAGTCAACGCATTTAGCAGACGCCCTTATACTAAACCAACATTTATCTTATTCATACAACTGAGCAGCTATGGACTAAGGGCCATGCTAAAGGGCCCAATACTGGCAACCTTGGTATGGCTGGGTTTTGATCTCACAACCATCAGACCTTTGTATCCGAAGTCTAATGACTTAACCACTAAGCTACACTCTTGATTTCAGATCGTGTCAGTTCAGATCTACTGCAGCACTGTAGTATTCTCAAATCAACAGTCCGGCTGTAATTCAAATCTCAGGTTTGTCTGCTTTGGAGCGTTTCTCCAGTCATCCTTAATATTTGCACACCAGTAAGTGCATTTCTCAAAACAATGTGTACAAACAGCACAACACATTGGATTTGTTGTAAAAAGCCTGAACTTTGATCAAAATCTAAAAAGTAAGTATTTGTGTCAAACTCATTCCCATCAGAATGAAAAGTCCTTTTGTCATTGTTCTCAAACAAAATCGTCAGAATGTTTAGTTGTGTTTTCAGTATGATGCTGCAGAGTTTCATGATTTCTTGATATAAACTACGGTTTGGATGATAATTAAAAATGCACAAAGTTGAATTTCTTCTGTTCGGCATCGACGAATTTCAGCAACACAAATCTATTTATTTGGTTGCATATTTGATTTATATTGAATGCAAGAGACCAGACAGGATTCACACTTTCACTGTACTGAAATTATGTTTTTTTGTTTCTTTGTTGTTCAACCATTTAAAAAAATTTTAATTCTATTTTGTCATCTGTCAACAATTGAAGGTCTATAAGATTCACCTTTGACCTGTTTTAGAGAACTATATCTGATTATTGGTTGATCTGATGCCGTTTACTCGCCTTCATTAATGACATTCAAGATTCATCCGCACATTTCATCAATTCAAGAAACATTTATGTAAAAAAAAGTTGAATAGAAATTTTAGATGACAGATTCTAAAATCTGGTTTAACCATTTTGCATTTAATGACTTGACATTCAATGAACTGATGTTGAGATGTTTTAAGGGTTGAAACTATTTAGATAAAACCAGTATAATATTTTTTGATTAGCATAAACAACTAATAATGTAGGAAACAGCAGACACTTTTACACAATCTATTAAATGATGTACAAAAGCGTTCGCAATTTGATCAAAGCGACGAGAAATTTCTTTCTTTCTTTCTTTCTTTCTTTCTTTCTTTCTTTCTTTCTTTCTTTCTTTTTCTCTTTTTCTGTTTCTTTCTTTCTTTCTTTCTTTCTTTCTTTCTTTCTTTCTTTCTTTCCTACTGCTATGTTTGAAGTGTTTCTGCTGCAGCTCTGTGGATGTTTGATTGGGGGATGATAAAGCGGCATCACGGGAGAAGCAATAATAATAAAGAAGTTAATGTGGCCAAAGGGCAGAAACAGTTGGGTGAGCAAACAGCTCCCCCCCTCACACTCACACACACACACACACACACACACACACACACACACACACACACACACACACACACACACACACACGAGAGAAAATAATTAGGGTCACGCATATGCCAAAGGTAAGTCACATGACATCAGCTTTAATCTCTCAAAGACGTTTTGCAACCCAACCCACAGGTAGCAGGTGGCAGAAGGCCGAGTGTGTCTCAGCTGAAACCTGATCTGACCTTCGTGCCACCATATGAGAGCTTCATCCATAAAAATATTTTCACACTCCATGACATAATCATTACAAAATTTGACTTGATGAAGATCCTTTGATGGCAGATCTGTGATCAAGATATGTGGAAAGATGTTCAACCAAAATGTGCAGAACAGTTAAATAAATTTTTTTTATAAAATATAGAATAATAATAAAAAAAACATTGAATTGAATTTAATGGATAAATAGAATCTATCTATCTATCTATCTATCTATCTATCTATCTATCTATCTATCTATCTATCTATCTATCTATCTATCTGTCTGTAGGCCTGTCTGTCTGTCTGTCTGTCTGTCTGTCTGTCTGTCTGTCTGACTGTCTGTCTGTCTGTCTGTCTGTAGGTCTGTCTGTCTGTATGTCTGTAGGTCTGTCTGTAGGTCTGTCTGTCTGTCTGACTGTCTGTCTGTCTGTAGGTCTGTCTGTCTGTAGGTCTGTCTGTCTGTATGTCTGTAGGTCTGTCTGTCTGTCTGTCTGTCTGTCTGTCTGTCTGTCTGTAGGTCTGTCTGTCTATCGATTGATCCTCTAACACTAACACTGACAATTTTCTTTGCTTACTATTATTATTATTATTATTATTATTATTATTATTATTATTATTATTATTGTTGTTGTTGTTTTTGTTGTTGTTGTTGTCATTATTATTATGATGTGAATTATTGCTTGTTTAATTCTTATAAAATATGATCTGCTTTCAGATTGACCATTTTTTGGCATCACAACTGTCAAAATATATTCAGAATTTACGACTGAAAGCTTTGACCATATAATTATATTTGTTTGTTTGTTGTTTGGGTGGTTGATTGTTTGGTTATTTTAATGATGCACAAAGTGCTGTTCTTGTTTTAAGCTTTTTTTTCCCATCATGGCTGTTTATCATCCCACTTCCTGCACCATGATGT
Organism: Silurus asotus; assembly: GCA_024362625.1. Classification (NCBI taxonomy): domain Eukaryota; kingdom Metazoa; phylum Chordata; class Actinopteri; order Siluriformes; family Siluridae; genus Silurus; species Silurus asotus. The sequence continues at coordinate 5,701,771 of MU574226.1, read as the reverse complement.
CAGACTTTTTTTGATTTAGGGAGGATATTTTTCATGGACTGGATCCACCTTAGAAGCACAAGTGAAATGAACAGAAAAACAGCTTATTCATGAACATGCTGGTAAACACTCTCTCGCTCACACACACACACACACACACACACCCACACACACACACACACAGATCTGTCTCTGCGTGCACTCCATTTCCTCACCTTCGACAATCACTTGTTTGTTTCCATTTTGCAAACAAACAGGCGTGCGAGCAAAATAGAGACCATTGACACCAATAACTTCAACTCACTCTCTCTCTCCCTCAAGCTTTCCATCTCTCCATCCCTTTTCTCTATCTATCTCTCTTCATCTATAGTCCCCCCTCCCCAACCACCCCTTTCATTCTAAACCCTGTTGCACTTGGTGTGATTTCACTCCTCCGCATGCGGCGTTATAAATTCAGCTCGTGCTCGCAAGCCTGATTGAAGTGACGGCCCTGATTTCGCTGCCTTTCCACATGGAGGGTGCTATAGCAAATGGCCCAATGGCTGTGTTTGGATAACACTGACCTTCTCCCGCCGCAGCTCGGCCCTAAGTGAGCGCGGCTTTATGGCTCTCCTAAGTGGAAGGGCAAAAAAAAAAAAAAAAAAGCAAATTGATCAATTCAGAAGCTGTGCGCTCGTGCGAGACAGAAAAGAAAGACAGATGGTGGTGGTGCAAATTGTAATTTCCATCTCTCTCTCTCTCCCTCTCTCTCTCTCTCTCTCTCTCTCTATTTCTATCTTTCACTCTTCTTCTCGTTTTTTGGACCTAAAGTGACACCCATCAGATTGAATTGCAGGAGAACGGATGAAGAATTGCATGCACGCGGATGGAGCACTATTTTACATCTCAGAATGCACTTCAGTTTCCGGGGCGACAGTGAGCAGGGAACTCTCTCTGGGTGTGAGCCTCCTCGTTTCTGGATATGCATCTTGCACAAATGCTGATTTGTAATTGTAATAAATGAAGCACGTGTTTCTGTAAGCACACATAGGGTGTGTCACTAAATTCTGACACAGGTGAAAGATGAAGAATGGAGATGTTCGGTAACTCGTTCACTGCTTCACCACCTTCCATGGTGTTCGTTTTGGTCTCATTTCAAATCTGACCAAGATGACCTCTTAACCTAAACTATCTAATGACCCAGAAATAGGGAATTTCTACAAGATTTGATAACTAGCTAGTATTTTAGGGCTAAAATGGTGATATCACTGTGGTTCCATTTGTGTATGGAGCTGTTCAAGGTCTTGGAGAACACTACAGCCTGTGAACATAATGGTAACATCTCTAATGGTTTCCATCAGCCTCATAGAGGCTTTTATTGTGGTTTCATGGTTAACACTACCAGAACCCATTAGGACTTTGTTTCTTTGAGGTTGATTAGCAACAGCATAAAATTAGATCTATAAGAAACCATAAAAAAAAAAAAAAAAAAAAACAGTACAGTCCATTAAACCACCATTGGAGTTTTGTTTATGTGGAACATCGTTCAGTGCAGTGCAATGATATCTAGAAGTGTTAAGCTGTAAAACATCCCTCCATCACATGATGTGATTTAAAACCCACTAACGGAGGAGCGAGGAAGAGGAGGACGAGGAAGGTGGGAGAGACCAAAAACAGAGCTGGCTGTGGATCTCCTCCTCCTGATGCTGTTGTTTTTTAATTAACACAGCTGAGAGGGAGAGACATAAACACACACCCGGGGTTAACGGCGTGCTGGAGTCAGCTGAAACACACACACACACACACACACACACACATGCACAAAAAAGCTCTTTCAACCATTTTATTTTTGATGATCGATTTCAGGAAGATACCACAAAAGGGCAAAACAAACAAATAAACAAACAAACAAGCAAAAATGTAACTAAATGTACTGAAATATAGAATGTAGAATATAGAATTTTATTAAAATATAAAAAGGAGGTTTAATTATATATTTTATTATATTTCAGGTTTTATCTAACCATCTATTAATATACAGTATATTTAGTGGTTTATGAAGTACACAAAACATTTATTTGTAAAATTCACTCCAGTAAAAGTAAAAGTGCTCCCTTTAAACTTTCACTTACACTAACTTTGCTGTTGAACTGATGCTGAACGGTATGTTGGCGTTAACTAGGTACCACCAGCCGGCAATCAAAACAAGTTAAAAACAAAGTGTGCGCTCGACCCTGATTGGTGGCCTGCTGCGAACTTGAACAGTTAAGTTTTTATCCACTCATAATTAAAAGGGAAAAACTGATTTCCCAAAATGTAGTTGGGTAAAAACGTAAGATATTTGACTTTGTAATGTGGTGAAGTTCAAGTCAAGTCAAGAAGCATTTATTGTCATTTGCATCATTGCATCATGTGCAAACAGTGCGAGAGAAAACACAGTGCAAACAGACCACACAATTCAATGTAGGACAGATACACAAAACACAAAATAGTGCCAAACAGTAAAACTACTGTATAATATGTTATACAGTAAAATGTGCAAAACAGAGGACTGTAAATAAGAGCGTACTCGTAAACATAGACACAAAAAGTAGACGAGATGTGCAAAAAAAAAAAAAACATTTAAACGTTTATAGTATTTTATTATAAAATAGGTGGTGCTGAAGACATGGGTGGGTATGAATGCAATGAGTATTGAGTGTATGTTTGAGTTAGATTTGTAGCAGTTTAGTAACACACAGTTTTGTGTGTGTGTGTGTGTGTGTGTGTGTGTGTGTGTGTGTGTGTGTGTGTGTGTGTGTGTGTGTGTGTGTTTGTGTGTGTGTGGGAGAGAGTTTAGAACCTCTTTCCTGATGGTAGAAGGGTGAAGAGTGTATGTAAGGGGTGTGTGGTATTATCTACAATGCAATTTGCTTTGTGCCTGTGGTGCCTGTGGTGTAAGTGTCCGTGACAGAGGGAAAAGAGAATCCAATGACCTTCTCGGCCGTCCTCACTCTCCTCTGTAGGGTCTTGCGATCCGAAACGGTGCAATTCCCAAACCAGACAGTGATGCAGCTCTTTAGGATGCTCTCGATAGTCCCTCTGTAGAACATGGTCAGGATGGGGGACGAGAGATAGACACCTGAGATGGACACCTGAGAGTGCTCAGTGTGGTGGTGCTGGAGATGCTGTTCCTACACCGGATCTCCCAGTCAGGAAGACAAGGATGTAGTTGCAGGGGGAGATGTTCAAGCTCAGTAGACTCAGTTCTTCAATCATATACTGCATCAGTTATATATGGTTGAAATAACAATAAATGCTTCTCGACTTGGCTTGAGATGCAGAAGTATGAGAAGCTGAGCCTACTTAAGTTAAAATAAAAGGTATTATTATTATTATTATTATTATTATTATTATTATTATTATTATTATTATTATTATTATTATTATTGGGTCACCTGGTCATAAGTACAGTATGTAATTTTTGAGCATTAAGTTCAAAATTTTGTCCAAATTATCTCTTATAATTCACTCCAATCTTCTGGAAAGATGTTCCACTAGATTTTTTGGAGTGTGCTTATTAATATATTTGTGCTCATCAGCCACAGGAGTGTTACAAAAGGCAGGTACTAATGTAGTTGAGGTGAGGAGACCTGGGGTGCAGTCAGCATTCACATTCATCCCAAAGGTGTTGTAGGGATGAGATCAGAGCTCTATAGCAGCCCACTCAAGATCTTCCTCTCCAAAGCATGTAAACCAGATCTTCAAGGAGCTCACTTTCTGCACAGGGACACTGTCATGCTGGAACAGGTTTTGGGTTTTTAAGTTCAAATGAATGCAAAATTGTATTCTAGCGCATCTAAAGACATCTTGTACAATTAAGATATATTTATTTATTTATTTGCCATCACCAGTCCATATCCCAGATTGTAGGGTTTTTCCAGCTGTTCTTGAAAACAACTCAAAGTTATTATGTTTTACGAATGACAAATTTAAGGTAAGTTTTCCTGTGCATTTTATTAAAATTCAAACAGGAAGGTTATAATTTATACTTCACCTGTATAGCAGTTCTACAACATCTAGAAACAATATGACTAAAACTAAGAACATCCTTATTTAGTACATAGCAACATGTGGCAGCATCCATTGTATAAAAGACAAACAAAATTGTAGGGAAAAAACTTTAAACATGACGCTGAATTCTTGAAAGCCAGCTCTTTTTTACACCAATAATTTCGAACATCTCCCTTATGGCCATGGGTGTAGAGGGATGTGTTTGTTTTTATTTATTTTCACATCGGTGACTCCCTCAGAATTCACATGAACCATTCCTGTTGTTGTCTTGCTCATTGTTTGCTCCACTTGAACGGTTGATATGCTGGAAACATCGATCAATGAGAAGAAATAATAGAATTAGAAGTAGAAAGTACAGATATTTCTGTAAAAATGTAATAAATAGATAAAAAAATAAACAGTGGAGTAAAATACTGATACCAGAAAAAAATTACTTAAGTACCCACCTCTGACACACACACACACACACACACACACACACACACACACACATACAAACAACTGTAGCATATACACTCGCTACATTATTAATACACAAACTGACCACCCACTCAATACATACACTCACACACACTGAATACAGACTTACTACACACTGTTGACACACAATAGAAACTCAATACATACAACCAATACACAGTCACTGCATGCACTTACTACACACAATCGCTAATACACACACACACACACACACACACACACACACACACACACTACACACTCATTACAAACGCTTCATTCTCAACACACACAGTGACTACACACTCAATATATACACTCACTACACACTCACTACACTATAAAGTTGTTTGTAGTTATTTATAATCTTACTGGATTATTAACACTTTTTAACGCTAATTCTGTGTCCCACCGCGTTTGACGCGTTTATTCGCACTGCGCATGCGGATTAGGTTTGTATTTACATTTATAGTTAATAAGATTTATAGTGACCTTGGGTCAAAGTTAAAATTGAGTTGCGTGAGGATCGAGGTAGTGACAAGTTCCCATGTTTGTAAGCAAGCAAGCAAACAATACATGCATAATAAACAAACAAACAAATTAATAATAATAATAATTATTATTATTATGATTATAATTATTATTATTTACAAACTGTAGCATTAGTTACAATATTTACATAATAAAAATATCAAACAAACCCACAAACAAACAAACAAATATCTTCATTTGTTCAAAATAAACGAATGATTTTATTACCTTTATAGGTTTATTCTAGTTCTTTTACAGTTTCTTTACAGTCTTTACAGGTACAGTCTTACCTTTAGCTTGGTTTAACTCGAAGAAGAAAAAAAATCATTGTAGAATTATGACGTGTTTATAGAGTTTGCAAACCAGCGATGACGCAGAAGTTGTTTTTCTGGATATTTCTGGATTTATAAATTCAAACGTGAACAATTATTTGATTTGTTCATGTTTACATTTCTAAAATAAAATAAAGCCCAACAACAAATTGTGTAAACTATTTGCAGAGAAAGTGTGTGAGAAGGTCTGCGGGTTGTGACCAATATAATAATATATAATTACAATTATTAAGGTGCATTTCACCGATCTGAGAAACGAGCGTGGGTGGGTGTGTGGGTGGGTCGTTGGGTGGGTGGGTGGTTGGGTAATTTGAGGATAGAGGAAATGACGTGGAGAAGAAGAAAAAAAACACATGTATGTGGGGATAACGTGTGGAATTAGCACGTGAAGTTCCATTTACTTTTTCTGGAAGTGAGATGTGTGTGTGTGTGTGTGTGTGTGTGTGTGTGTGTTCATCTCAGAAGCCTCCCACGCTGAAGCTGCAGGATTGGGAAACATGCATTGGGCGTTAATAGGTTTGGAATGAACTAAACGATTTGTTGACTGGGATAATAAAAGTGTTGTGTGTATCTTGGCATGCTGGGAGGGAGAAGGGGATTACAAGTTGTTCTCCAAAGGAATGCAAATTGCCAGCCAGAGCTGTCGAAGGGGTTGCGCAGCATTTCTTCACATCGCCGCTTCTTGCTTTCTCTTTACATCTGCATTCATCCTAATAGCCGTGGAGGGTCTCAGAGTGCTCACTATATTCATTGTCAAATCAATGGATTAGCCGCAGCAAGTCGCGCGTATTTGCATTTTATTGAAATCCAATCGGCTGTGAGAGGTGACCACAAGGGCATCGTCCTTCACCCGCCTCCCAGCTTGTCTACAGGGAGCAGAGGGAAAGTCCTGCATCACTTGACCTACACCCTTCTTCCCTCGCTCCCTAGATCCCTAGACCCCTAAGCCCCTCTTCACAAACTCATTTCACAGCAACGACTTAATCAGTCACACAATGGTGGAGTTTTATCTGCTAATTCCATTGAGATGACCTGTCCTGCTTTAAGGACGAGAAATTATACTCAATAAGCAGAATAATTAAGCAAACAAATAAACAACCAAGCAAATAAATACATTCATCAACATGCACATCTATTTGCTGTTGTGTTTTTGTTTGTTGATTTGTAGGCTGAATGAACACATCATTGAATAAGCACAAATAAACAAACGAACATACAAGTAAATTAGGAAAGAAAGAAAGAAATACAATTTGGGATTAAAGGGTTGTTTTTGGTTTGTACGCAGAAAAATTCCAACAAATAAATAAGTAAAATTACCAAAGAAATGATTAAATGAATAAATAAAAATGTAAATCAATAAATGTAATTTACTATTGTTTGTTTTTTTTGTTTGTAAGCAGAATAAGCAAACAAATCATTGTCTCTTTTTTTTAGGCGAACAATCACTATTAAAAAAAACCCAAATATGTAAATAAATAAATAAATAAATAAATACGATTTACTCTTGTGTTTTTGTTTGTCTGTAGGCAGAATAAATAAATACATTAGTAAGTTAATAATTAATTAAGTATTAACATTAACAAATTCTTTGGAAGCTACAAACAAATAATTACAATTTGCTATTGTGTTTTTGTTTGTTTGTTTGTTTTATTGTTGGTTGGTTTGTTTTGCTGTTGCCTATTAACTATTATGTCAATTTTCATATTACTGAAAACCCCACCTTTTTTATATATACTGAAGAAAAAAAGATTGACAAACACAGCATATGAAAAACCTACTTCATAAAAAAACTGTAAAATATGCTACAAGTCAAGCGTCTAATAGTGTTCACCTGTGACCTTCATGTGACCTCTGTTAGCAATAACCTTACCATTAGCCCATACTACGAATATTTATAAACTAATAATGAAAAATAGTTTGTTCGATGCCTAACTACAGAAATGCTACGTGCTTTTTGAACATCCAATTCCACATTTAGTCACTGTTTTCTGTTCTCTGCTTTTCTAGGAGGATGTTTCACTAGACTGAGTGTTTGTGGAGATTTGAGCTTATTAATCCACAATGGTGTTAGTAAAGTCAGGTTCTGTGAGGTGATTGAGCTCAGAGATCTATCACAGGCCACTCATGAACTTCCACAGTGTTATTGGTGAATTAGAAAAAAGGAGATCCGGACTGCATTTTTTAAAATTCCATTCCAATGTTTGCTGATTCATTACCTATAAAATTTAGCAGATGGCCTTCCACAAACAATCCCACAAAACTTACACATATTGTATACACTGAGCAGGAGGGTTTCCAGTGATGGTGTTGATGCTGGGATTTGAACTCACAACCTTCTAGTGCTACTAAACTCCAATGTTTCAAACAGGGATGCACTGTTGCTATATCTAATATGTATCTTTAACCTGGAGTACAATATTCAAGAAATGGTTTCTACATTACATTTACAGATGGATAGATGGATGGATGGATGAACGGCTATTCATTGTAAAGTAGAGCTTGTACCATGTGCAAGAGCTAAAATATACACAATAAAGTTACAGAATGATTTAAAGACCATATTTAAAAAACAACTCGATTTTTAAATGCTTGTGTTTGGTTTAAAACAATCCACAATTGTATTGCTTATTATCCCACCCGAAAGTTATGCTACAATGCAAAGGTATACTGTTTTACTGTGAGTGTGAAAGTGTGTGTACTTGGTATCATCGTATCCCTCTTTTTTTTTGCCTCAGTTTGCTTTTTCGTTCCTCATTGCAAAAGCATGCCTTCATCCACAGTTAGCAGTGAAGACACAATGATATTTTTACTACTCCCTAAGAGGAAAGCTTTGTGTGTTCAGCTGTCTGTGTGTGTGTGTGTGTGTGTGTGTGTGTGTGGGCAGGGATGACATTGTTGAGAGCAGAAATGTCTAATTGACCCCTTGTCTGTTTGAGACGCTAATCGTCCTTAGGACGCCCCCCTCAGTGGCTCTGTGGAGCTGGAGGGAGAGAAAAGATGAGCTCCAAAAGCCCATCTGCTCGCTTTTTTGTGCTTCCACAATCAACTCCGACCCAGAGGAGAGGTCTAGAAGACAGAGAGTGAGAGAGAGAGAGAGAGAGAGAGAGAGAGAGAGAGAGAGAGAGAGAGAGAGATCACCCACAGAGAAAGAGAGAGAGCCACAACAAAACCCAAACATCTCCTTTGATTCGTTTCGTTTTGTTTGCACACACACACACACACACACACACACACACACACACACACACACACACACACACACACACAAACGCACGCGCGCGAAGCCCTATTTATTTCATTCTCTCCGGGCTTTTCTTTCTTTCATTATTTCATTCTTTCTTATTTTCTTTCGTTTTCCTCACACGTCGTTTTTCTCGAGGATGAAAAAAAAAACATGATGTTTAGCTCATCCACTGAACAATCCACATCCAAGAATAGATAATAAAATCACACCAAGTAGAGATTAACCAAGCCTACATATAAAATCCCAAAACAAAACAAAAAGTTAAGGTTGACGCTTCAGCTGCCAATGTGGGGCCCCTGAGTAAGGCCCCTGCTCAAGGGATTCTGTATAACGACCCTGCATTCTGACCGTAGCTTCCTATATGCTGGAATATGCCAAGAAATAATTTCACCGTGCTGTAATGCTTAAATGCATCTATTCTATTCTATTCTATTCTATTCTATTCTATTCTATTCTATTCTATTCTCCCACCTACGTTTCCACATGCACACGCAATAATACAACTGTAATCTATATGCGACTTATGCGACACACACACACACACACACACACACACACACACACACACACGATTAAGTCATTCGTTTCCACATTATACCCCCCTCACAACATTTATTGAAATTTCTCTCTCATACATGATTCCTACACGTGATTAAACACGAATCAGCCAGGGGGTTTCATTGCTAATCTTTAAACATAGGTATAATGTATAATTATAATATAATTAATGTACAATTTATAATTATAAATGTATAATGTTTTTATTACAGATATGTGCAAGTAAGATGTAGTGCATAGAAGCTGTGATTAAAATGATAAATAAGAAATATAACAACACTATACAAGGCAGGGGTTTATTGCATATGTACAGGGTGGTGTTTTTTTTACATATTAAATATAAAATATTGAAATACATGCATATTAGATTTTTTTGTTTTTTTAGATTATAATAAATATCGTTTTTTATTGCAGGAAATAAAACGAATTATTGTGAATATACAAATTTAAATTTATTATATTTATATCTTTAATTTATTTTAATAATAGTAATTTAATACAATTCTCTCTCTCTCTCTCTCTCTCTCTCTCTATCTCTGTCTCT
>MU574226.1:5659604-5687104 GCA_024362625.1 Silurus asotus | reverse complement strand
TATAGATGTTATTGGAACCTCAACTTGACTGTTTGCTTCATGTGTTTTTACAGCATTACGAACTTCACAAGCAGCAGCCTGTGGCCAGGATTTGTAGAAAAGCCACTTTGGGATGACTCACAACATGAGTTACTGCAAGAAAAGGAAAACAGCGACTGATTTGTTATGAAGCTCTCGAACCTACTGCAACCTAATTCCTTTAACAATAATATTGTGTCTTTAGCATTGTAGTGTCGTGATTGTTTTATTATTTTTTAGAAAAGTCTTCTATACAAACTTTCTTTCGACTTTTCCCGTTAGGGGGCGCCACAGCGCACCATCCGCATGTTTGATTTGGCACATGTTTTTACGCTGGATGTCCTTCCTAACGCAACCCTCCCCATTTATCCGCGCTTGGGACCGGCACTAAGGCTTGTGCAACCCTAATGGCTGGGGTCGGTTCCCTGACCGAGGATCGAACCCAGGCCACAGTGGTGAGAGCGCCACATCCTAACCACTAGACCACCAGACCACCATATTCTATACAACCAAGCAATTTAATAGGCTATATAAAAATATAATATATAATTTTTATTCCATTATATTTTAGTGCAATTCTATTTCATTAGATTACATTGTCAATTCTATATCATTCATCTGTTTTTTATTTATTCTTTACATTTTTTTGCATTTTGTGCCACTGTCCAATTTCACGTATGCCGTCTTGTGTTTGATTATCTTTCGGACATGTAAACTTGAGCTTGAACTTATGTGAACGTATGTAATTCAATATGAAATAATATAGTGTCATATTATATTTGATTAGAAATGATACAGTAGAATTTGAGGCCACGTTCTGCAGCTGGGGATGTTTCGCATCAATGGCCTGGGGATCCATAAGATTACAGTGCGATGCATTTTTTTTTCAGAATGGATTTCAACTGTAGTGAATGTCAACCGTCTACCACAAAGGCTTAGGACCACGGTGTTGCATTTAAGCACCTATCACTGCACACTTCAGCAATGATGGAACTACAATTAATGGATATTCTGTGCCACCCAGATGAGGATGGGTTCTCTTTTGAGTCTGGTTCAAACCAAGGTTTCTTCCACATGCCATCGCAGGGAGTTTTTCCTTGCCACAGTTGCCACTGGCTTGTTCTTTACTTACAATTATAAAAAAACTGACTTATACATACTTTTATTAACACTTTATCTGTGTAAAGCTGATTGGAGGCAATGTCCATTGTTAAAAGTGCTCTACAAATAAAAATGAATTGAACTGAATATATATCAGACCATGCAGTATATGCGATGTGATTGGATTTATGATATATGATATGATGCGGTCAAATATATGGTTCAATTTGGTATGAAACAATATATTATGACATGATATGGTATTAGATGAAACAATATAGAATAGAATAGACTTTATTTATCACTTATACATTACAGTAAAATTATTTCTTTGCATATCCCACCTTGCTTGGAAGCTGGGCTCAGCCATGATACACCACCCCTGGAGCACAGAGAGTTAAGGGCCTTGCTCAAGGGCCCAAGAGTAGTAGCTTGGTAATACCGTGGCTGGAACCCCGACCTGTAACCCAGCACCTTAACCACTGAGCTACCACTCCCAACACATATAATATGTTATGATACAATATAATCAAATATGCTATGGTACAGATTTATATAGTATACAATAAAAGTGTAGTGGAGATGAAGAAAGTTTCTAATAGGGTGATGAACGTGAAGCTGTTTTAACCTCTAATTGGGTGTGAAATGAAGAAGAATAAAAATTCTTAAGTGAGTTTGATGAAGTAGAGGAAAGTTGGTAAAGGGAACAGAGGTGATGAGGAGGTGATTGGTTAGGTATGGCTTTGAGAAGAGGAATGTGGAAGGGTAGATGGTGAAAGATTATGTGAAATAGATAGAAATGGCAGTGGTAAATACATATTTTAGAAGAAGGAGGACCATAGGGTGATGAATGAAAGGAGATGGACTGAAAGGTATTGACAGAGTAGCCAGGTGAAAGAAGAAGAAAGATTTATGTGACGTGACGTGACGTGATGTAATGTGACACGATACTGTGTTATATTCTATGATACAATATGATACAATAGAACACAATATAATATCACTAATATCACACAATACAATACGGCATGATCCAATGCAGTATATGATACAATATGATGTAGTGTTACATGATATGATATAATACAATACGATACAATATGTGATGAGATGTAATACAATAGTGTGATATATACGATGCCGTATGACATGAAATTATATGATGTGATTCAATAATATATACTATGACACACTGTTAAATGATATGATACAGCGACGCGATACGATACAATGCAATATACATTATAATAGGACATGATGTGATGATAATATTCTCCGATAGATTGTATCATGATACAATGAAATATGACCTCATTTGTTATGCTTATACCATCGCATGATAGGATACAATATGATACATCTTTCTGATATATGATATGGCATGATAAACTTAATTACATAACATTACATAATAGGATGCAGTGCTATGTAATCTGCTGGATTACACATTAATCACGGTGTGAAAGGTACACCTTCGCAAGTCACATGTTGCTCATTTGTTCTGTCCAGAAGGCATTGTGATATATATATGCACAACCATTTCTTTGAGTCTTCGCAGCCTAGCTAACTAGCAAGTAAAATCTGTAAATAAATGAATGAGAATTGTTTGTAGCTGTACGTGTAATATTTTAAATCCTAAATAGTCATCGTGATTGGTTGAGTTCAAGCTTGAGTGTTCTAAGTCCAACAGTCCCACAGATAAGTGTCAATCAAATATGCTAATTGGAATACAAAGCCACACCCACTAAGACTTAGGCAAAGATTTACTGTGACTTAGATTGTATAGTGTGCGTGTAGCACTTATTGTCTTTTTCGTATTTCCTTTTTTCTTATGGTGGAAAAATGACAAACCTCTCTACTGAATCATCTAGATAAGAAGTAGAAGTAGTGAAATTGAATCTCTGAGAAAGAGAAAAAGAGTGAGAAAGAAAGAGAGAGAGAGAGAGAGAGAGAGAGAGAGAGAGAGAGAGAGAGAGAGAGAGGGACATATCTTAAAAATTTGAGTCCGCCTTCACCACAGGAAATCGCAACAACGCCAATAAATCAGCCCAGCGTTTCTCATGGTGAGAGATATCCATTTACAGAACTCACACACTCTCACTCTTTCGCAAACAAAACACTACTGTGAAAGTTAGACAGGAGACAAATGGCCTGGGATCCACATGCTACTGTAGGCGACCAATAAAACGAAAGAAATGTTTGGAATGGGACAGACGTTTTTTTCACCAGCAAGGGAGATGAGAAAACCAAAAAAAAAAAAAAACACACGCCTGAACAAATGTCATCCATCGACTAAACCATAAGCGTGCGCTGGAACTCGTCTGTCCCTGTAACGACTTCGTCACTGGGACTTTTCCTGCTGGGTAAAAATCCTGCCGATTTGTCATGCATTACTGTTAAAAAAAAAAGTCCCACAATTCTTCAAAAAGCAATAACACGACGAAGTCTTGACAAGTCGCAGCTGTTGCACTGGAGACATTTCAGCATGGACGCTTTGACTCGCCGCTCACCCCACCCACGATGGAGCGCGGCAATAAATCCCACCTCGTCACTTCAGCACAATGACAGGCTTACAGATAGTTATCAATGCTCCCCCATCTCCCTCTGCTTCTCTGATTGTTTCATTTGGCGCTCGGCCTCTCTTGTCCGTGCATCAACAAACACTCGGCTAAGAGCGAGCCACTGTATTAACAGATGTCTAGAGTCAATAAAACACACAGGGTCCGGCATCTGTTCCTTAGTGTTAGAATAATCGGTGTGGTAGAGAAGGGAGATTGTTCTTCCCTAATGCCTCGTAGCCTTTCACCATCAAACACCCATTATTGTTGAAGACCCACTGGGAGGAACAAAGATACCTTTAGTTTTAACTTTACTTTTTTACCTACTCATCTTATTGACCCCATGCCAAGTGGCTTGATCCCTTAATGTGCATTCTGAGACATGGTGAATAAGAAATACAATATATTATCATACTGATAAAAGCCGTTTCAATGTGATCCAATGTGGCAAGCGTATGACAGAGGCCAGTGGCAGCTTTGACAGTGGCAGTTTTGACAGAGGATATGGCTCTATTGCAAGGATTAAGAGGTATCCAGGCCTGACCTCCATTTAACAGGACTGACAGGCATCCAGGTTATACCTCCTGTACTAGGATTGACATGTATCTAAAGCCACACCTTTTTTACCAGGACTGACAGGTATCCAGGCCACACCTCTTTTATCAGGACTGACAGGTACACAGGCCACACCTTCTTTACGAGGACTAACAGGTATCCAGGCAATACCTCTCTACTAGGACTGACATGTCCACAGTCATTTTTAAGACTGACAGCTATCCAGGCCACACCTCCTTTATTTGGAATACATTTACATTTATGAAAATTGGCAGAAGCCCTTATCCAGAGTGACTTAAAACTGAGCAGGTGTTAAGGGCCTTGTTTAAGGGCCCCGCAGTGTCAGCTTGGTGGCGGTGGGATGCCTCCGTTTTTCGGACTGGCCACACCTTATTTTTTCAGGACTGACAGGTTCTTAGGCCACACCCCTTTACTAGAGCTGACAGGTTTTTAGGCCACACCTCTTTTACTAGGACTGACAGGTAAAAAAACCAAAAAAAAAACAATGCCTAATTTACTAGAAACGACAGGTAAAGAAACCATACCTTCATTACTAACACTGGCTGGTACAGAGGACACAACTACATTATTAGGACTTACAGGAATAGAGGCCACACCTCTTTTACTAGGACTGACAGGTACACAGACCACACCTCCTTTACTCGGACCGACAGGTAAAAAAAAAAAAAAACATTGCCTAATTTACTAGAATTGACAGGTAAAGAAACCATACCTCCATAACCAACACTGGCTGGTACAGAGGACACATCTACATTATTAGGACTTACAGGTATAAAGGCCAAACCCTTTTTTACTAGGACTGACATTTATGTAGACCACACATTCTTTAAAATGACTGCCAAGTGCAGAGACCACACCCCCTTTCCTCTTTATATGGACTCACCTTTTTTACTAGTAATGACAAGTGTGAAGGTGAGACCTCATTTATAAGGACTGACGGGGTACAGAGGCCACACCTCTTATCAGCAGGATGTGTATGGTATATGTGCTACCAATTTATTAATAAATATAATTGCACATTCTTCATACAATTCCCCCTGATTTCTCTGTAACACAACAAACTGCATTTTTTAGTACATCTTTAAGGGAAAAAAAAGACCCGTGGAAAAACGACTGTTTGACAAACATTCTAAAAAATAAAATGTACATTAAAGCAACTATAAATGGATAAAAATCTGAAAAACTTGCAAATATATATAACTGAGGACAAATTGGTATGGAATAGGAGAAATAGACCAGTTCAGGGTGAGCTGTTTGGGGAAAATGATCACCTTCAGGGTGTTAACAATAATTCTCTTTCATCACACCACTCAGTCATGAACTAATTTATTGTATCAGAGCAACAGCTAACACTTTATTTCATATCATACGCAATTCTGAAGTCATGACGTCATGTAGCTGCCTTCCGATTTGCGCTTGGAAATGACGAATGACTCAAAGAAGTTAATGAGACGCAGAAATCTGACAAGAACAAATTGTTTGTCAGGCAGCTTCGTTAAACGCGCAATTATTTGTACTTGGCCGACGAGCTGACATCAATCATGTTTGCAGTGTAGCGTAGCGTTTGCTATGTAGCTCGCCTGAAATTCGCGAGATTAGTTATATTGCGCTTGCTCAAAATGTTAATTAATGCCATGGAAACAATCGTGGTGTGACTGAATGACTCAGACTCCAGTGACACGCTAATGCTAACACTCTGGCATGCTCTGTTCTCGCAGCTCTCTTTCACTCTGAGAACATGTTTAGTAGTTAGCACACAGTACTGTTTGATTCCACAGCACATGGGAACGATCCAAGAGAAACAAACAAACAGGTAAACAAATAAGCAAACAGGAACACTTATCAGCTTTGTGAGCGCTGCCATTTTTTTTTCCTGCTGTTTTGCCAGGACTTGAGGCCTGCTGGACTTCTGCTGTAGGCAAAACGCCACCATTCACTTTTGTTTTCGAAACTAACCACTACAGATCAAAAGAGGAAAGCTAATTATAAAATGTAGGTACACTATGTGTGAGTGTGTGTGAGTGTGTGTGGGGATAGCCGGTGTCCATTGCGACCTTCATCTGTTATGCAAATCTCACACTGACACTCTGACAGGAGGGGGAAAAAATCATTATGAAATACAAAGAGAAACATCAAACAGATTTAATCAGACAGGCCTCGATAAGCATCCAGCGGCGGTTAATTCCAGACAAATTATCTAATCCAGATGTTGCACGTCGAGTGTAAACACGGCGTCCCGCGGAATCATAAAACAAATAAGGCTGAAAAAGGGGTTTCCAGTTTCAAACAGCGCCTAACCCGGCCCGAGACCTTTCCGCTCTCGTTGCCCCTCCCTCAGCTTGCCAAAACAGGAAAACGCGAACACGCTAATATTTAGCACGTGTTTAAAAACAGATGGGCTTTCTTTCTCCAGGCCCACACATGTTCCGATCCAAATCCCTCCCCGCGTTCATTGTGTTTGTGTTTTTTTGGTCGGACACCGCTGACGTCCGACGTCCACGCAGAAACCCCATCTGACGTAGAGAAAGTGTCTCGAACCACACATCTTCACAACAGGAAAAGCACGGCACGCAGGTCGGGCTAATCATTGCAATGGGTAATGTTTCAAAAGATCGAGGGGGAGAAAGAAGGGGGGGGGGGGGGGGGGGGGGGGGGGGGGGGGTAGTGAGAGAGGAGTGAGAAGAGAAACACGGGACATATGGATGTGTTTAAGGACCACCAGGGAAGAGAATCCTGTGCGTTTTCGCAAAAAAAAAAGAACCCCAGATAAACTCCAAATATGCAATTACACAGGGTTTATGGCCTGTCTGCTGCCGATTCGTTCTGGAATTTCTGCCGTGTTTCTGCATCCACTTGATAAGATCGTAAGAGAAAAGTCCACGTCATAAGGCTGGATGTTTTACTGCAGACAGAGAGTTAAAAATGAGAGAAAACTCTGCTCGTATTAAGCGGAGAGAGAGAGAGAGAGAGAGAGAGAGAGAGAGAGAGAGAGAGAGAGAGAGAGAGAGAGAAAGAATAAGAAAGAGACAGAGAGAGAGAGAGAAGTTGAAGTATATAAAACAAAAAACAAAGGGAAACCTGGACTCTCGTAAACGAGCTCCGGCACATTTTAAAAGTTTCATCACTTCCAATATTTATAGTTCTTCGATCCCATGTCAGTGTTTGTAGCCAATTTGTTGTGCTCCAATAAATAGACTGGCCTATTTATCAGCGTACCACATGGCAGTCATTTAAGCAGCTTAACTAAGGGCAGATGTGGTCTGGCCGCGGTTTCCCGTACAGGTTTAATGTGCTGACAGGCCCGGACAGATAGCCATGACTCTGGCTTCGGACTTCAGCTGCAGAGATTCTACCTGACATGGAACACGAAAAGGGTCAGAATCTGTGCACTTGCGTTCCTAACGATGACCATATTTATCTTTTTCAGGTTGACAATTTACCAACTGCAGATTGTTTCCTGTTTCAGTGTCTAATCCGACCGGGATATTAAAAAAGATTGATGTGGGCTCATCCTAGGACCAGTCATTACATCCTGTAAACACACTTGCACTTTCCACTTCTACACCTGTGTGTGACCCAGAAGAGAACAGGTTACATTCGGAGTGTCTTGTGCCCACTAGGGATTCAAAGTTCACCCAGGTTTTTAAAAAGTCTTGACTAGCATGAAATGATTGAATGTAAACACACAAGGACATATAGGATGCCCAGGTTGTCAATTGTGAGTGTGACCGGCCCCCTCTTCAAAGCTGCCCTGAGGTAGTCAGCGTAAAAACCGCGTATCGAATATGAATTATAATTCGGAAAAGGCCCGATCTGCTTGAGAAACGCACTGGCACTACGAACATATGTTTGTGCGTGTATGTGTGTGTTGCCAATTACCTTGGCTATAAATACACGAGCCCCATCCGTCACCGAGTCCATGGGTGGCTGCAGCCGCGCTCTAATTGATCGCAGATGCGTCTCCAGATCTCAGGGCTCGCAACAAAGCTCCATCCCACAGCCTGGACGTGAGAGAAAAGCCGCAAGGGAGGACAGACGAGGAAAGGAGAGAAGTTGAGTGACGGCTCAGAAGTAAATATGAAAAAAAAAAAGAACGAGCAGGAATAAACAAGACGATATTCTGAGTTTTGCTTCCCTCCTTCCTTCCTCCCCATCCTGCAGATCCTGCAGATGTGTCACTGTGGAAAAGAGCCGGTGGCGGGAAATTGGGGGATTAGCTGCAATTTAGTCCAGATGAGCATTTGGACTTGGTTTAAAAAAAAAAAAAAAAAAAATCCTTTTAGTCTGCTTGATTCTATTCCTGAGAAAGAAAATTATATATATTTTCGGTTTTAGGGGAAACTCCAGTTCTCCCATTGATGGAGTTTATTACACCAAGAGAAAAATATTTCATAAAAAAAAAAAAAAAATTATATTCATTACACCAATAGCCAATTTTTTTACTACACTGCCAAAAGTTTGTGGACACCTGACAATAAGATTGGTATTGGTATAAGTTTGAACATCCCATTCCACAGTCTTCATTTGCTGTTGTAATGAACTCCACTCTTCTGGGAAGATCTTCCACTAGATTTTGTAAAGTGTTAATAATGTCAGATACAGATATTTATGAGATGAGAAGGCCTGGGCTACAGTTAACGTTATAATTCATCCCAAGGGTGTTTAAAAGGTTTGAAGCTTTATAGCAGGAGATCTTCCACTTTAAACCATATCTTCATGAAGCTGGCTTTGTGCCTAGGGGCATTGTCATGGTGGATCAGGTTTGGGTCTCCTAGTTCAAGTGAAGAAATTAATCATTTGAGACATCCTATTCAATTGTGTGCCTCTTACATTGGGGTAACAGTTTGAAGAAGAACCACATATGGCTGGTGTCTCAATACAGTAATTCCACGGTTTACCACGGTTCGAATCTGGCGCCCCCTCTGGTTTATCACGGAATTGTATTTGCTACATAACTCATTTGTTTCGCTGATTTTCTCACGGATATCACGACAAAATAAAAAACTTATAGGGAATTGTTTTCATGGAGTTTTATGTTGAAATAATGAAATTTATTAATTCAAATATAATTTTTAATTATAAAAAGAAGTAAAACATTTATACAATACAGTACTGTATACATAAAATAGCAAAAATAGCAAACCACAGCGATAAACGGGGGATTACTGGACTTTTGTCCATATAGTGACTCAGATCCAACAATAGCTTCGACCTAATAAATACATTGATTTAAAAAACAAAGAAATTTGCATCACTGTTGTAGTCTGCATTCTGTGTTTCACATTAATGGAAGGAGTCTCCAGTGTCAGGGTTTTGGATCAGTCAGAAATATTTCGGACATGTTCGGGTAACAGGTTACTTATTACAGAGAGAAAAAAAAAGACAGGATGATGAGCTTTTAGCTGCTATAATGTGAATTCTAACAGGAATAAATTAGCTTTTGTGGCCGTTTCACAACATTCAATTATAAATCAATGATAAAAAGTCCTTAAAAATGGTATCATCTGCAAATTGCTGCTAAGTAAGAGGACGTAAATCTTACCAGATGTGCTGTTGTGAAAAAGTGCAGCTGTGGAGTGGACACAGAAACTTCTCGTTAGCATTGTTATTATTCACTTGATAGCAAGAGCAGCAAGCTAAGCTAGATTTCTAGCAGTAGAAAACAAAAGGGTATCGATAAAACTATATTAAATGAATGGACATTCGGTGTAACAGATAAGCATTTGTTCTCTTTTTAAATCTGGTTCCTCTCAGGTTCTATTCTTTATACCATATCAGGGAGTTTTTCCTTGCCACTGTGTCTACTTGTTCACTCATTGGGAATAAATGTATAGGGATTTACCTTGTTGTCACTTACATTTAATTCAAATTTCAGAACCTATTAATTTATGTTAAGATGCTTTGGGACAATGTAGATTGTGAAAAGTGCTAAATAAAAGTATATTGAATTGACAAGGGTGATTTCCAAAAGCACACACAGCCATACGGCTAGTTCCTTTTCTGGGAACAAGCTTCTCTGTCATCACTGGGTTTTGAGCTGTAAAAACATTTAAAAGTTGCCACACAATAAGCTTTTTTGAGCAAAAGATTAGTTTCCTGTTTACAAAAGTCATTCGAGAGCACAACATGAAATCCGACGTGAATGACATCATCTCGCATGTGTGGTTAGTCATCTGTCATGTCCGTCAAACTTGTGCCTCTTCCTGTGCTTCTTGGCTAGCTTTATAGAGGAAACCTACAGGATCTAGAAACTAAAGCTTTGTCTTGTGAGAATAATTTCTAACTAGCGTTTCTCTAAACGTTTTTTTCTCCTCAGCCAGAAATATGGATTTCGACATCACGTTCTGAATGACTGGTCCTCGCTTATGTCTCTGTTCCACCAGGGAGCTAAAGGGTCTCAATTGCCATTATTATCCAGGATTATCACCCTGTTTAAAAGGCAGAGGCGTCCTAATAACCCCCTGGGGTCGGCCGATCAATGGACATACATTACACACCAGATTAGTATCGATCCTGATGTGGGATCGAGGTCACTGTGTGCAACTGTGACAGCTGGACAGAGTAAACACTGTATAAGTGACCAAATGCCTTAAGAGTATTAAGACTCTTATCGTCCTCAATGTGACCTGCCAAATAGAATGTTTCTTTCTTTTTTTTTTTTTTTTTTTTTTTTTTTTTTTTTTTTTTTGGGTACAAATACTTTATATTCACAAAAAAAAACATAAAATGTCTTTTTTTTTTAAGCCAAATATTGTAGACTAAAAATAAAAAAACTAAACAATTAAATAATAAAAAAAAAGAATTAAAAGATTGTAAATACATATAAATAAAATAAAATAAAATAAAATAAACCCATTTAAATATAGAACAAATAAATGTAAATAAAATATGCATAAAAGCTTCTTAGCAAAATCTTAGCAATAAAATTATTATTATTATTATTATTATTTTATTATTTATTATTATTCGTATTATATAGCGATTCTGTGTATTGGGGGAAAAAACCTATATGTGTGGCTGCCTGTCAGCGATGTTGGATTTGGAGAAAAGTCAAAATTAAAAATGAAGTCAGTGATTAATGCTTTAATATTATCTGCATTCAAATATTTTTTTCTGATATTGTCACATCCACCACGTCAACAAAACTGACTCCTGACATTGACTTGGTCCAGGCCAAAATCACAAGGGCTTCTGAGAAAGAGAATCTAAGTGAAAGTGGATTTCAGGCAGGACATGTGACACAATGATGATTCTGAAGCTCACACAGTTTACCAGAAGGCAAATGAGGTCTACATTATATATACATTATGCTAAAACGGATCATCCTATACCCAGGTCTTTGCCGTAATTCACCGTTGTATAGCCACACTGCATTCTGGGACTTTGTGTCCAACGTTTGCACAAACACCTTCGCTAATTCCATGCTGGATTTCTTGCTATTATCCCACAACCAGAAAATGTCAAGTGAAAAATGAAAATGCTATATTTATATTGTTTAGTGAAAAATCCTGCCTGTATTGTTTTTTTTCTAATAAACTCTTATCAAGCTGCGCTAGCGATAATGCACATCACACAACCAACTACTGTTACAGGAACAAAACATGAGCATCAATCATCAACAAAACAAATAAGCCCCAGTATCACTTATTTCAAATGAAACATTTATACTTCAGGATATCCTTTTGTCTATCAAACCTAAAAAAAATCTACTGTATTACCACCATTTGAGTCTAAAACACAGATAAACTCTGCTAAACGCCACTCGTTAGCGTCACCTTATTAAACCTGAATGTTGCAAACAGAAGAACAAAGAAGAGGAGGCAGAGAAGGGGGGATTGCTGTTTCCCATTCCCCGCTGTGCGATCGCACTGTACTGTCATTAGCGCATACTGGATAATTACAGCTACCCGCTGTCAGCTAATCACACCATCAAACTCTACACGGCTCCTGCTTTTTTCCCAGACTGAGTGAAATCACCCGTTTCTCAATTACACCTAATAGACTCAAAGTGTGTTACAAGACAATTGTTTGTAAAAAATAGAAATAAAAAAAATAACGACTTAAGCACACCGCACCTCCAGCTGGACTTGAACCCGGCAGCTCAGTCAGAACTCGATCGAAGTGCAGTCAATCGTTAATCTTACAACAATCAGTGTTTGTCTTTCCAATTTTTCTCACTAATATCAACTTTGCCACTTTCCCAGCCACCATAATGAGAAAAAATATGATCAGAACCTCAACCGGGAAGAGTGGCACTTAATCCTGTGAGACATCTTTCACCATGTGGCAGTTTAACACATTTGGATCAACATGCAATCTGCCCACTTCTGCATACATACAAGCAGAGGTGGCAAAAGTACACACATCCTTCACTCAAGTAGAAGTACAGATACTCATGTTTTAAAAGACTCTGGTAAAAGTTGTTCTGACTACACTTTTTCACTCAAGTGAAAGTAAAGAAGTTTGGGCTCTGATATGTAATTAAGTAAAAAGTAGTCATTACCACTACCTGTTTTAGTGTCACGCTGGTAACTGGTAAGTTAGCTACATAGGCTAGCCTACGTCTGTGGTGTGTGAGAGCCAGGAAATGATACACCAGTGGTAGGTTGGAAAAGCAGCGTAATGAAAAGAATTTGGTTGATGGCCTGAAAACTGTGCGCTGAGAAGGAAAAATATTGATCATGACACCAAATAGGCAAAATCTAATTGGTAACATGATGAATATTTTTAATTCAGCCTGGTTTGAAAATGTAAGGTATATAAAGAAATCGAAATTTGTGTAAAAAATTTAATGAGAGAAAGTAAAAAGTTCTCTAAAAAATAAGTAAATTATTGATACCAGAAAGATCTACTTAAGTACAGTAGCAAAGTATTTGTACTTGACTATGTCCCACATCTGCATACAAGGTGGTATCAAAACCTTTTGGGACGAGCTCTGTTTACAAGAAAGTACTTTATTTATTTACATTTACAGACTATCACCTGTACAATAGCCCCTTTGCACAACAATACAGCGCTCCCAGCGTTCCTGCCACTTCTGAAACGTGTCCTGAAACTCTTCATTGAGGTTGGATCTCTGCAATAGTGTCAAAACCATGTGTTAAACCTTCAAGCTAATCTGGCAAATCTTATCTTTGTGCGGAAGTGAGATCATGTGGGTTGTTCTCCGACGCTCATCATGCACAAGTTCTTGAATAGTTTTGACATTTTCCTAGGTTGAGCTCATCGAAGGTGTTCCTGAATTCTCGTAGTCTTCCAGTAAAGTTCTTGCGTTCTTGAAGCACTCTTGAACCTTGAACAACTCTTTGCATCTTCACCGTATGTCAAACGTATGTCATTTTAACCCTCTGTGTGGCAGATTTGAACAGTTCTATGCTTTCCGTTTGCTCTTTGCTTTAACTTGCTGACCATGATGAAACCGCAGACGTGGTAACGCACTTGGTCAGAACATCCAGTTAGCGCCGTAAGTCTCGAATCTTTTTGATACCACTTTGTGAACTCATAGACACACTTAATTGGGGGAATTGGAGCAGTAAAACACTTGTGGCAAGTGGTAGCTTAGAAGTTAGGATGTTAACTTTCTGCTCAGAAGGTCATGATATCCAATTCTAGTAACATCAAGCTACTGAGCCCTTGAGCAAGATCCTTAACCTTCACCTGCTCAGATACATAAATAAGCTAGTTGTAAGTTGCTTTGGCGTGTATAAGTGTGCTTGACAAATTCCATAAATATAGACAAACCTGTGAAACAAAGCAATATGACCTACTTCAATGACTGTTAACAATAAGATGAGCTTCCAAGCATCAAACAAATGTTGAACAGAAAATCTTAAAGCTTGTGTAGAATCTGAAACTAGAATTATTATTGTAAACAACATCCAGCTAGCTCGCTAAACGTAGAGCAACAATTCCTCCAATATCACCACATCAGTACATCACCTAATTTATGTTAATAAGGCTAAACACAACGAGCAGCTGGATGTTAACGCATCAGCACAAAACGCCGTCCAAGAACCTAGCTAGCTGAAAATGTTAAACGTTATAGTTAGCATTTACGGTATTGGGAAGACGCCCTTATCAGGAGATACTTACAGTTATCTCAGTTATACAACTAAGCAATGGAGGGTTAATGGCCTTCCCCAAGGGCCCAGCAATGGCAGCTTGTTGTAGGTGGGATTTAAACCCATGATCTTCTGATTAGAGGTCCAAAATCTGATCCACTGGTCTACCACTTCTTTAACTACACCCTATATTCTTTGATGTGGGTGTTGGATTACCCACAAGGCCTTTCAATCACCTGTTAATAGAGGTGCAATAAGAGTAACGTGGTGTTTGCATTTAATGCATTTAATTGCAGACTGGATTTCTATTTATTATGCAAGGAGGCAAGTGTTTGCTGTGCTCCTCTGCATTTAAGACTCCAAGCTGAGACAAAAGATGTGTGTGTGTGTGTGTGTGTGTGTGTGTGTGTGTGTGTGTGTGTGTGTGTGTGTGTGTGTGTTGAAGTGTGAGCTCTCGTGTAAAGGATGATGTACTAAACCTTTCCTGACCTGTAGCGCACAAGATAAAATATTTATGTATGCTATTGTGGAACAGGCCGCTCACCCCCGAGGGCTTTAATTTGTTTTGCTGCTTGGTGAAGGAGTGCAGGGCCTCGTCATCATGCCAGCGCTGGGCCACGGTGATTATCCCTCACTCCCTCCCTCCCTCCATCCCTCCCTCCATCCTTCCTCAGCCCGCTGATCACGCCAGATCTCCCGACATTTCACTCGTCCTGCTGCACTTTACAATTACACCTCATCTCCTCAGCGCATTTCCGCAGATTAAAGGTGAGGCAGAGACACGAGAGAGAGAGAGAAAGAGAGAGAGACACACAAGAGAGAAGAAGAGAAAGACAGAGAGAGATGGAGGTGCACTTTCTCTCTTACACTCCCTTCATCTTCACCTCAAATACTCAGATCTCCCATTCTGTCTTTCTTCCATCAACCTTTCTTACCCCCTTGTCTCTCTCTCTCTTTCTCTCTCTCTATTTCTCTCTCTTATCTTTTGTCCTCCCTGTTCAGTGTGAATTCTCTGCAGGACTAATGAAGAATAATATATTTAAAAAATCTCAGACAAGCCGGATTTAAATACTTAAATATCACATAATATTATATATGAATAAATAAATATTACATTATTTTTCTCATTCAACGTGAAAAAAAGAGAAACGAGGGGGAAAAAATGCATGAACAAAAAGCAACCCAAGCAATAAAGAAAGACGAATTAAAGGAACAAACGAACTTAAAAAAAAGAGAGAAAAGGAATAGAAGAGAAAAAAAGATCAAATGAAAATGATTAAATAGGTATGTAAAATGAATACATAAAAGAATATATAATAAATAAATGAACAAATTAAAAAACTAGTAAAATAAACAAATCAAAGAATCTTTGAATTAATAAATAAATGATTTTATGTAATATGAATATAATATGATTAAATAGATAATACTAAATGTCATAAATAATACATTTAGTAAATCAATTAAGTGAAATTAAAGTATAACTCTTGAAGTATAACATGTAAGTATATGTTAAAGTATAACTATTTTCTAAAAATGATTTATTAACATTTTAAAACAATGTGGTTCGAAGTAAACATGCAAAGACAAATCCAGACAAAAAGTCTCGAAATTCCATTATGACAAAGGTGATTGCTAGTGAGAAAATGTAGCTAATATCATTGGTACCAAGTTTTAGGAGCTACATACTGTAAATGTTGGCATTGTAGCATCTAGAGATTTGCTTTAAGACACACAATTATACGGACAAAAGTATTGGGACACCTGATTTCGAACAAAGCCAGCTTCGTGAAGATATTGTCTGCATGAGTTAGAGTGGAAGCTCTCCTGCTCTAGAGCTCTGACCTCAACTCCCTATTGAAGACCTTTGGTATGGATTGTTCCAATCTGCACACCAGGCCTCCTCCCCCTTTCTGACGCTTTTGTTGCTGAATGAATCTCAACAAATCTCCACAAGCACACTCCAAATCTATTGGAACATTTTCCCAGAAGAGTGGAGGAGAAGAGTGTACTATTTATTGTAACAGCAAATGGGAACTAAATGTGGAATGGCAAAATTCAAAAAGAAGCACCTTATGAACCTTAGAAGCTTATGATGGAGTTTCCACAAACTTTTAGCCATCAAAAATCTGTTTCTGTTGCTCTTTTACTATGAATGCATTCAGAAATTGTACTTAAATGCTATTATAAACTATAATGCTATCATTATCAACTCTAACACTACAACCTTTCCAGGAGCAATGACAGTATGAAACATCCACCCCAACATATCTGATATCTAATGCTATCAAGACCTTCTTTCAAACAAAGCATTTCAGGTATAAAGCTCAACCAAGCTCAGAGTTTCACCCTACGTAGGGTGTCATCACAATCGCTTGAGAATGAAGCGCAGCCTTATTGTACAAATGGAAGGAAAGATGCTCCTTGGTCTTGGCATGAGCAGATGATTGGCCGGCTATTACAACGGCATTACTTCCACGCCATCAGCGAAGCCGCAATAATCAAAGACGGTGAGACTCGGAGAGGCACTCATGGCTTTCCGTCACCTCCGTCAGACACACGCCTTTGTCATCGAGCAGATCAGAGAAAGTGACCGGCGATAAAATGGAGGACTTGGAAGCCTCTTGGGAGACGCTCAAGTTCAAGGTCTTATTTTTCTTTCATCTCGAATTCGAGGCGATCGAGTCGAAAAACCGTCGCTCCGGTCTGAAACCAAAGAGTCGGAAAAAACATCAAAGTGGAGTCAGTGTTATTGGTAGGGACACTACAGGGCAGTGATGGTTGTACAAGCAGAAAGTCTGGACTACAAACACCAGACACCTGAAAATATAGTTTATATATCGCTATGTTTGGTCATCCCGGCTGGTCATCTACACTTGAACCTTCTCAAAAAGATGATCTTCAAGACCATCCTTCCGTAAAACAAACACTCAGAAAAGTGGCCTTTTAAACTTTCACTTGAGTAAAAGTACAAAAGTATTTTCCTTCACATTTACTTACGAATCCAAGATGCTAGGTTTTTAATAGCTATAATGTTCTTATTATCATTTTTGTCACAAGACTCTTTGCTTAATCAACTCAGTTTATGACTCAATCATTACTGTTAGCACCTGATTTGTTATTAGAATGATATTTCAAAAACTTCAAATACTATTTAAAAAAAAATCACCTCAGGTGTTGTACCAAGTTAGAGTGAGGAGTTTCTTCCATTATTTATTCCTCTCAAAATGTTCTGCTTGCCATTGAACTGATGCTGAAATGTATGTTCGTGCTAAGCAGACACTACCCAGCGGCAAGAAATAAAAAGTTCAAGAGCGTGTGCTCGACCCTGATTGGTGGCCTGCTGCGTGTTTGATCAGTTACGATTTTATTAACTCATAAGTTAAAATGAACGACTGGTTTCACAAAATGTAGTTAAAAAGTCAAATATTTGGCTTTGAAATGTAGTGAAGTTCAAGTAAAAGTCTCCCTAAATGAAAGTATTTTAGTAAAGTACAGATGCGTGAGGAAGCTAATTAAGTAACAAATTCTATTTACTTCCTTACTGTTCACTATTGCTGTTGAACTTCTAAACAGACAGATGTCTCAAATCTCACCAATGAGGGACTGCCACTGCTTAACCCTTAGGCTTAACATTAGGCTAAAATATATATTTCATATATGAGATATTTGTTGATTACTCTAATGAAGGGTGCCTGAAAATTATTGCTAATCAAATTAGCTGTTATATGGATGCATATTGAATTGTGTAACATCAGACAAATAGGTGATTAAGCATTAGATTTTATAGAATGGCTACTGGCTGTGGTGTCATATTGGTGCATGGAGTAACATCATAGATATTACACCACCTCACAGCTTCTAGAAAGGAAAAGATAAAAGCCAAAGCAAAAAATGAGAGCAGGCGAGACGAGGAATAATCAGAGACTAATAAAGAGAAACAAGCAACAGGTGACACCACTTAACTACAATGGCAATGAGTTAACAAGCAGAAAAATCTGGCAATGGAAAGAGACTGACATGGAATAAGAAACAAAACAGAATGGAAAAAGAGATGAATTGGAGATACACTCTATGGACAAAACTATTAGGGTACCTGACTTCTCCAGCCACATGTGGTTCTTCACTAAACTGTTACCACAACTTTGGAGGCACACAATTCATAACTCATAAAGTTCTCAATCTCCACTGTTCTGTATTGTTTAAAGATTTATAATCACACTCTTGATGTCACCCAAGAGAATGGGTTCCCCTTTTGAAGCTGGTTCCTCTCAAGGTTTCTTCCTCATAACATCTTAGGAAGTTTTTCCTTGCCACAGGCTGCTCATCAGGGATAAATACCCACCATTCACCTTCCCTCTTAATATTCTGTAAAGCTGCTTTTAGACAATGTCTGTTGTGAAAAGCGCTATAGAAATAAACTTGACTTAACACAATTGTATAGGGTGTGCTAGCATGAAATTTTCCCTTCACTTGAACTAGGAGACCCAAACCTTCCATGCAATACCCCAGTGCACAAGGCCAGCTCCATGAAGATATTTTTTCTATGGATTGGAGTTAAAGATCTCCTGCTATAGAGTTCTGACTTAAACCCTATTTAACATTAATGCATTTTTTATGTTGACTGAACCCTCAGGCCTCCTCACTTCACTTACCTCAATACCTGACATTATTAACACTCTTGTGTCTGAGTGAATCTCCACAGGCACACTCAAAAATCTAGTGGAACATCTTCTCAGACAAGTGGAGGCTATTAGAACAGGAATTGGGGACTAAAGGTGGAATGGGATGCTCAAACTTTTGTTCATAGAGTACATAAAAAAACCTAACAGACTTTAATCCTGGTGGCCTGTAAGTGCAAAACATACTGTATTTACTTTAATTTCATGTTCTAAGTTTGAACATCCATCTCTCTCCAGTCAGTGTCAGTCAGCCAATCAGCAACAACTATACAATGTTCAATAGTCAAGTCAGGTCAAGTTTATGTGTATAGCGCTTTTCACCACAGACATTGTCTCAAAGCAGCTTTACAGAAATCAACAGTTAAGGTGAATGGTGTGTGTTTATCCCTGATGAGCAGCCATGGCGACTGTGGCAAGGAAAAACTCCCTTAGATGTTATGAGGAAGAAATCTTGAGAGGAACCAGACTCAAAAGGGAAACCCATCCTCATTTGGGTAAATCTTTTTAACATAAATCTTTCAACAATACAGAACACTGGAGAGTGAGAACTAACATGAGTACTGGAGTATAAGATTATAAGTGATGTTCTTTATGCAGTCTTATACAGTCTATATGGTTAGAAGCTCCTAGTTTTATGAGCTCAGCATTTGTGATCATCACAGATCCAGCATCAGCTTCTCCATGCCAGAGCCTTTAACACTCCAGGAGGTCCAGTGTCAATGTAAAAATATGGACCTCCCTTTTTCCTTTTTGGGTATTGTGCTGTTGCGTTTTCGGGTTTTTCTGCCGTTCACTAAGATCTCGCTTTGCCCGATGTGAGTGAAGGGTGTTGTCGTGTATTTTGATAAATATAATTTGAGACAAGTTCCAGGCTTTCATAACTCCTAGTGGAGCGTGTTAGCACTGTATAAGTTAGAGAGGTAACATTCTCATAAACACACAAATCAGGTGCACGTGTTGAAGTCTGGTGTTTTCTGAAGCATGCATTTGGCTTTCACTAACATTCTTCCCTTTTTTTAACAGATCAGCAATACAAGCTCTCTGACATGGAGATTGAAACTATGCTGATCAGAAATCCTAAAAAACCCCAAACATTTTTAATAGCGGTCCATTTCAATTGTTTTTTTATTCACAGTAAAAAATAAAATAAAAATAACTAATAATAAGATGTTTGCACGAAATGTTGAATATTTAAAAGACGCCATCTAATCTTTTATACTCTTCTTATTTTTGCCATCTCCTTTTTTTTTGACTTGTTTCTGGCTTCTCTCCAAAACGTTTAATAGATCACTTCATGCTTTTCAAAAGCAACAAGAGAGTGACAGGAAATAGGAGACAAATGTCCTCTGGCCTCATGATTTACTAGATTTTCTATGATCTCTAAATATGTTACTCTAGTTTGTATCATATTACAACCCCAATTCCAAAAATGGTGGGGCACTGTGTAAAATGTACTGTATGTAAATGATTGCAAATCTCATAAACTGAACTTGCACAGTATTTATACCACAACATACTGCACATGGACACTTTAAGGACAATCACAATAAAACTTTCTTTCGGCTTCTCCCGTTAGGGGTCGCCACAGCGGATCATCCGTATTCGTGATCTGCATGTTCGATTTGGCACATGTTTTTATGCTGGATGCCCCTCCTAACGCAACCCTTCATTCGGGCTTGGGACCGGCACTAAGAGTGCACTGGCTTGTGCAACCCTAATGGCTGGGGTTGATTCCCTGACTGGGAATCGAACCAGGCCCGCGGTGGTGAGAGCGCCGAAGCTTAATTACCAGACCACCAGTGAACCTAGGGACAATCACATTAAATCACTTTAATTTGTATTGTTAATATCTGCCATACGCATTCATCCCCATCTAGATTCATGTATATACATATTAATAAATACATATATAAATACATATATTTTCTATATTTTCTATAGTTTATACTTTTCATTTATCTGCTTATCTTTATTTTTTTATCCTTATAATTTATTCCTTTTTGTTCATGCTCAAATGTCGGAAAGTCGTATAAAAGCATTTCACTGCACGTGGCACTCAGAATGTATGTTCATGTGACAAGTAGAATTTGAACTTTGAATAGAACATTAAAAACACATCAAATGTTGAAACTGATAATATGTATAATTTTTGAGAAGGTCTGATTCTGAATTTGATTTCTGCAACATCTCAAAAAAGTCGAGACGGGGCAACAAAAGTCTGTAAAAAGTAAGTGTTATTAAAATTCAACAGAAATATAATTATAAAGGTTAATTCACAACAGGTCAGTAAGATGATTGGGTATAAATAGTGTATTTTAAAGAGGCTTAAAATCTCTTGAAATAAATTCAATTGAATTCTTATTAGAATTAAAGATGGGCAGAGCTTCATCAATCTGTGAAAGTCTGTGTCTAGAGAATTGTGGAACAATTTCAGAATAAAATTCAACATAAAATTGCAATATATTTGAATATCTTATCATTTACAGCACATAATATTATCATACCTATATCAGACACATATGGGACAACATTCCCCCCCTTCTCTCTTCCATTCCCAGAGGTATACGGACAGAAGACTTGATGCTACTCAGTGGTAAACATGGCTCTGTCCCAACCTATTAGAGAAGTGTTACAGCCATCAAATTAAAATTGACCTTATTTATTAATTAAATGGTATATATTCTGTTTAAACTTTTGATTAGTTTTTTTATTTTGTTTTATTGTGAATAGGGATGTATTGGGGATTTATGGTTTTGCAAATAATTGCATTCTGTTTTTATTTACATTTTGCACAGTGTCCCAATTTTTTTTTTTTTTTTTGAATTTGGGGTTGTATTTATCATTTGTGCAAATGGCCTCAATGTATACTATTCTTCCTGAGAAAAGACCACTGATGAAATTTCCTTTAACTACCCTCTTTGGGTGTTAGATAATATTGTTGAAAATATTGTGCATTTTAGGTCATTGATCCTTGTTTGTGTTGTGAGATTTGTATTACTACACTATGTCTAATTAAAAGAATAGAGAAAATGAATGAATAAATCATATTGTCGGTTGGTGCATGCTCAGAAACAATAAAAAGCTATTTTGCGAAGAGAAAAAAGAATAAATGCGACAGATATGCATACTACATGCTTTCATGTTTCAATATGAACTATTATTTATTATTATAATTATAACCATTTAATTCAACTAAACAAAGTTAATTATGTAAGAAGTCAATTATTAAGTTGATTATTATAATTATATTCAAATAAACTGAACGCATTTGGAAATTTCTGTTTTCTATGGTGGCCTGGAAGTGTAAGCAAAGAGAATTTAGTTCCATTCAGCTAAATGGCAACGTGTATGTGATGCCATGTTGTGTCCTTTATGTAGTTCTCTTAACCAACCTTGACTTTTCTATTGAAAATATGTATTATTTTCCGCAGCATAAAAAGACCATGAACTCAAAGATGTGACCATGAACTCAAAGAACAACACTCGAGCTTAACTTTAAAATGTGAAATGTCAATGTCTCATGAGTGACAGAGTCAAGGTTAGTTTATTATCCCACACTGTGGAAGAGCTGGGGTTTGAGATGTTTAAGTAAACCCACCCGCAAAGTGTTTTTAAATCCCCTAACCCTGCCATGAGCCTTTTTTTGCCCTTAGTGACCTCCTGACCAGCATTGAGAAAACTTCACCACTGTGGTATCATTCATGACGAATGGCACGGGTCAACTGGTAGCAAAAGTTACCAAGGATTTGTTATTGTTCGAGTTAAGCCAGGTCCACTCTGTGCAATTTTGCCCAAGATTTGGTCGTCTGAGATCTTCTGTAATCTTTGATTGCTGGTTTGTTCAGTGACAGCCGATTAATGGCTGTTGCGATCTTTTTTCCTCAGAAAAAATTGTAGCAGGGGATTTCAGACTCTTTCATCTTGTTTGACTTCTCTTATTACGACCGTCAAACCAAGAACCAATACCAGTGCCAAACCTGATGGCACAATTAGCATGAAAACTACTAACCAATGTCAGAATGAGTCCGGTGAACATTACTGCAAGAAGAGAAACTTATTGAATTATAGAGGGAAAAGGAGTGTTTGTATGTTTTTATTATCAAGATATGTCATGAACAAAATTAATGTTGTAGATAATTTTTGTTAGCTGCTAGCTACCATTAGCGAGAGAATGCGGGTCTGAAGGTGTCACAGATCGATGTGTGATGTAATTTCTCAGACTTTTTCTTGTGTATGTTAGTTTTTATGTCAGTCTGACATTATGACAAATGAGATCCTACAGAGTGACAGGGCAGGATCATGTTCGTACAGTCTGACAAGCAACAATCGTAAAAAAAAGTTAAAGTCATTAGAGGGCAGGATTGAGTCCGAATCGAGTGTGCTAGCATTACTTGAAATGTTACTAGCAATTTTTTTTTTCTTTGCTTTTTACCTGAACTCTGTTTTATCTTGGCTAAACCAAATTGAAGGACGAACTCTCTTTCTGCTTCTGCTTAGCGACGGATTGCTCGGCTGTTTGCTGCGGCTTTAATCTTGCACTTGTTGCCACCAGTGTCATGCCGAGGGAAACATTAAAAGGAACATGAAAAAAAATTTCTTGCATGAGGTCGTGAATGGATGACCTCCAAGACGGACAATTTCTGACATGCACGCTAAAAGAGATACACTCGCCTTTCCACCTCCCTCCATTTCCGGTTTAGTTCTCTTTTCTCTTGTGTCCCCCTTACAACCCCTCGCTCCACTTTTCTTTTCGTGCTGACTCTTGGCTGGACTGTCGGCGGTTAATTTCCAGCACCTGCCGGTTGCTTTGGAAGCTGCCACTCTTACTTTCTGGGTCTTGGCGCTTGATTAGATGCGCTGGATCTCCCTGACGCAAGCAGAACACTTTTATTTATTTACCCGTAAGTTCGATATTGTCGAGCTGAAGGTTGTTTGAAAAAGCGACACGATTCAGAAAATCAAGTGAGCCTGTCCCTAGCTGCCTATCAAAAAGTAATATCCTAAAATCGGACCCGTGTGTTGTCTTTTTAAATTGGAAAGGATTTGCGTCTCATGCTGCAAGTCGGACCTGACTCTCCTGGCGCTCACATTCCAGCTTTTCTCTCGCCGCTGTGCTGAGGCCTCAGGATAAAAAGACCTACAGCAAACCATGTCCAGTCCAACGACCCTCATTCTTCCCCTGAAGAAAAATCCCCATGGCCCCTTTCTCCATTCTCCCTTCCCTTCTCTCTCTCTCTCTCTCTCTTTCTTTCTCTCTCTCCCCCTCTCTAGTGCAGTTGTTTCTTCTTTAAATACAGTAACACAATCTGCAGGGAAACTGATATAATCTTTTCTAAACTATAAAAGTCAGTCACCCAGAGAAACATCTGCATGGCCAAATTTAAAACAAACTGTCAGGGAATTGGGTAACCCCATAAAGAAAGCCAGAAGGGGAAAGGCAGAGTTGCCACAGGCGGTTCTTTTTTTTCCTTCTCCACTCGTCTTTCCCTGTTTATCCCTCCATCGCCCCATCACTCCATTCCTGTAAATTCCACCACATCTCACCCAAAGGCCACCCAAGGTATGCACTTTTTTCAAGCGGGGGTGGCTGTTTTTATTAAGTATTAAAGACCTGCTAAGCGCTAGGTTTTCTCTTGCTAACCCGAGTTCTGGACGGCATCCAGCGGCGCTCCTGCGCTTACAATAACATTCTCCACAGGAGCAGCTCGTTTGATGTTCGCAGGTGATTTGCGCGCTTATCGCGGAGTTTAGCGATGGACGAGATTAAGGCTTTACTCCGAAACAGGGAGTCCGTATGTTTGAAGCAAACATAAGTAACACTAGTAACACTGTTTTCACAAAATGGGGAAAAAATGATTATCTACTAGGTAATCTGTACCGTATTACAAGCTTAATTTAGCACTGATCAGGGAAATGTTTGTTTTACTTGGGGCCAAAAATGTTCACGATTAGAGTCAATACACAGGCAGGCAGCAACAAACTAGAATAATCCATGTTCGAAATAAATTCAAAATAACTGAATGTGACACTAGAGGCACACTGAAATCCCAAGATATATGTACTGCAATTGAATAAATATTAGCATAGAACTGGTTACCACAATCAAATAACAAGTCACTGACAGACCGTGGAACCTGTGGGAAAGCAGGAACTAAATTTACATGTACACTTATGGTGCCCTTATCCATGGGACACACTTTGAATTCTTTATTAATAACCACAATGTCCTCTGATAGTATTGGCCCCTTGTAAAATATGAGCAAATAAGGCTGTAGAAAAGTTTTGCTCAAAATTTTGGACAAAAGTGGTAAAGTCTCTGGGTTACTGATCCGACGTTCGGTGGTTCAAGTCCGGGTTTTGCCAAGCTCCACTCTTGGGGCCCTTGAGCCCTTAACCCAGGGGTTCTCCAGGGGTGCTGTATCATGGCTGACCCTGTGCACTTAACCCAGCTTTCTAACATCGCTGGGTTATGCAAAGAAAGAATTTCATTGTGCTGTAAATACATGTGGCAATTATAAAGCAATAATAAAGCCTTTCCTTTGCTATTCCTGTTGTATATGTGGCACCATTAATGGCACCCTTTTATTCAATACTTTGTGCTACTTTCTGCTTGACCAAAATGATTGATCTGAATCCTCTATAATGTCTAAAAAGATTGCAGACTACATCTGAGGAATCTGAGACAAGTCTCTTCAGATCTCTTCAAATTTCAGGGTCCACACTGCTGTACTCTTCTCTATATTTTACCCAACAGGTTTTCAATAGGCTTTAAGTCAGAGGATCAAGATGGCCATCGAGAGGACCACGGGTTGTTTTTTTTCTTAAGCTAGCCACTTATCCAGTTTCCTTTCGTCTCAGCACGGCTTGTTCAGGATTCACAAAAGGCAAATTATACAACAGCACTATATCTATTTTAACCCCGAATCTGAACTGCAAATAGCAGCCGGTCGGTTTAAAAAGCTAATATTTCAGTTATTGTTTAAGGCAATAAGGAATAAAGTTAGCTAAAGGATTCGTAGCATTGAGCTCGAAGTCAGGTTGGTTCAGCATCCTCTTCAGCAGATTGTGTTGATTTATGTAGTGTTAACTGATACTTAACACAAGTTAGCAATTAGCAGGCAGGCTATTAGCTAGTAATGACAATATTTTAGATTGTATTTCACACACATATATATATATATATATATATATATATACAGACACACATATATAATAACATCTTAGTGACACTAGTTTTGCATAGGAACTAATTCCATGACTCAGCATCAGGTATCTCATATATTATGTTGTACTTTAATGTATCATGAATGGTGTTACACAATATATAGACATTAGAAACATTAGATATTAAGTAAAAAATACTCATTTAAAATATGTTTGTAAATGTACTTTATTATATAGGTTTCAAGCAACAAATAAAACCATGAAAATGTTAATATATGTTCACATATACTGTATTAACTATCATTTTAGATATATGTTCATATATGGCCATATATCAGTATGAGACATAGCGGGCTGACTACGCTTTAGCGGTAGAGCAGAATTCTTCACCGGATTCTCCTCGATCCATGTGTTGCTCATGGTTTTAAAGCATTCCGATGTTAACGGTATCATTAGAAAAATCAGCATTTGTTCTGTTTTGAAAATATATCCTCTGGGCAGCAACTCTTATCTGTAAAACTTGGTGTGAGAGTCACTTTCACAGAGTGTGGATATGAAGTGGTGTGTGTGTGTGTGTGTGTGTGTGTGTGTGTGTGTGTGTGTGTGTGTGTGTGTGTGTGTGACACTCTCAACCAACACTCTGGACATTTAATTAGTACATTGACTCCAAACTGTGTGGGATAGGACACTCACACACTCACTCACACGTACACACTTTACACAAACACACTATACACATACACACTACTCAAGTCAGTCAAGTGTAATATCTCTGTCTGAGTACACACACTACACACTTACCAGCACACACTGTGTAAAAACATATTAAGAAACACATGAACCAAAAAGCAGCACACACACACACACACACACACACACATTTACTCACTCATTGTCCGAGCAGGCAAATAATCTAACGGCTAATGGCTTGAATGACACCCTGAGCGTGCATGTGTGTTTGTGTGTGTGTTTGTGTGAGTGTATGTGCGTGTATCTGACTAATGCCATCCACCCGAATGGTGTCTCTAATTACTTGGTGTGAAGATGGCTTTTAGCTAAATCACATGCTTTCTGAAGAGCCTGTATCAACAGAGACAAGAGCCCGAACAATTACATTAGTCCTCTCT
The DNA here is from genome assembly GCA_024362625.1 of Silurus asotus. NCBI lineage: Eukaryota > Metazoa > Chordata > Actinopteri > Siluriformes > Siluridae > Silurus > Silurus asotus. Next base: position 5,659,817 of record MU574226.1, on the reverse strand, counting down.
CGCTCGCAGGTCCGCCACTGGCAATCACACCAATCTCCAGCTGCTTCATTTGGATTATCACTCCAGCACAATGATGTTTTCACGCCGTGCTCGGTGTCATGGCAGCCATGGACCGCTTACTTATGTTAATATTTTCCCTGGCTGCTGAAAGGAAAAGAATAACTGAGAGACAGACAGACAGACAGACAGACAGAGGCCTTAACATTTACCATT
>MU574226.1:5629604-5649604 GCA_024362625.1 Silurus asotus | reverse complement strand
ACAAACTAGGTTTCAGTTCTAACCCACTACATATCCAAAATAAATACACAACAATTATAGTTGCAACAGCAATAGTACACAAACACATTAATGAAAATTTGGGGCATAGAAGTGCAAGTGGCAGACTTCTCTATCTAGCAGGCTTTTCCAGGATTCCCACTGTTTTCTATGGCAGCTAGAATTAGTGTCCCCTGCCAGAGTTGGCCCCAGGAAGGCACTGGGAAACCATTTATCTCCTGATCAAATATGACAGGCATAAAAATGCTGCTATATTTCCTTGTCTCAAAATGTGGGGGTTCTGTTTTTTATTCTTTTAGGAGAGATTAGGATGAGTGCCAGAAATTATGTGAGGAAGCGAAATACATATTGTAAAAACAATATATGATAAACAACAACAACAACAACAATATTATTATTATTAATAATAATAATAATAATAATAATAATAAAAACCCTTTCCTGAACTGCAAGACTAAAATATGCCAGAAACTTTTTTTCTGAAGAGTCTAGCTGCTACTGAACCCAAAATTAATCAATATGCAATTCAATAATTCCAAAAAAACTTTTTGTTTTGAGAAATTTACTAAATTTAAAAAATTCTACCAGTAAAACCCAATGAATAGCTGTAAATCTTGCTTCTACTGTTCATGTAGTTCAGGCCAGGTCAGTCTATTAGCATACAATCATACGATTAATTGATTGAAATTGTGTGTGTATATATATATATATATACTGTACATACACGTACATACACGTACATACACATACATATATACGCACATATATATTTAACCTATATATATGTGTATACACTTTCCAATAATTATATTTTTATTTATAAATTTCATTCTTTCAACATAAAAGTTTTTTGGTCTATTGTGCGAGAGACCGGGAAAACAAGCTACACAAATTTATTTTGAACCGCGGTAAAGCATCAGATGACTATATATATATATAAATAATATTGAGACTATAGAGCTCTATTGCTACATTGAACTGTGATTGTCAGCTACTTTTATTTGTGCCATTTCAATTGTAAAGACAGAAGTATTACGTACTGGAGGGTAACAGCTATCTCCATTGAGCTTTCCCCATCGCCCCCTCCTCCCCCTCCCTCCTTTCTAAAGGTGCCGGGAGGGTCCATGGCCCAGTAATTACTCCTCACTGATCCTAATAACACATCTGAGGTGCCGCCACTCCAACAGGACCTCCGGTGAGATGCACCCGGCCCGGGGGATGCTCATTACCCGTACAAGCCCCCCCCTTCCAACCTTCTCTCACTCTCACCAGAGCTTCACAGATGAACTCTCACCATCACAGTCCCTATACCCCTCCCCAACAAGATCCTCTCTCCTCCCTCACTTGCTCATTGTCCCCAGGGTTTAATTGGAGCGATGTTCTCCATTGTGCACCACCTCAATGGTCGTGTAGAAGCCCATTGTGGTGATGAATGGAGCCCTGAGTGGTCATTAGGTCCCGGGTTGAATGGGCTTCTCAGGGGGAGCTGAAGACCTCCGAAGACGAGTGAAACCACGATTCGCTCTGACGCTTGGCCCCCTCTGAAGGGGCAGTGGCGGGCACTTGGTTTGTTGTGGGGGGCTTTTGTGTAGCCCCAGCAGGGACAGAGCAGACAAGGGGGGGCATCGAGAGGATCAAACATTTGAAATGCAGCCGGGGATGTCACTACCTGAGCGAAAGAGAGAGAGAGAGAGAGAGAGAGAGAGAGAGAGAGAGAGAGAGGAAGAAAGAGACGAATATACTACATTACTTCGCTGGTGGTCCTCAAGCATTCAACAACAATCCATACAGTATTGGCTAAAATTATTTATACAGTATACAGTTATACAGAGACATAAAAAACACAACACAGTTGCAGAAATTTGCATATGCAAAGTACACTCTTTCCCTTTCCCACAAACTTCATTATGTAATTGCACCAACCCAAGAAATCCCCAAGAAATAAAGTTTTGTAAAAGTTTTTAAAGGTTTTGAAAGTCAACCAGTATGGTAGGAATGATCTACTAATCCCATTAGGAATTTCCCCTCTCATATTTCCAAACTATGTAGAACGTGTCGATAGTTCCTGGATTAATAAAGGTTTGTGTGTAAAAACTAGGGGTTACCCACTTATTGTCAAAGATTCGATGCTTTGATTGGAGGAGTCTGATTTGACTAGAAATTTCACAGCCGAATGTGTTATGAAACGAGGATCAGGCCATTTTGGTTAAAATGGGGGTGCTCAGTGGCTGATTTCAAATAGAACTACTAATAAAATAGAAGTAGAAATAAGTAAAAAAACAAACAAACAAAAAAACCAGCCTATTATAAAAATTCTTTAAATAAAATTGGGAAAAGAAAGAAGCTTTTAATAAATATTGTGCTCTAAAATCCCCCCCCAAAAAAAAATCAAGATTCTGTAAAGGTATATTCTGTTAGATTTTTTTACATTTTTGATTGTTTTTCGGTGCTACGATGTTGCACTGTACTTAGAGCAAGATCGCACAGTCAATGTAGCCTATTCAAATAGATTTTTCTCCACAAAAAGTTTGGCTTTCTGTACTTATTTATGTATTTTTTTAGGTGTATTGATCCAAAATGTTTTTATACATTCTCTTCTGTATCTTTTGTATAATGTTTTGTACATCATGGCTTTAATATGGTACAAGGATTCGTTTCACGAATGTTTTTCCACATTGCCTTTTATTTCAACATTAAAAAAGGCTAAAACGGTTTAGCTAGCACTTGACAGGCAATTTTGGTTCCTTTATAAGAAAGTTGTTTCTGTGTGCTGTGTGTGAAAGATAATAAAAGACTCACCAAACCCGCACAATGTCACTTTCAGTCGACTATAGGCAAGACTAAACAATTCTGATTTAGCTATGTAAATCCTTAGTCAGGGACGCTCCTCGTTTGGCAAAAAGGGCACAAATTATTGCTATGTGCCTTCTCAACATCTTCCACATTTAGTCCCCATTTGCTGTTATAATAACCTCCACTCTTCTGGGAAGATGTTCCACAAGATTTTATGGAGATTTGTTCTCATTTAACTACAGTGTTGAGGTGAGGAGGCCTGAGGTTCAATCAGTATGAAAAATTTATCAAAGTGGCATCCAATAGGGTTGAGGTCAGAGCTCCTTATCTCCACTCTAACTCATGGACACCATATGGAGCTATATATAACCATACAACCCATGGATCTGGGTTTGTGCACAGGGGCCTTGTCTAATAGTTCAAATGAATCCAAAGACATCCAATAAAACTGTGTGCCTCCAGGTTTGTGGTAAAAGTTTGGAGAAGAAGCAGATATGATGACCCTAAACTTTTGTCTATATATTTACATTTATAGGATTTGGTAGACACCTTTATCCAGAGCAACTTAGCGCTTTTATTATTTATATAATAAACTTGAAAACATACACAACAATGCCATGGGTATAAAAATGAAACTAGAGTACTCTGCCTAATTACTCCGTATCAGAAATAAGATTTGTTTTTGACATGTTTGAAAATGCTAAAGACTCCATAGCACTAACGTTAGCCTTTAAGTGTCTAGCAGCTAAAGATGGTGCTACTGATTCTTTAGTGTTTTATGTCCAGCTTCAAGAATTTCTCTTGAAAGGAGAAAAATCCGGAAAATTCCACATATCGATGAATGAATGAAGGATGAAAGGTATGAAGACATTTGTTCAAGTCTGCTGAAACAAATAGAAGTTAAGTAGAGCATAACTTTAGAATCTTTACAAAATTTTAAATAAAATTTAAAACACACACACATCTATGGTTTTAGCCAAATGGGGTCGAACAATTGTAAACTACTTAATTATATTTTTCCGTTTATTTAATTTAGTTTAATCAATTTTAATTGATTACTTATTTTAATCAGTATAATAAAAATGGTATTGCGTTCATTTGATTTGTTCGATTTAAATTTTATAAAAATTATTTTTTTGTGTATTATTTAACCAAACAGGAATTTTCTTCAAAATTGTTTTAAAATGTAAACTGTTGATGAAAAAAAAAAAAAATCAAGAATAAAACTCTTTAATGCACCTAATGAATAAATGCGCTGGAAAGCATTTCTAAATAAGGCAAAAATTTATATAAATAAAATGTATATAAATGTACAATTTTATACTGCAGTCTTAATGTTAAAGCTGCAAAATTTGAAATCTGTTACTAAATCAAACACACACAACAGTGTCTGGTGTCCCAAAACATTTGTAAGAAACAAATATATATTTTTAAGAACGTATATGCTATAATGGTTTATACTCATGTACATTACAATGAAATTCTTTTTTTGCATATCCTAGTGATGTTTAAAAGTTGAGGATCAAGCACAGGGTCAGACATGATACAGCACTTCTGGAGCACTGAGTGTTAAGGGTCTTGCTCAAGGGCCAGAAGAGTGACAGCTTGGCGATAACAGGGCTTAAACCCCTAACCTTCTGATTGCGAGTAATCCAGAGCCTAACCCAGACTCTCTGTTGGAGGAGGGACCACCTCAATGGCCTGCTTCCTTAAGGGAGATTCTACTTCTTGCTCCATAATCAGAGCTCGCTCGGTTATGGAACCCTGTTGAATCAAAGCAGACAAGACCTGAACTGAACTATGTACCCTCTTTCTAAGCGCTTCCTGAACAAACAGAAGCTAGCACCTTCTCCATGCATGTCCTTTTACAGCTTTCCGGTCATAAATTCCCCGCCAGTGACGTCACGCATTTTCATTGGACCGATTACACGCGTGGTTTAGAGCGTGTTCACTCATAGGCGTTCCCAAAGCGTTGTTGACGCAGCACGAGTTCCTGAAAGGGAATCTTCTTTACATATACCAAGCTGGGGTCAGGGCGCACACACAGCGTCAGCCATGATACAGTGCCCCTGACGAAGAAAAGCACAAAGGGTCATGTTCAATGACCCCAACTAAACCGCCCCAACTACACGTTCAGCCATACTATAGAAATTCTCACGTTAAAGCCGAAGATCGGCCTCTAAATCTATTTTCTAGTGTGCTTAATATAATAGGCACGAATAAATCAGACTAGATGGAAGTGTACTCTATTGCTGGAGTGGTTCGGCTGTGTGGCTTTGCTATTCGGTCCCATCTGACTCAACTCATCCGCTGGCGAACAAGCCATTCATGAGCCGAATGCTCGAGCAGGGAAAACACTACAACGTGAAGTGCGAACTGTCCCCTGGGCCGAGACGGAGAAGCGCTGCCAGAGTCGTAGCGGTTATTAAAATGTGTCGGATTACTGTGAAGGAGCGAATTTGTCACAGCAGATCATCATAATAAATGCGATGACTCTCTGAGCAACAGAGCCAACAGTTGGATGTTATGAGACCTCTGCTAAGATCACTCTCTCTTCCCACACACAGAGTGTAGCACTCATACACACACAAACCACACTGCAGGGCCAGCACATGAACCAGGCAACAGAAATGGAGCACAAATAGAGAAAAAGGTCTTTATTGTCGTTTATTGTCACAGCTGGAGGTGTAGAAATTATAGCTACAAAGTACAATTACCTCTCTTAGCCAGTTATATCTATCTATCTCTCTATCTATCTAGCTAGCTAGCTATCTATCTATCTATCTATCTATCTAGCTAGCTATTTGGCTAGCTAGCTAGCTAGCTATTTGGCTAGCTATCTAGCTAGCTAGCTAGCTTGCTGCACTCATTTAGAATGTACACAAAGTACACATTTCTCTCAGACGTGTTCGCAAATATATGAGAAACTCCTCAGTGCAAATAAAACTGCACTGAATTCATACGTATCATAGCATCAGCCGCTAAACACAGATGCGTGTAAACAGGCAGGAGCCGTAAACAGTCCGAATCCAATTGGAATAATCTTGAACATGAACATTTCTCTCCGATTCAAAACAGCAAGCTAATATTAGAACGTAACTGACTAACATGTAGCTGTAAATATCCGTAAACAGCACAGCGGGAAAGTCAATATTTTCCTCACATTCTGTACACACTCAGGATCAACCATTGGCTGAATGAGTTCTGCCATATTGAGTAACGTCAACATCGCATCATGTCTGGTGAACTCGCAGTTCTTAGGAAAAAAATAATAATAATAATGCGGATTTGTGTAGTGAATCCGAGCGCGCTGCGTTCATGTGGAATCGTTTTGTAAGGACACAATGAACACACGACTGCGATTGAACGTAGCTTTTCATATGGAGATGAGATCCAGGACTGTAGCCGTGCTGTCAAACTGCAGGTCTCACACTGAACAGAGCTGCACCACTCTCACAGTCCAGCTATTGAAGTCCTCATACACACACACACCCACACACATACACACACTGGCTTGCACACAGACACACAGACACACTCCTCAATACACTTCTTCATCTCCTTGTATCCGCTGTGTACAAATCGCCTTTGAAAACAAGCACAATGCCAGACGTCATGCGAGTGTAAGTAAACACGCGTGCACACACATGCACACACACACACACACACATGCACACACACTTGCGTGCTTGAACAGACACAAACACACATGGATGATAATGAGAATCTGACATCATGACTGGAGGGTCTCGTGTTTCTCTCTCAGCGTGTGTGTTCGTTAGACGGGTGTCTGTGTGCGTGCATGTGGGTGTGTGTGTGTGTGAGGGCTGTGTTATTGCTACGATACACAAACACACACTTCACATCCTGAACTTTCTAAACAAGAGCTGTGTTCAGCTCTTAGTGACCGCACGCTTCATCTGTCTCCTGCAGAACATTTTCCTCTCTGTCACTGTTTATTTGTGTGTGTGTGTGTGTGTGTGTGTGTGTGTGTGTGTGTGTGTGTGTGTGTGTGTGTGTGTGTGTGTGTGCATGCGTATATGGGAGTGTACGTGTGGGTGTGTGGCCATGTATTTATCTCTTTATGAGGACTAAATGTCTCTCTAATGACAGACATACAGGACAATTTCAGGACTGTGGGGTCCTCATAAAGAAAATTACTTTTTACACAAGGCAAAGCTTTTATTTAAAAAAAGAGGCAAAATATTTACTTTTGGGTTTTAAGGTTGGTGTTAGTGGGTACAGTTGAAAGAGTTTCCGTACTGCACAAGTCAAAAGAAATTCCTTACACAGACAGTAAAACCTTCGTGTGTGTGCCTGCATCTGTCTGGATAGAGCTCTGTGAGACAACAGAAACACTCAAAGACACGACACCTACAGTCTTAGGTTAAACAACGCAATTGCATTTCTAGTTTGGATTTCGGTATTGATCAGACTCCGTTTCTACCTAAGTTTGTTTGTCTACTTAGCATAACAAGCTCCAGCCTTCTCAGGTTAATCTCGAGTACCTATAAAATATATTTATATTTTCAAAGGGTCTGTAGTTTGGTCAGATTTCTTAAAGAAATATCCAGGTTTTACAACTTTCCCCCGAAAACAGGCGAGCTCCTGGAGGCGTGGTGTGGGCGGAGCTAAAAAAGTTGTGAGCATCTAAAACATAGATGAGCTGAGTAAAAAATATATTACCTTACCAAAAGAACAGGAATAGTAATTAAAGAGAAATTACCTGAGCCAGGATGGGCACCATTAAACAGTCTGCATGGATCAGATGAGGATTTTGGACCAAAAGAAGACGTCGACCCTGCCAGTATCCTGAGCCATTTAGAGATTGTGCCAGATTCAGTTGGATCCCATTTCATGAAGATTTTGGACATTGGACTTTGAGGATAAACAACCTTTTAATCAATACTCAAAAAAACATTCTACACATGCTGTTTCTCCATCATTAATCATTTAAAAGCTCAGGAATGAAGATGTCAAATCTATAATGATCTCAGATGTTGAGCAAATTTATGAGTTGCCCAGGAGCTCCTGGTTCTACATCTGACCGTATAAGATCATAGAAAGGACATTTCTCATAATCACACACTCTGGTGCTCATGATGGGTTTTTTTTACTCTCTGGTGTTTGTAATGTTTTTAATGATATATAATCACATCCAAATGCCACCCAAATGAGGATGGGTTCCCTTTTTAGTCTCGACCCTTTCAAGCTTTCTTCCTCATACCATCTAAGCTAGCTTTTCCTTGCCACAGTAGCAACAAGCTGCTCATCAAGGATAAACACACATTAATTTAAAAATAAGTGAATTTTGTTCTATAATTCTTACATTCTGTAAAGCTGCTCTGAGACAATTTGAGTCTATTATATGTAATTAATAATTACAAAGAGATTGAAGCTGATTTAGGAAGAAATATATCTTCTCAGTAAAGAATGATTCTTCTTAAAATGGGACTATTTGTGGGCTGGAGCAATAGAAAGTGACTGCACCACTGGTGGCAGACTGGAAGGTTGAATTCCAACCAGGCTCCAGCAATCCATGGTCAGGGGTCTCTGTGTGCAAATCTGGCCATGCTCTTTTTTCTTATTAATCTCCCCTCTGTGCGTACCAGTAACTTTTGTAAGCATCTGGGTTTCCCCTAAATGCTCTACTGTCCCGTGCAGCATTGGCTTCTATATCTCAAACTAACAATTTAATAGTTCGTTCTGTCTCTGATTGAGAGCTAGTGTGTGATAACTGAGAACTAAAAAGTTGGTTGGAGTTGACTGAAAATGGGGTTGGCACGGTTGCAGAGTGGGTAGTAGCCAAAACTGGTGACTCTAAATTGCCCCTAGGTTTAAAAGGGTGTCGCCATGTCCAGACTAATACTTTCTCATTCGAAAGGTGCATGTTTTTTTTTTGTTTTGGACTTTCGTCCACACCGAGACAGAAGTAAATCTCCAAAGTGGATATATTTGAAAAGGTCGTTTTTGCATTCCAGAGTGAACTGTGAAAATGAAGGATTTTAAAAATGATAACACACTTTTAGTGTTTTTGTTTTTTTACGACGCTTTAAAGAGACAAATATTAAATAAACCCCAGGCGGAAATAACTCAGGTCGGAGCATCTTACCTTTTGCTCATGTAGGGGTACAGGGGCGTAAGCATTTTTAGACGTTTCTGTGTAAATGAGCAACTTCTGGGAAACGATTGGGAACAAAAGCGTAGAGAGTTTTTAGACTTTGTGTGTGTGTGTGTGTGTGTGTGTGTGTGTGTGTGTGTGTGTGTGTGTGTGTGTGTGTGTGTGTGTGTGTATGTGAAACCCAAAAACAGTCAGGGACAAACTCGGTCTCCGGTCTCTTCCTGTTTAGCCTGGATGTCTGTGGATGGTAAACCCTGCTGGTGCCATGCTGAACTCTACAGTTCCAGACAAGTCCACTCGAGCAAAGAGGATTGTGGGTCACCAGAGTCTCCTGCACACGCTCACTGTCATAAACCTCAGATCTAAGGAAACATTCAGAGGAAGTTAACGAGTGCTCAGGGCTCTGTGCAATGTCTCCCTCTCTCTGTTCTTTCTTTGCTTCGTCTCTCCATCCTCTGCTACTGTTTCTTTACCCCCCCCAACCCTAAAATGCCCCACTCTCTTCCATTAGCAGGGATTAGCATGGGGCAGAATCACTTTCTTTCTCAGCATTTCTCATAAATTTGTGTTCAGTCTCAGGTTGTATTGTACAATAAAACAATGTCATACTTCCAGTTTGTTATATATTATAATTTTGACCTGAACTGATTGAGGTGGCAGAGTGGGTACCGCCTGATCGCTCCAGGGTCTGTAGTTAAATCCTGAGTTCTGATTACTGTCTGTTGTCCATGTCTCCCAGCTTCCTTTCACCTACCAGAAATACTAATAGGTCAATTAGATGCTCTAAAGCTGCTATTAGATGTATGAATGTATAAACGATGGTGTCCCATCAAGGATGAATTCCCTTCCTGCAGTTACTATTTCTGGGCTCTGGATCCACAATGGCCCTAACTGGGATCCAGCACTTATAAATAAATAAACAGTACATCGATCAGGCATAACATAACCACCTGCCTAATAGTGTGTTGGTCCCCTTTTGTTGCCAAAACAGTCATGACCTGCAATTTGAGCTACAGGAGCTCGTCTTTTGGATCGGACCACCCGGGTCAGCCTTTGCTCCCACGTGTATCTATAAGCCTCGGTCGCCCATGACCCTGTCAGCCGTTCACCACTGTTCCTTCCTTGGGTCACTTTTGATAGATACTCACCACTGCAGACCACGAACAGCCCACAAGAGCCGCAGTTTTGGAGCCCCAGTCGTCTAGACATCACAATCTGGCCTTTGCTCAATTCCTTATGCTTGCCCATTTTTCCTGCTTCTAACACATTGACTTTGAGGACAAAATGTTCACTTGCTGCCAAAAAAATCGCACCCACTAACAGGTGCCATGATGAAGAGATCATCAGTGTTATTCACTTCACCAGTCATAATGTTAAAATGTAATAATGTTATGCCTGATCGGTGTATATGAATATAATGTAATACATGATAAACTGGTAGCAGGAAACTTCTGTTACTTGTAAACAACATTAAGTTCAAACATTTCAGTCTCCATTTGAGAGAAGAATGAAGGTCATCTTGATACTGGCAAACATCCATTTTACACTGTACAAATTACCAAAACATCAACACCATCGGAACATGGAAACAGATTCGATCAAGAAGGAGGAAGGATGCGAGCCATGGGTTTTTTTTTATTGTCTTTTGTACACAAAGCAGACGGAAGAACATTTCCCCATGCTGGAGCTGTTAGATTGTGGTGTGTTGGTCTGAGACAGGGAGATGAACACACAGAGAGTGGACAGAACTGAGCAGCATGATGGATTAATAGGTTTCTTTCTTTCTTTCTTTCTGCTGTGGCCACTCACATTATGATTGTTGTCAAGGTTTACGAGTGTTGTCACAGATCGTTTGCTATGCCTCTTTTAAAACTTGCCAAAGGTGTTCTTTACTACTAAAAGGATTTAGGTCTTGGTGTATGGTGAAGTCGGTTCCCATGAGCCATAGTCCAGACGATAGTGTTGATGTATGGAATAGTAGCCATGTTGGTTCAGCATTCCTTTCACTTTTTTTTCTGAAATAATTCTTCAAAACAACCTCAAACCGTCAAGCTTCCACCTTCAGTTTTGACTGTGTGAGGCAGTCTACTAACATCTTCTCTTCTGTTTACTGTCCTACAGAAGTTCATCGGCTAGAGCCAAAAATATCCACAATGTTCTTCCATTTATTCACTGTGTTTTTGGCTTTTTGTTTGATGGAAACAAAAAAGGAACATGCATGTATTTCAAAAACCATCAAAGTCTAGGTGTTTCCAAACGTTTAACACACACACACATACACACACACACACACACACACACACACACTGTATCTCTTTTAATATGTATTTCTTCCTGTGCAAACGAAAAAAAAAAAGAAAGAAGAGGTCCCCAGCTGTGTCCCATTAGCACCAGAGCATATGGCAGCAGGAAATGTCCTGAGGGGTGTACATCGCTTTAAACTGGCTTTATTAGTAAAATCTCTCTGTTTCCTCGTCCGTCTCTTTTTTTCTGTCTCTTCTGTTTGCTTTCTATCACTATGTCTCTACCTCTTTTATTTATTCGCTGGTTCTAGTTCTCTTTTCTGTCTGTTCCTTCTCATACACATTCGTGTTCTTTCTGTCCAGAGCCAAACACCCCCCCATCCCATGGCCCCGGGACACAGTCGGCACTGCTGCAGTAGAAAACTATTAGAGATCTGGAAAGGAGGACAGACCACCCAGACACACACACACACACACACACACACACAATGGCTACCAGGAGGAAGTCCAGTCATCAAGCCTTCAGCTGAATGGAGGAAAGAGGAAGAAAGAAAGAAATTTTTCTCTATTTTTTTTTATCATAAATCAGATATTTTTTGCCTTTATTATTGGTATTATTATGATTATGATTATTATTATTATTACAAATTCAGCACTCGTTTTTCAATCATGTATTGAAAAAAGGATTTAAATTAGACACACACACACTGTGTTTTATAGGAAGCTTGGCAGAAGTGTGGTTTAGACTGAGATACGCATCAGACTGACATTCCACAGGATGCAGGATTTTTACTTTCAGAAGTTTAGCAGATAGAGATGAAGTTCTCTGGACAAGGAAAGACATGCATTAATGTACATGTGTTATTTAATTAATGCAATTAAAACATTCTTCTCATTCATTTTAAGTAAATACCTGATCAGGGATTGGTTGAGTGCAAATTGCTACTAGTTTTATTTAAAAAATAAAACAATCTTGCAAATATCCAGCTTAAAATAAAAAATGCATTGTCATAAGCACAATCTCATTTGTACATTATTTGAGTGCATACTTTTACTGCATTACTAGTTCAGTGATACCTTGTGCTTTCAAGTGGTGTAAAGCAATAGTAAAGCAATTGGAGAGAACGAGTGGCAAAAAAGTGGCATGAAAAGAAGCTGAGAAAGTAGCCAACAAATATGTCAAGTCAAGTTTATTTCTATAGCACTTTTTAAAACAGACATTGTCTCAAAGCAGCTTTACATTATTTAACAGTTAAGCTGAATGGTGTGTATTTATCCCTGATGAGCAGCCATGGTGCCTGTGACAAGGAAAAACTCTCTTAGATGTTATGAGGAAGAAACCTTGAGAGGAACCAGACTCAAAAGGGAAACTCATCCTCATTTGGGTGACATCAAGAGTGTGATTATAAATCTCTCAACAATACAGAACACTGGAGAGTGAGAACTAACATGAGCACTGGAGTGTAAGATTATGAGTAATGATCTTTCTACAGTCTTCTACAGTCATTCGAGATTATGGAACCAGGAGCTACTGAGCAACTCATAAAATAGCTCAACATTTGCGATCATCAAAGATCCAACACCAGCTTTTCCATGCCAGAGCCTTTAAACACTTAAAGAGGTCCAGTGTCCAAACTCCACATGAGGTGAGATCCAAATGGCGCTGGTACGTCTCTAGATGGTTCGGGATGCTTCCAGGCCTCTACTTCTTTAAAGGTCCACAATCTTCATGAGGTGGGACGTGACTGGAGCTGGAGCAACCTCAGGATGCCTCAGGATGGATAGAGAGAGAGAAGCAGTGGAGAGGAATTAGCATAGCTGCTGTCCATGATGTTAACAAGCACAAGCTTTTTAAGAAAACTAAATGGACGAGAGAAGAGAAATCAAATATTCTGGGACTTTTTATTCAAGTATTTTTACTTCAATTAAATTTTACTGAAGTACAAGTAAAGTTACAGGTCTAAAAAAATCTACTCACGTAAAAGTACCTCACAGCCTCCTTCAAATTTCCAATTTTAGCGTAGTTTAAAAAGGACAAGGAGATATAAAGTTCAAGCTAGTTGAATAAAGTGCAATAACAAAGTCTAATGTCTAATGTGAGTCAGCACTTTTGCAGCCCAAAAAAAATTCTATTATCATAAAATTTCCTATTATAATGTAATTTATGATAATAAATGAAATCGCAAAAACAGATTCAGAATTCAGACAATGAGCGCACGCATCGAGCAACTTTCAATTCATCTACACTTTAGAAGATATGCCCCCCCCCCCATCAATCGATTAGTGCAGTAGTTTCTGTGGCGCGTTTTTTTCCGCTTTCATTATTATAATTTTTATTTTTTTTTACTCAGTAACAGATATGATTTAAAATGCAGTTGAGTACAACAATTTAAACACAACATAATTTAGTAACAATAAACTTACATTTTAAAATCTACTTTAACTACTAGGGGTGGTCCTCACCACATCATATCACTGGCCAAATAAGGATGCAAAGTATGAACTTAAGTGATGCAGCTGAGGCTGTCAAAAAATACAGCAGAATTTTCTACATCTAGAATTTTTTTCCCCAGTGTTTTTCAGTGTTTCCCAGTGTTTTCCATTGTTTCCAGGAGCTCAGTGATAGCATTTAAATTTAATAAAAAAAACTCACAAACCATGGCCACTTTTGGTATGAAATTCACATACAAATCCTAATATTTGGAGCCCGAAACAGTTACAGACACATGCATTGTGTATGTCGAAGAGGGCTGATAAATGGGCAACAGATGGGCTACAATCACGCATTACATAGCAACGTAGTGCACATTTAAAACGAGTCAGTGAGTTTATATACTGTACAAGACCCGATGTGGTTAATCAACTTGAGATTTAGTGTATATGCCAAACTAAAAACTGATGTGTGACATCAATGTGTAGCAAAAACCGCATACACACACATTTCTGGCCTGCCTGTAGGGCAGGACTTGCAGCAAGGGTGAGAAAGTGTGCGTGGAATTCGAGACCTTTTCCAAGCCGCGCAAACATCCGCTCGCACTTCAGTTCAAACAGTAATTATCATCACAAGCAGGAGCCCGCGGACAAACATTATTCAGCTCTGTCCCATTCTCTCCACCTCGGCCTTGCACGTATTTCACCGTTTTCATCTCCGTCGCCCAGAGGGAACATTTCTAATCACGGCGAACAAACCTTTTTCAAAGGGACTGATTGGAAAAAGACGGCGCTAATGTGAAGAATGTGACGCGGCCACCCCGCGTGTTAGCATTCCAACCGAGAACGTGCGCGCTGGAAAACGAGCAGGAGCGAGCTTGGAACGTTTACATCTTCAAGTCCCGGTTTCTTTGATCTCGCAGATCTGGACTGAGCGTGCTCTTGGTTTTGTGCTTGTGTCTGAAGTATTCATGAGAGGAAAAAAAATAACAGGATTATGGAAGAAACCAAGTTTAATCCTCTCCATTATTCCATTGTTCCACTTTATCACTTTCTGTATAATATTTCACATTAAATACTCCACCAGAGATATCGTATTCCCAGAATTTTAGGAAGTTGGGTTCAGAGCACAGGGTCAAAGGTTCAATCGTATAAGGTTAAGGACACAAAAGTGTAGTCTTGAAACACCCAACATTCTCACTGAAGCCTTCACACATTAAATGTCACTGTATTACTCTTTATTCGATTCAATTTAATTAGATCAGATTCAACTTTATTGTTTACATTACAATGAAATGCAGTTAGCATCTAATCAGAAGTGCATTGACAGCAGTGTGAAATATTTACATATGTACAGGTTGATATGAATAAATAATGATAAATAAATGAATAATATGAATATAATAAACAGTACACAGAAAGGGGATTATATACAGTACAATGCCCACAATGTCATGGATGGTGCAATGAAGAAGATATTGCATTATGCTGTTGACGACACCAGGTAGTCCTAAAATGATTCCTCATAACATAAAGCCACTATGTACAGAATTTCATTCAAATATATATATATATAAAACCTTTGGATCAATAAACAAAAAAATTATCTATGAATAACTGAAGAAAGGATAGGATTTGTGCTTCACATATCGGCAAATCAAATACATTAATCCCCCGCAGATCGAATTTGTCCCCCCAATTTATCGTGGAATTGCATTTGCCACATAACTAATTAGTTTAGCCCATTTTCCCGGTCTCTAACGGATAGCACGATAGACCAAAAAACTTATAGGGAATTGTTTTTATGAAATATTATGTTAAATTAATGAAATGTATTAATACAAATATAAATATTCATTATAAAATGAAGTAAAACTTAAATACAGTACAGCACTGTAAACATAAAATAGGATTTTTGAAGTGGGGTCCGTTTATCACGGTTTTTCGTTTATCGTAGGTTTTGGAACGTAAATAGGGGATTACTGTAACATCTACTAAATTGCCTGTGCGAGCGCGCTCTAAGTACAGTGCAACATCTGAAAAACATTCCAAAATGTATTTACAGAATTGAATTATAACAGAATATACCTGTGCAGAATTAAATATTTAAATCCCTGCCATCACTATACTAGCACTCGAGTAGTATTCAGGGTCACTCTTAGTTTCAAGATCATATTTTGCAATAGTATCCACTATAATATACACCCTATATATTACTGCAATGTGTTACTTCCTTTATAATATACCTACGCATTATTCCTTCTATAACACTTCATCATTTATTACTTAGTTTTTTATCATTCACTATACACTCGCTGGCCTTATTTACAGGAACTCTTCTTTCTGACAAATACACACACTACACAGCAGAATAGTCCACTGAATTCTCTAAAACAGCACGTATGCACTGAGGAAACAGACTCTGTTGAATCCATTGGCGAATTTCTTCACTGGTTCTCGGGCGCGCTTCTTTCCAGTTCTTTCCTGTGTCTCTTTTAGCTCACGACATACTGTCAGTATTACAGAAAACTCCGCATTGAAAACAGACCAACCCACAAACTCGTCCTGAAAGTCGCACTAAAAAAATTGGCGGTGGCTAAACCAAAGAAAACAGTCGAATCGCAGACAGAAAAGTACACATTTGGTGCCGTTTAAAGTCTCTGAATAGCCTTTTGATGAAAAAAAAAAATCTAAAGAGAAACGACTGGCCTATAGAGAAAAGCTATTGTTACATACTCACGACACAAGTGTTCGATTTGATTCTCAGATCCATTGACAATAAAGAAATTTGAACTGAAATGAAATGAAAAAGCAACAGTGGAGTCGCAGATCGGTCACTGGGAATCAGAATCGAATTGAACTGCCTTCCAAAGTGTGTAAAACAAATGTTTATTTTCATTTCGGATTTTTTATTTAGATACGCTATTATGATGGATTAATCCGCAAGCACTAACTGGTAAAAGTGTAATTAGCTAAAGGATTCCACATGATTCCTTCAAACAGTGCACAGCCTCTATTGCAAGTGTGATGTAATGAATAGAGTGTTGTATTAGCATGAGAGTTAGCATGAAAGTTTAGCCAATGTTAGCCAATGACTAAGTTAGCCAAAGACTAAGGGCTGCTGCATCACTCTCTGTAGGTACTCTGTCATATTTCCTCTCTATAAACCGGTAGTCAAACCTAAAGCTATGATTCAGTATCTGAATCATAAAATAATTGAATAATAAAACCTACCTAAAACATAAAAAACAGTTGTGACAACTTGTAATACAAAAAAGCTTTTGATAAAAAATAATCTTAGAATTGCTTTTTAAAAATATTGTGGACAAAAGTATTTGGACACCTGATTTTTCCAGCCATATGTGGTTCCTGTCCAAACTGCTACCACAAAGTTGAAGGCACACGATTATTTTAGAGTGTGTTTGAATGTGCATTTGGTAGCATAAGATTTTCCCTTCAGGAAATCCTTTCCTGTTCCAGCATGACAATGACCCTGCGCACAAAGCCAGGTTCATGAAGATGATGCTTTCCATGAGTTGGTGTGGAAGATCTTGGGTGGCCTGCAATAAAGCTCTGAACTGAACACTGACCGCACACCAACTCTCCTCGCCTACACCAGTACCCAACTTTACTAACACCCTTGTGGCTGAATCAGCACAAATCTCCACAAAATGTAGTGGAACATCCTCCCAAAAGAGTGGAGGTTATTGTAACAGCAAATAGCGACCCAGTGTGGAATGGGATGTTCAAAAATCACATACCAGTTTTATGATGCTTTATGCATGTCATGTGTACATTTTTACAGCACAGTGAAATTCTTCTTTCACACATCTCAGTGAGGTTAGGAAGCTCAAGTCAGAGCACAGAGTCGGTCATGATACCGCACCCCTGGAGCACAGAGGGTTAAGGGCCTTGTTTATTGGCCCCAAGAGTGGCAGCTTGGACATACTGGGTCTTGAACCCCAACCTTCCTTCCGTACAGTGTCCACAAACTTTTCTTCATATAGTGTATTCTAATATCTGTTCAATCTGCTAAATTTTACACCACAGATATAAGCTATGATACGATAAACGCTATGAAACAAGTTTTGACGTTTAGCTCTCAAAGCGGCTCGAAGAACAGAAAAAAACAGGGATTTTTTTTCCTCCTTTCCACAAACATGAGTCGAAAGTGTTCCCTTTACACACAAAAAAGTCATCTTTCACTCGGAGCTCAGCACTCACTCCTGCAAAGTGAAGTTTATTCATTCACAGGTAATTATTAAACTGCTCGGCTGTGTCCAACATAAAGATTTACAGAGGAGCCGCTCCTGCCAGCATGGGATTAAGGAGTGTGTGGAGAGTCTGCGTGTGTGTTTGTGTGTGCGTTGGTGTGGGGTGTGTGTTCTTTTTTGACCACATTGTCACACTTAAGGGCTTGTTCTCTCGTTTTCTCGCCCTCCCTTGCATACCCTGCTTTGCTCTCCCTCTCACGCTGGATCTGTATGTCGGGGTCAGAGCATGTGCTCCCCAGGCCCGGCTCAAGTTAAGAGATTTAATACCTTAGCTATTCAGTCATTAAGGTGTTTTATACTGCCGGTTCCTGGCCTTCTCCTTTCGCTCGTAAAAAATAATATTTGTCTTTCCAACTGTACTGTGAACCGCAGAGTCCTTCTGTTTTATTTTCGTCGATGCTGTAAAACGCTGGTCTTCCCTCCCGTTTTGGCCCTGCATGGCCAATTACCCTGTCCTGTAACACACAGCCATGTGTGTGTGTGTGTGTGTGTGTGTGTGTGTGTGTGTGTCTGTTGAGCTGTGGAGATGAAGGTCAAGGCCATTCTAGATTTTGTGTGTGTGTGTGTGTATATGTGTGTGTGTGTGGGTGCTTTTACGTGCTTTAATTTGACCCGTTTGGTGTGTAGTTGTGTCAAACTGTACGGTTCTCAGGTTCATACAGTAATACACACACACACACACACACACACACACACACACACACACACACACACACACACACACACACACACATACACTCACAGGCTTCAGTGAACCATGATTGCCCTCGAAATTTGATGGCTGGCTGGCTGGTGTGTGTGTGTGTGTGTGTTAAAAGAGAGAGAGAGAGAGAGAGAGAGAGAGAGAGAGAGAGAGAGAGAGAGAGAGAGAGAGTTAGTTAGTTAATGAGAAAAGAAAGCAAAAAGAAAGAAAGAAAATGGAAGAAAACTTTCATCCAAAGATAGATAGATAGATAGATAGATAGATAGATAGATAGATAGATAGATAGATAGATAGATAGATAGACAGTGAGACAGTGAGACAGGAACACAGATAGATTTCCTTGTCTACGTCACACTGTTCTACCAACATAACTATCACAAACTATATACATCAAGAACAACCGAGAACATGATGAACAAGTAGTGAGATAGTGAGATAAAGATGGAGAGATAGTAGATGTAAGAACATCTGGACATGTGCTCTGAGGTTGAAAGAGCAGGACCACGTGGATGGTGGTGATATTGCACTCGTGCGGCTCTTTGGGTAAACGCTCCCCACAGACACCCAGTCAAAATGTCAAACTCATTTCATACCAAATAAATTTTTTGCTCAGGTCGTGCTCCGAAGCCTCAAGGGTTTTTTTTTACCATCCCTTTGCTTTTTTTCAATTACAGAGGGGTGTAAAAGTCTGCCTTCGCTATGACACGTGAACAAATTCAGCTATATGAATGACATTACTGGAACTGTTAGAGCAGAAGCGACAACTATACAGCATCTGGAGTTTATCATGGGACACCACAACACATAGCTTTACATAAAGACATTTTTAGCAATGTAACGATAAAATGTGTGCGAACAAGAGATTCAGAGAGACAGAGAAAAATATATACACATATATAATGAGAGAAAGAGAGAGAGAGAGAGAGAAAGAGAGAGAGAAAGAGAGTGGAAGAGAGATTCAGATTCAATGAAATTCATATTAACTGTATATATATATATATATATATATATATATAAATAATGATTTACCAACTCAAATATGTGTAAAAACGCTGCGTCGTGATACAAACACCAACACTTTTTAAATCGATGCTTCACATGGTTACATCTCCTGTCGGTGCACTGACGCTGGATCTTATCGTCCCTATTGTTTTTAGATCAACATGCACAAGTTACCCTTTGATGTGAATTTGTGTACTTTTGTTAAATGAATTATTACACGTCTGATCTCGTCAGGCTCTCAGGCCGCTAACGGGACTGATGATGCTCTGCTGCGGGGGCTGCAAGGTTCCCCCCCTGGTGGCAGTGTAATGGTTCAGCCTTCCTCCATCCCAATGCTGAGTGCTTGCTTTAACAAACTCTTTTCCATGCTCCAGGTCCACCATGTACAGGTACACACACACACACACACACACACA
>MU574226.1:5589332-5629390 GCA_024362625.1 Silurus asotus | reverse complement strand
GAGAGAGAGAGAGAGAGAGAGAGAGAGAGAGAGAGAGAGAGAGAGAGAGAGAGAGAGAGAGAGAGAGAGAGAGAGATTCAGATAGAGAGAAATTAGGACAAATTATTACAAAATGCCAAATCACAGTGATGACTGTAATGCAACTGAAAATATATATAGATACAGATTTGAAGCATCTTGCCGTCTCCTAAGGGACAACCATGACCAAAAAAAACACCAATAAACATTACATCTACAGCCCTAACATACATCCATTACACGTGTATATAATGTTTAAATTGTAAGTTCATTATTTGTCACATGACTTCTGTAATATATTGAATTTTTTGCTATATCCATTTCTGTATATATAAAATATTTTATTTTATGAGTTCTAATACTATTTTTATTATTTCTATACAGTGGCTACTTGCTAAATGTTCAGATGTTTTAAATCATTTGATGTTGTTCTGAATTCTTTGAGAAATACAAAATGGCTAAATTAAATTGAACAGAGAGACAGAGAGAAAGTGACAAAGAGACGGAGAGAAAGTTCGAATAGAAAGAGAGAGGGATAAAGAGAAAGAATGAGAAAGCACTTCTCAAACACCTAAAACGTATCTGGGTTTTATTCCGCAGCAGCTCTGTTTCACTGAATGAACTTTTGTCTTGGACTCAAACGTTTGAACTCGGCTATACAAATCACAGCAGGACAGTGTGAATGGAGCAGAGCCTAGTGTTGTTAGCTCCTCTCATTCAGACTTGCTGCTTCTCCAGCATTGTAGTAGACAGAAGACAGAACTAGAACTAGAACTTGAACTAATTTCAGCACATTGTAAGGTAACTCAATCCAATCCCCAGGTGATCTGTAATAGTGTTTGGTCGACGCCAATATACGCTATTAAGATAATTACAGGGTTAAAGGAACAAAATGAACTGAATGACTCAAATAAAAGATTCGCTAATTTTTAATAAACGAGATTCAAAGAACCAAGTCATTAAAATGATCCGATCTTCCCGACACTAATCTGTAACCCCTCAGCCGATATCACCTTATTAATGATATATTCCAGTGTAGAAATATACCTTCATCAAACAACATGATAGCTGTAATATAATCGAAATGATCATGAGTCATCTATATCTTCTATAATCAACTAAAACTTTGATAAATTCTGTGTTTAAAGAGTAAAAAGCGAACAAGCGAGAAACGCTAAAAAAAACACCAGCTATAAATACAATTTAAAACATTATTTGTTTCTGCCCCGCTGCTTCATATGAACACATTCGTATTACATTCGTATTCCAAACAGATAGGACTTTCCATTAGGAGAAAAAACAGATACTTCACTCTCAAATAGGCTTTAAAGTCTGCTCATCACATTTTTTTCCTCAAGTCATGCTGTCAGTTTGCTAATCAGACCCAGAGGTGTAGCTACAGGACAGGCACAGCAGAAACTTGCCTGGGGGACCTGAGGTTTATTTCTAGTTTAATTTGGATTGCTGTGGATTTTTTAGTCATTTGTGTTATCCTGATATATGAGCTTGAGTATGGAAAATATAATGTGAATTAGTTACACTTCTTTGGTCAGATTGATTATCTTTTAAACTATATACCCTGGGGAAGTTCATCTCTTTAACGATGCACAGCCAACGATACGATACATTAAAGATACATATGAAGCAGCTACTGAAGCGATGCGATCCGATTCGCCCCGATTACGATGCAGTGCGATCCGATTTCTATTTGATTCAGCAGGATGCGATTCTGATGCAATGTAATTCTATGGTACGGATAGTTCACTTTTATTTCTCTGGTACAAACAGGTCTTGGTGGTGTGGGATAAAAAAGATGAAGAAAAAAATGTAAATAAAACCAGACGTTCGTTTCCTTTTGTGTCTGCAGAAAGACGCAGCTCTACCTCTGCCATGTTAATCCGTATTCTATGTGACTCTCAGGAGACGCTTAGGTCTCATAGTGTTGTGATATGTCGTATTTAGGCAGCAGCATGAGAAATATAGAAAAATAGTCCCAAATTATTGTTCACTTTGTAAATAATAAAAGTATAATGCATCTACTAGTAATGATATATGTAATGTGTGGTGTTATACGCAAAGTGTTAGACACAGTGGATTAAACAATGAATTTGATCTATTTCTCTAAACTTTTCCAACTCACAACAAAGATAAAAGCAACTTTTACTCTGTACTCAACTACAGTTATAACTAAAAATATGTACTTTTTAATCTACTATATTTTATTTCACAATGACCGTTACCAATGACATTTTGCACCCCCACTGAAGATGTCATTAAACATCTCCAAAACATGTCTGCTGCCTGTGAGTAACTTTTTATTACTTTGAGCCTCATTTTTAGGCCAAAAAGAGCTCAAATAAATTCCAAAAACTTTGAGAAACCAGCTTTTGTTGAAGTTGAACAAAAATATTGGCCCCGCCTGAGACTGAGGTGCGTCAAATCACGTTCAGCTCTGGATTTTTGTTTTCATTTCTCCAAAATTATTTACTTTCCTTTTATTTGTTCAGTGAAAACTATTGGTTCTGCTACTTGGTGATGTGATCATGTAATTTTATTTGTTAACAAAGATCCCTTTTTTGCTATACAACTTTGTTGGGTTTTTTTCTGACCAGCTTGTTTGGTTTCATTCTGGCATGTTGACGAGGTTGTTGTGTTGATCTTAATGTTGTAATGTTGAGGTGTAGGATTTGTATTTTAGGAAATAAAACCTTACAAATCAACTGTTTTTGTTTTTTCACTAACGTGTTTTGTTGTGGAGGACTAGTGCATCTTTGTGTCTACATGCTAAAGTACTGTTCATATCAGATAGTGGAAGACTTTTCCTCGTCATATTGGAATTGGTGACCTGGGAATTTGGTAAGTTTTGCAGTATGTTATCTATACTTTTACTCAAGTATGATTTTCAGGTACTTTTTACATCTCTGTTTACAATCAAAGTCACTTGACCGAACTTCTAGCATGCAGAATATAATGCTAACATCTTCAGACAGTTATGCTACAGTTGGCGTATTGTATTGAAGAATAAGATCTACCAGGTAAGTAGGCCCCTTTGCATTTTACAAGCAGGAATCCTCACAGCCCCGATCACTTCTGACAGGGGGAAATAAAAAAGAAACATCAATGAAAGTCTGTGAAACCTCTC
Organism: Silurus asotus; assembly: GCA_024362625.1. Lineage (NCBI taxonomy): Eukaryota > Metazoa > Chordata > Actinopteri > Siluriformes > Siluridae > Silurus > Silurus asotus. Next base: position 5,626,230 of record MU574226.1, on the reverse strand, counting down.
CAGTCTCCAGCCCCGTCTCTGGTCGGATAAAAAAAAAAAAAGAAAGAAACATCAATGAAAGTCTGTGAAACCTCTCCAGTCTCCAGCCCCGTCTCTGGTCGGATGCATGTGAGTGGATAAGCCACAACAGAGGATCTGAATGCAGAGCGGATGCACTGTGGCTCTTATTACAGATGAACAAGATTAAAATATGGTCAATTTTAGCAGTGGAATAAAAAAAAATAGCGATACTGATACCCAGCTTATTGTGTTGTGTACTTTTCCCCCTAAAATATATTTTTTTTGTTTTCTAATAATGAGATAACTTTAACATTTAATGACATTATGTAATTCTTAAAAAAAATAAAGTAGGGTAGAGCAGATTTTGGAGAAAATGCATTGAATATCAGAAAATTATTTAAAAATTATAAAATAAAAGTAATTATTTCTGGGTTTTTTTTTTTTAGGATCTGATATTCAATGCATTTTCTCCTAAATCTGCTCTACCCTTCTTTCATTTTTGTTTATTGCTTGTTTGGTATTAAATGAATAATATACAAGGTCCTTATACTACACAATAATACAGTACATTCACTATATTGACAAAAATATTGGCACACCTGACTTTTTCAGCCATATGTGGTTCTTCCCCAGATTTCGAGGCTCACAGTAGAAATAGGTGTCTATGGATGTGATAGCATGAAATTTTCCATTCAATTGAACTAGGATACCCAAACCTGTTCAAGCATGACAATGCCCCTGTGCACAAAGCCAGCAGATCTGCTTTACATTGGTTCGGGTGGAAGATCTCCTGCTATAGAGGTCTGACCCTCAACCCTATTGAACACCTTTGGGATGAATTTTTCAGGCTGACTTCACCCCAGGCCTCCTCACCTCATAAACATCAGTACCTGACTTTACAAACGCCCTTGTATCTCCACAAGCACACTCCGTAATCTAGTGGAACACCTTCCCAGAAGAGTGGAAGTTATTATGATAGCAAATAGGGATTTAATTTGGAATGTTCAAATAGCAAATATCAATCTTATGGCCAGGTGTCCACAAGCTTTCGTCCATAAAGTATATGATGTGCATTCATATTAAATTAACCTCTTGTTATGTATTCGTTTTATGCTTTCAACACATTTGATATCTTCAAATAACAGAAGTAGATTGCATCAGATACATTTGATTTTAGATTAGATAAGTTTAAATGTTATAGCAGGTCTTCTTCCTGGTGCTCCTGAGAGAGAACGAGAGCAGCGTTTACCACAAATAAACATGAACACAGGCGATCTGAACTCTTTTATTTCTCATAACTGGGTTGTATGTGTGTGTGTGTGTGTGTGTGTATGTCCCATTGCTATATATCATATAGTGTGTATCCCTGTAGCTGGTCTTAAATTAAAAATTAACTCTCGTTCTCCAGGGTTTTTTTTTACTGCCGCTGCTTGAACAGCAGTAAATACCTTCAACTTACCCTCGCTCACCCCCTTTCCACCCCTCATCCCCCCACTCTCTCCTTCTTCGTCTTTATCTCTCTTACCCTCTACATGTACAGTGTCAATTTCCCTTCATCTACTTCGCTCTCTCTCTCTCTCTCTCTCTCTCTCTCTCTCTCTCTTTTATTTCTCATAACTGGGTTGTATGTGTGTGTGTATGTGTGTGTGTATGTCCCATTGCTATATATCATATAGTGTGTATCTCTGTAGCTGGTCTTAAATTAAAAATTAACTCTCGTTCTCCAGGGTTTTTTTTACTGCCGCTGCTTGAACAGCAGTAAATACCTTCAACTCACCCTCGCTCACCCCCTTTCCACCCCTCATCCCCCCACTCTCTCCTTCTTCGTCTTTATCTCTCTTACCCTCTACATGTACAGTGTCAATTTCCCTTAATCTACTTCGCTCTCTCTCTCTCTCTTTCTCTCTCTTGCATCTTTCTTTTTTCTATCTCCAATTATGACATTCTATCTTTATCTCTCGACTCTTTATCCATCGCCTTGACTCATCTTCCATCCTTCTTCCTTCCCCTTTTTCAGCTTCTGTCTTTCTTGCAATTTATTTGGGTCTCTCATGTGTTCGTATCATGTAATTCTTTTTTTACAGAACTTAAGTCATTCCTGTACCTTCTTCCATACCTTCCTGTGTGTGTGTGTGTGTGTGTGTGTGTGTGTGTGTGTGTGTGTGTGTGTGAATGCGGACAGTGTGAAATGTCCCTGAACCCGGACTGTCAGCAAAACCTGGCCTTTAAACAGGATTTAATGTGTTCTGCCTATCAGCATGACGAGCGGCAATAACCACATTATCCTGTGTGTCTGACACTGACATTGTCTTTACTGCCTCTCACACACACACACACACACACACACACACACACACACACACACAGTTAGACTCTGCCCTCAACTAAAACAGCCATTTTTATGGGCACATAAACATTTTGCTCTAGAAAGTCAATATTGATCTCTATAACTTATTATATAACTTCATATTAAACTCTAGAACAAGAACAACATCCTTTGGAAAAGTTCAGGCAAATAAATGAAGTTTTTCCATTGCACATGATTCGCAACAGGCGAATAAACATAAACATTGTGGGTAAAAAATGCGATAATTTACCTGCACATAATGTTATGAGAAGAAGACGAAGACTAAAAAAGATTGTAGCTTGCAGTCTACCATTTATTTAAAAAAAGTCTGGACAAACATCATTCTTTAAAGATCTACCAAACCCTATCTTTTGTACATGCTGTAGTGTCTGTAAAGAAACTTCTGCATGGACACACGTGGGGCGAATATGAAACGTAAAAACTTTTTAAAACAACTAAAATTGGTTAGAAAATGAAATAATAAAACTTGCCTTCTTGAAACTCTCCTGTGCCTCCATAATGCTCATTTCTTTTACCAATGGAGTGTTGAAGCCAGAAACTATGGCTTCTGTCATCTTTTTATAAAACAAAGCTCAAATCGTGAGAATCAGAATAATGATGATTATCTGTTTACTCCATCGACTTTGAATTAAATATAATGTATTTATTTATTTATTTATTTTTTAATGCTGTTCAAAGGTTTACTATAAACCTTAAACGTGTAAAGAGATCAAAAGGAAAGTTATCACATTTTAATTTAATGTATTTATTTGATCTTTTTTTATTATTATTATTATATACCACTTTTTTTACTGACATTTTTTTAATTATTATTTTCTGATTATCAAATATGACATTTTAGGCTCCGTAATTAATTTTTTTTGCACCAAAGCATACAGGAAGCTTTAGAAACACAAACTGCATAAGTGCAACATAGGTGCTTTATTGTAAGGTGTATTAATGACATCAGGGTTATTAAATAAGTCTGTATTTTTATTTTTTAATTTGTAATTTAAATTGTAAACTGCAAAAGTGCATCATTAAAAAAGTTATAATAATTAAATCTCGTTTTCAACAAAGAAAATTATATTTCTCAGTTTATCTTTAACCTGAAAACATGAATTTAGTGTGTTTTAGAAATGAGTCAGATTAATTTCAACTGATTCGTCGTTTTGATTTAAGCACAAACTACAAAATTCCTAATCCAAATGTAGCTGTTAATCCAAACCAAGTAAAACCTATTCCATGAAAAAAGGATGAACTTAACCCCAACTTAAGCAACTTGCTTTTTAGTAAAATAAATTAATTTAACTGAAATAAATAAAATTACATATATTTGAAGCTGTTAAATTCTTATTTCTGATTGGTCAGAAGGTGTCAGTTGTTTTTTTGGACAGTAGTGCAGCTACAAATCACAAGTTTCTATCCTTTTTTATTATTATTATTATTATTATTATTATTATTATTATTATTATGATATTATTATAACCTTTTCGATCAGCACTTTATAATAGTACAATTTATGGAAGGAGTCTCCAGTGTGAGAGGAAAAGCTCTTGATATTTTCAAAGAAACAGTTTATTTATAGCTGCTATGAATGAAACGATAGACGTGTGTTTGATAATCAAAAGGAGGATAATGAGCTTATATTATATTATCATTATATATGGCATTGTATTGTACAGTTTATGTATTTATAATGTATTTTATTGGGCTTATGTGCTTTGCAATGCTTTAACTTGCATGAGTAAGCACAATGGTGACACACACACACACACACACACACACACACACACACACACACACACACACCAAACACATCATTTATTTTCACTATTATAATTTACACACTGTGTGTTTGATTATCATGCTCACATTTTTAAAGCTTTATTTCAAATGAAGGGACTCATGTAGAAAAAAAAAGGAAAGATGAAGTACTAAGGGCTGGGGTACAAACAGCAATGTCAACACTTTCATCCCCTGATCTCTCTCTCTCTCTCTTTCTGCCAGCTTAAAGTGTTCTGATGATGGAATGCAGCATACATAACTAATTCACTCACTTCTTTCCCTCTCCATCAGAAACAAACTACCACATGCCAACTCTCTCTTCTCTCTCCCTCTCTCTTTCCCATTATCCCTCTTTGTCTATTTTCTTGCACTCCAGTTTGTTTTCCCGCAGCATTCCAGCGTTCCACTGGCGCTTTCGAGCAGAATTCCTGAGTGCAAATGGATTGCATCACTGTTATTGAAATAAATGCTGCTAACTCGGAACGTGCCGCGTGGATTTGTTTTTAAAGCGCATGTACAGCAAAGTGTGTGAGGAAAAGCATTAGAGAGGGCCAGATCCATCCAAAAGATTGACAGAGAGACAAAATGGAGGAAAGCCAAGGATAGGAATACAATAAGCTATATGTATTCTACCTGTCAAGGCTGGGTTTGGATGTCGAGTGTGTGTGTGTGTTGTAGAACCAGTCAAACTGCTGACAGCTCTCCCTGCTGATTTCGAGGTGGGATGCTTCCCACACCGCCACGGCCAATCAAATCAGTCGGAGCCTCCATCTTGTTCGACAGACCAACTGTGTCAGAAACACAAACATATTTACTGAACAGTTCACTGTTTGGGGGAATTCTGCCATTTTGTGAGCCATGCCCAAGAACATCCCGGATATTCATCTGATGAATTACGCGTAATGCAGTTTTTTCTAGTTGTAGGGAATAGTGTGTGAAATAGCGTGTACTTGATACGTCTCATAGGACTGAAGAATGAATCCTTTAGTATTTAAAATGCATTTTGACTAAAATGTATATTTTGTGTCTGTATATAGTGTATAGTAAATATATTTACACATTTATAAAACAGAACATTTATATTAAAACCTGCCTTTTTCTCCTCTGGCGCCGCCCAAGTGGTGGCCTGTTGAAGCAGCACCAAGTTTGAAAGCTGCTTCCAGTAAACCAGTCACCCTAATACACACTCTTATGACGGTATAACTGCAATAATAACAATAACAAAGTATTTTAAACATGTGCACTAACAGAAACTTTGAAACCGTGCAATATTACCTGTGTGCAATATGTCTGGTAGCGTAACTACGTACTGGTGGTTCTTTTTTTTCTTCTTCTTTTTTATTTAGACATTGTGTTGTGTATATACTGTATACTATATCATGTCTCTTTTCTTTTATATATTTGCATTTCTTTGTTGCTGTAACAGAGAAATTTCCCCACTGTGGGACGAATAAATTTATATCGTATCTTATCTTATATTTTGCTGACCTAAAATAATGTGCAAAAGTGTGTTTTGTTCCATACTTGGCTAAATAAAAATTTGCTTTCAATATTAAATTAAAGAATTAGTTTATTAACCCAAACCCCCTTCATGAGCAACTGTATTAGACTGGTTTTATTTATTATAGCTGGACATTGCACATAGCTTATTTATTTATTTATTTTTTTGCTAAATCTGTGAGGAACTCTTTCCTGATTTCTCTCTTTTTAAGTTCAGAAGACACAAACACATTAAAACATTGAATATGTTGATTAGCTGTTATTATATACTGTATTAGAGATTAGAAGCGCAGTAATATCAACCTAAATGATATCAGACGTGTTGTTATAAAAATCTATAAAAACCTTTTGACCAATCAAATTCAAGAATTCATCGGGCATACGCAATGTGCATCACAAACTTGCACCTTTAGAAAACTTAGACTGTCTATTTTACTCATTCTGCCCCCTGGTTTTACACCAGAACTGAGACAGTGCTTTATTACAAGAATGCTCTCAGGTGTGTGTGTGTGTGTGTGTGTGTGTGTGTGTGTGTGTGGTTTACATTTAATTTTCTAAAGGTATTTGCTACTACAAATATCTACTGATTTCATCATACTTTAACAATGTCTTCATTCCTTCCATCCTTCATTTATTCCCTCCCTCGATATGTGGAATTGTCAGGATTTCCACCTTTTAAGAGAAATTCTTCGAGCTGGATATAAAACTCTATAAAAAGAAACGAATGCATAGCGTTAGCTGCTAGCCACGGAATAATCAAACAAATTGGATACGAGTGTGTATCCACAGTGACCCTGCACTAACTCTAGTCTCTTTATTATACCCCTGGCATTGTTGTGTATCTTTTTAAATGGAATAATAACAATAATAATAATAATCAATTAGAGTATAATTAATGAAGTCATTTGTTAGCATTAACTCATATATTGTAAAATATATAAAATATATAATATATTTAGATGTGATTATAATGAATTGTAAAGCTTAGTCACATTTGTATTTGGAAACAAATGTAGAAAAGAAAATGTCTTCCAATATATAAACGCTGATTAATGTATTATAATTAATAAGAAGTTGATTGCTTTAATTACCAATCGAAATGTGCTTGTGTAGAACGTGTGCTTCGTTCTCTGCGAACACAACAAGTTTGCAGACATTTGATCTTGACGTTATTTGTGTGTATTCTTGTTTTACAGCATTGAATTCAAACAAGAGTTTTTTGGTAAAAACGAATGATTTATTAACGATTAAAAACAAAAACAAAGACATGGCCCTCTTTTGCTTCGTTTCTATCAGAAACCCTCTGTAATCAGAATCTGGATCTGGTTTATTGGCCAAGTTTGTTGACACACACACAAGAAATTTGGTTCCAGCTGTTAGTGACTTTCAAAGTACAGACATAAATCAAACTATACATTCAGCTTGGACTATACAAGACTACACAAGACAAAACAGACAATGGGAGACAATATAGACAAGATAAATATACACCGGAAACACACGTACTGTATAACATCTTCACCGTTTCCCTGAAAAACCAGTCTCCTTAATTGTTCTTCATTGATTTATTTGTCTTTAGTGTAAAGAAGAAACGAATAATTTTCTACATCGCATAGACTTCAATATTCGGTAAATTATTCAGTATTTTCTTTGCACATCTTACGATTACACCACAGAAGTTGGTTCTTTTTTAATGTATATCTGTGCTTTTCGCACACGCAGCACTGTTTAATGCATCACATCTGCCAATGCAAATAGTGCGTGTCAGAAAAGTGTAAGACAAGAGAAAAAGTGCCTCTCTGGTCCAAGATGGCGCTGCTGGCGGAACACACTGGCAACAGTGTGGAGCGCTGGATGAGATCAGCGGCATTAAGAGGCCTTGGGCGAGCTGGAACATCGAGTTTATAAGGCTGCATTCTTTAACTCACAGAGCGACTCAGCATTTTGGGCTGCCGTATTTCAAAACCGAGGATTTTTGTAAAAAGAAAAAATAATAATAAATTTCCTCAGACGAGCGCTCTCCAGAGAGCCCATAAAGTGCGAACTGGAACAAAATCAGTTTGTGTTAAGTAAAAACAACCCAGCGTCCGTAAAAAAAGACGGAGTGAGAGAGCTGATCGGAGAGGAGATAGAGCAAAGGGGGAAAGAAACATGAGATTGGAGCTCTGTGATTATTCCCACGAGCAGAGGGCAGCCAAACAATCACACACTCACACACACACACACACACACCTCGGGTCTCGTTCTGACCACCCAGCCACTGACCCCAACCTTGTGCCCCTCACCCTGCCCAGGGGCACAAAAGCTGGGAACAGCTACACCGTTCACTTCCTTTTTCCCCCTCACTGCTTCGCTCCCTGCCTCCTGCTTTCCCTTCGGTGCTGTCACTCTTGTCCTAACAGCTCATAAAGTAGCTGGACTTTGACCTTTTTTGCTGGGCAAATGTGGCACAACACTCCAAGCCCACCATATTGCTTACTGCAAAAGTTTTCTTTAACACAATTAAAAACAATTCATTCAAAAGGAATGTGTTTATTTCAAATCGCAGAATGGAATCTAATAATTAACATTTATTTGAATTACATGCAATCGTTACACTAACAAGATTGATGCCTTGTGACTTTTTTCGACAAATGGTTTCTGATGGATTCTTCAGTGTAGAAGATTCTTAAAGAGGTTCTGCTTTGGAGTCAGAAACATTCTGTAAGATTTCATGTAAAAGCCTAAGGAGTTCCTCCAGTGAGAACTAAAAGCTGAAAGGTTTTCACTGCGCTAGCAACATTTTTTTATTACTGCATGAAAGATATCTGATGGACTTTCATGTGGTAAAATATATACACTTTTCAGCTTGGAAGCCATTCTGATACTGGCTCTGTATGAAGATTCCCCGATTGGCACAAACAAAGAATTACATTTGTGGCATTTGGACGACGGATATCATTATCCAGAACGGGGTTTAAAGAGGTCGATAAATACATTCTGATACTGGTTTATTAGACACAAAGTATGAATCATATCTGTAAAAACTCTGGTGGGAGACAATATAGTTAAAAAGGCATTTTTTTAAATAGGTGAAGGCCGAAATATCAGTACTGCTGGAGGAGCTGGGTCTTTTGAAGAATGATATTGATTTAGGTGTTCTGACATCCAGTGGAAGTTCACCTCAGTGTCAGAACAGAGAAGATTTTTTAATCTAGTCCTCCCTGTGTCCTGAGAGATGGTGGGATCAGTCGACCAAAGGTAGAAGATGGAGGGATCATTTTAGCAGTGGTAGAGAATATAAAAATCAGTGATGCACTTTTTGAGAATGGAGGGATCAGTGAAGAAATGATAGAAGATTCAGGGATCAGTTAAGCAGTGATTGAGAATGGAGGGATCATTGGAGAATTGGTAGAGAATAGAGGAATCAGGGGTGCAGTCTTTGAGGATGAAGAGAGCAAGAAGCAGTTGTAGAGGATTGGAATGATCAGTAGAGCAGTGGTCGAGGGTGGAGGGATCAGTGGAGGTGCTGTAGAAGATGGGGTGGTTCTTGGAGCAGTCGCAGGGTGAGGTCATATCTGTGAGGTGGAGGAGTGTTAGTCTATTTTTGGCTTTGTAGGAGAGCATCAGTGTTTTAAATGTGATTCTGGCAGCTACAGGAAGCCAGTGGAGAGAGAGAGAGAGTAATGCTGGTACTTGTTGTAGCTTGTAGATTTTTCCAAAAGGGAAAAACAAAACTAAAACTTAAATTATTACTAAAATAAATGTATTTTCAGATATTTCAAAAAATTACACATGTTCCTCAAATCATTTTTAAAGCTTTCACTCACTGTGGTTTAAAAGCAAAACCGACATTCTAACAACTGCTGTCAGATTATACACTGAGCTGCACTGGTAATCACATCAGCTCTCTGCTTCCTGGTCACCAAAACCATTTTTTTAATATATTTTGTGAGAATCTCTTAGGTACATTCGTCTCATAACTCCAGAGCAGAGCTAAAGAAGTAAACGTCAGGCACTAAACATGTCTTTGCTGATCGATAAAATCTGGGGTTCAAGGAAAACTGGCCCATTAGAATGGTGTTTGACACAATTCCAAAGTACACTGAACACACATACACTCTTTCACATACACACATAGAGAACTGTACTGATGTACATAAAAATAACACAAATTATATAACACTTGCGGTTAGAGGCCTAAAGCTGATTGGTTGGGGATCTTCATATCCTGTTGCCTGGTTTAACCATTAACACTTTCAATGCAGAAAGGTGGAGAACCAGTGGTCCAGACCACGAGTCCCTGCATCGCAGCTTCCTCAGTTTATTTCTTTTCGCGAATCTGTCAAATATCTAATGAAGTGTGTTTTTTAGAATATTATACTGTATCTTATTCACTTCATCTTATTTGATGAAATGATCGCTATAAACTGTAGATCTTTCAACATGGAAAGTTCTTGTTAAAACCAGCAAGTAAAAGCAGCATCTGTAGTTTTTCTGTAGTCTTGTAGATTTCTCACAGTAGGGGTCTGCATTGAGATGTCAGAAATTGGAAAAGTTTATCTAAACCAATTCCAAATTTTTAAAAGATGCTCTAATGATTCGATTCAGACAATGTCTAGACACTGAGTCAGAAAAAGGAATCTTTGTACAAAGCAGTTTTACAGGAAGCTTTAACTCGCAGTAGCCATGTTGGGTTATCAGAAGTGTAAACCACTGCAACAATTTAATAACTTAATATTGAAAGGGCAATAATAGTGTAGAAAATGAGGGAGAGGCAGTCCAACACAAAAACAATGTATTTGTAGTATATTTTTAGGAATACGAGGTGTTTTCCTATTCCAGATATAAGGGTGTTTATATTCACCCAAAAATATATTTCTTTTAATCGATAGAGAGACTTTGACGCAAAAACTAAACCAGAAAATGTAGGTAGGCAAGAAAAACATAAAGTTATAGTGTGTGCATGGTGAGAAAGCAGATTTGACATAATTATTATCGAATTCTGCATTCTGATTGGCCCCAAGGTGTTATTAAGTTTTCTTTCAAACTTCTTATACGTCATTGTCTCTGTATTAACCTCATTTACCCCCTAACTGAACACATTTAGGCTACGTCCACACTAATCCGGATAAAATTCATTTTAAAAAAACGCTTCACGTCCACACTTTCATTTTCAGTTGTTTCCTAAAAGTTGCTCATCTACAATAAAAGGTTTGAAAACGATGAACTGCGCATGAGCCAAACGTAAGACGCTTCGATCTGCGTTGTTTCCGCCTGCCGTTGATTGACTTGTCATGGACAGCATATAGAACGTTTTGTAGACAAAGTGAGGAAGGTGTGATTGAGATGGTTGTGCAGAGGAGGGACATGGGGTATATCGGTAGAAGAATCCTGAGAATGGAGACACCAGGAAGAAGGAATAGAGGAAGACCAAAGAGGAGGTTAATGGATGTGGTGAGGGAAGACATGCAGGTAGTTGGTGTGAAAGAGGCAGATGTGGAGGACAGGGGGGTATGGAGACGGATGATCCACTGTCCCCTAATGGGAAAAGCCGAAAGAAGAAGAAATGAAAACTTATTAGTGGTGACTTGGCCTGTATGCAAGGATTCTCGAGTTTAACCAAATGATGGAGAAATAAATGGCTATCTGTTGCTTTTTAGCCGTATTTCAAACATTTTCTCAGTTGCACACTTCAAAGCTCTGAATGGAATCCAAAGAATCAAACAAAGACTTCAAATCATCTTCGCATATCCATTGTGACATATTTCAAGAAGCCTGATGGAGCATCTCAGAGGAACATGAACAATTTATCAATTTATACAAACACTCTTTCTGTTCTGCCATCATTTTCTGTCCAGCCTCTGTTTTTTTTTCTTTACTTTGTACATTCTTAGTTATACTATTTCTTTCTGATCTGATTTCTCTCTCTCTCTCTCTCTCTCTCTCTCTCTCTCTCTCTCTCTCTCTCTCTCTCTCTCTCTCTCTTCGGTAGGGGCAGCAGTAGCAGAGATCAGAGGTCACTGAGGGTTTGGATTTCCTAAGCACAGTACCCCTGTGGTTCCCAGTCAGGTCTCTTCCTTCAGCAGCGCTCCCACCCCCCACCCCCCTCGCTCTGTTGGAAAAATATTAGTCTTCGCCCGACATAGAGGAAGAGCAGGAGGAGGATGAAGAGGAGGATGAGGGTAATTCTTCTTTTCCTGAACAATCGGATATTTTACAAAAATAATGCCCATTTACTCCCAAAGCACAAAGTAGGCTAGGTTGAGAATACACACCGCAACACCACCACCACCACCCTAACACACACACACACACACACACACACACACACACACACACACACACACACACACACACACAGCTAAAAGTTTGTATAAGTGTGAGTTTGTATAAGTATTCTTTACCATAGAGAGAAAAAAAAAACCTTTTTTTTTACAGCAAGGCATTAATTACTCTCTAAAGCACTTGATGGGAAAAATCTAATTTTTTGAATTCAGTATTAAAAAAGCAACAAATGCACAAATGGCATTTATTTAGTCATTTTGGTTATTAAAAAATAATTAATTATTGATCATTTACAAAAGGTCAAGGATTCCTAAACATCATGTTCATCAGCCGTTACATTCTGTTTATTACTTATTACCTACTTAGTAAAAATGAGCTATGAGTTAGAGAGGAAATGCAATGTATAGTAGCCCTACCTTTATTTCAGTACAAATGTGTTTATTCTCTCTTTTATTTAACCAAAATATCGAAAATGATAGTAAATAATTTGATCTCTGCATTGTATATTTTATTTGACTCATACATTTATTTATAAAACCTTTTTTTTTTTTTGCGAGATAAATAGAAAAAAAAATTTAAATATGTAAAAATAGTGAGCATTTTTTGCGTGCATGAAAATATATAATGCTAATTTTTTTACCCAAACACAACATAAATCCAGCATCTAATGTGCTCAATATTGTGTGTACTGTACCTTGAGAAAAGTTTCTTCCCCCATCTGGCAATCTACCTCATAAACACTTAAATGTGCTCCCCATTGTCGAATATAAAAATAGAAATATGTGCAAGATCACTTTTTATTTATTTATTTCTCTATTTTTCGATAATATTTCAATAATATCCAAAAATTTTCGAAATTTCAATAATATCTTTTATTTATTTTTTATAAAAAATTTGCATTTTTTACATTTAATTCAATTGCATTTGATTTATTTCTTTAAAAAAAAAAAAAAAAAACCTTTCCATTTGCAAAAAAAAAAAAAAAAAACCTTTCCATTTGCATGCATTTCAAATTATGGCATTTAATTGATGCCTTCATTAAGAACGACCTCATTAATCTGAATTTGAGGGTTAAGGGCCTTGCTGAAGCCCACCTCAGGTGCAGCTTGTGTTCTAGGCTTTCTGATAAGGATTCTATGCAACCTGAGATGAATAAAGCTTCTGCTTTTATGGATTGAGGAGAATTAAAATGGATTCAGGAACTTCCCGAAATGAAAAAGAACCATCCTACGAGCACAGCTGAACAAAAATGATTCGAAAGGGTGTCATATCAGCATCAAGTGCTGCACTGATTGAACCACCTCCTAAATAATACCCATAGTCCTTTACAGGAAGTATATAAGGAATTGTGTACGTACAAAATGAGAAATACAGAAGACGGACTCGATGAAATGTCAACTGAATTAATGTATCAAAAAGAAATATGGGAATATGTAATAGAGCAAATCTGTCTGTGTCGTGTCTCCACACCTGATGATTACATCATTTAACTTCATAAATCCCAACCCAAATATGTATTTTTTGTGTCTGTAGACAAGTCAGATGAGTCGTGTGAGTATTTACATGCGTCTCGTTCTCCCGTGCCGCACTCCTCTTTATAAACATGTCGGTCGGCCTGACAGCGTGACGGCCCCCGGGGGCCCGGGTATTCAGGGATGCAGCACTCATAAAAAATCACTTCTAATTTATTTCCCCCCAAATTGGAAAGTGCACGCTCACACCTGACTAAATCATCACGCGTCAACGGGAGACAACCCCCCACGGCACGCGGCCGAAACCCGAGGCAGAGAAAACACGCAGCCACGCCGCGCTCTCCCTGATGGATTCTGCAGATGTGCGCAGGGCCCCCGACTCTCCGTCTGGACCCCACAATTCAGAGGGGTTTCATCAAATTTGTCATTTCGCTCATTTTTTCCTTCCTCCCTCGCTCGCATTCTTTTTATTTATATTTCACACACACACACACACACACACACACACACACACACACACACACACACACACACACACATTCTCCCTCATTCTGTCTCATATTCTCTCTCACACAGCTGTTTCTCTGTCCTTCTCTCCTCACTCTAATCCCTCCGTTCATCCTCTGAGATATATGTTTGTGTGTGTGTGTGTGTGTGTGTGTGTGTGTGTGTGTCTGTTGTTGGAGTTGTATCTCTCTTTTCTCTCACACACACTTAAATACTGTGTCACTATTTGAATCCATCTCCTTTTCTCCGTCTCCGTCCTTCCTCCCTCCATCCTTCCCCCTCTCTCTTTCTCTCTCTCTCTCTCTCTCTCTCTCTCTTTTCCTCTATTTCTCTCCCTTTCTATCCTCATTCCAGCGTGTCAGACTTCAGCTCGTAATGTGTAAGCCACATGTTATTATCCCACATTAGACACAGCTATCATAAACTTGACAAACACTAAACAAACAGCACAGGTGGTCCGCCGAGGTTTCAGGACTGGAATCTGACGCTAGCCAGTGGGGGGAGGGTCGATAAGGGAGCAGGAGAGGTCAAAAGGCCAACAGGCTGGAAAGGCCCAAAACTCTCCTACCTGATGGAATACACCAATGAAAAACAGACATGGGGGCAAGACATCAAGTACTCCACTAATCTAATAAATCGATGCTACTGGATTTGAAGATTGATGTAGTCAAATCTTTTTGCACTTATTTACTCATCTAAGAGGATTTTTTGTGGTGAATATCTTCCAGTCATTGGATGCAAGTAATTTTAGGAACTTATTTACAGTAATCCAAGGGGTCCCCTGGTGGTCTAGTGGTTAAGATGCAGCGCTCTCGCTGCGGCCCGGGTTCCCCGGTCAGGGAACCATCCCCAGCCACTCTCAGTGCCCAGGCCCAGATAAATTGGCGAGGGTTGTGTTAGGAAGGGCATCCAGCATAAAACATGTGCCAAATCAAACCTGCGTAGGATCCGCTGTGGCGACCCCTAATGGGAGAAGCCGAAAGAAAGTTTATTTACAGTAATCCAAGAAAAGGTATCTTACCTCAGGTCTTTATGTATCCCAGGTCATCTCCAACTTATTAGTTTTTGTTTAAAAACGCACATATCTCTCTCTATTTTTGTCTTCCGTACACACTGAGGCTACGTCTACACGAATCCGAATAAATTGGGACACGGGATCCTTTAAAAAAAATGTTTCGCATCCACACTTTCTTTTTCGAACTTTTCCCAAAGTTACTCATCCACACTGAAACGTCTGAGAATGCTTACCACGTCACCGTCAAAATTCAAAAGCCTCTGTTTTCACAGACGTGAAAAACCTGCGATTTTAAATTGATCCACAATGGAGAGCACTTTCAAAAGGCAATGTTGTCTCAATGTGGCTGGAAAAAGAGACCGGAGACAAAAATATGCATTTTTAAATGAAAAACGTAAAAACGTAGCCTTTTGAAAACGCTCTCGAAAGTGGATCGATTTGAAGACGCCGTTTTCGCGTCGCAGTGTGGCCTGGCAAATTTGGAGGCTCACGATAACGATGGCGCATTTTAAGTCATGCGACGGTGCCTAACCTCGATATTGCCGTGACGTTTCGAAGAGTAAATAAACATCAGATGGACAATGGCGGAGGTTAAATTTTGCTCATGTGCAGTACAGGGACTAAGCATTTTCAGATGTTTTCAGTGTGAATGAGCAACTTTTAGAAAACAATTGAAACATTTTGGACCAAATTGATCAGGATTAGCCATAGCCTCAAAGAAATCCTGATTTTGATATCCCTCCAAATTGTATTCATCAGAAAACCCTGAACTGACAGACATCGAGGATTATTACAGTG
Source organism: Silurus asotus (assembly GCA_024362625.1). NCBI lineage: Eukaryota > Metazoa > Chordata > Actinopteri > Siluriformes > Siluridae > Silurus > Silurus asotus. The sequence goes on along the minus strand of MU574226.1, from coordinate 5,610,536 downwards.
GTGCATTTTTTTACAGCTTATCCAAAGAATTTACTATGCTTTCTTGGCCCTTTTAGATGAACCAGGCCTCCGACCAAACACAGCAGAACAGCAATCCACCAAGCGGGAAAAGACCCTGGATGGGAAAGACACACATTTTTTCTGGTAGCAGTTACTTTGGCTTCAATCTGGCTTTATCTAGTTGAACTTTAACCTGTAAATTCATGAGCCTCTGTCTTGCGAGCCAAGAAGAAGGCGGGGATCTGGTCTCTCTGGTATACATCCACGAAAAAAATCTCAACTTGCTGTTTTCTTACTGTTGTACAGTTTGGTGCAGTGAAATACATATGGATTTTCACTGCCTGTGGGACAGGATTTATGTGTTAGGAATGCTACTTCTATAACTGCATTGTCAATGAATAATATATCTGTATAAAAAGGGTTTGTAAAGGTATTTTGAGGTATTTTACGCCAATAAAACAAGTGCCAGCCAATAGCGATCGGTCTGTGGTGGAATTGGAATGGATGCAATATGGAGGAAAAGCTTCAGTTGTTACCTCCAGGGATGTGCGATCAAGACAGATGTTGGCCCAGCATAATAACAGCTCCCAATTGTCTTGCTATTATCAGAGGCAATGAAAGCAGTGATCAATGATTGTGATTTTACTTGGCTGTGTTTTTAATCAATACTCTTCCAACAAAGACACGAGCAACATATCCAACTTTCGACTATACCTCATAACAAGAATGGCACAACACCAATAATACAACACTCTTTCCCATTCATCCATTGCCTTGAATTATTAATCTAGATACAAAGGTTCTTTTTTTGGTAATTAAAAGGTCCAGAAATGTAGCTGAGTTAGCAACTCTTGTTGTTGTGGCTGTAACCACAATCAGTAAGTCCATCAGACATGCACTCTAGGACGACCGCAAACTTCACTATTTACTGCCATGCTGCAGTTGTGGAGGAGACATCAAGGGGCGCTGGGTGAAAATATCTACTCCACACTTGTGCAAACAACCCAACATTGAGTGTGAGATCATTGAAGTCAAGGCGAGTCGGCGAGTATGATGGAGGGAGGTGAAAAATGGTGACAGAGACTGCACAGACACAGTGACCACATCAGAGACAAAGTGAAAGAGACATGGAAATAGTCGTCGAGCTTAACAGTGGGCATGAAGGCAAAAGAAGGGTTCATGCTGTTTCTATGTCCTAGAACAGAAGGGTCAAATAAAATCGTCACAGGTCAAAGGTTTGGCAGGGTTATACCGACAGCATGGGGTAGGAGGGCTCGCTCTGCCTGCATGGGTAATCTTTCCAGATGTTACTCCATATATGTTACTGACTATTAAGACTACTGAGGTGTTCAGGCTCAGTGAAGCCAACTCAAGCTTTAGTTCTCACAGAAGAAGTTATTTTTGCAGAATATCAGCTTTACTATGAGGCTCTGAGAAAATCGAATTAAAGAGCTGCTTGATGGACCAAATCAAAGCCCTGTGAGACCCTCAATGGTCATCATGACTAAGAGAAAGACCAGAGCAGGGTATTTAAACTAGTTTCAATCGATTTACAAAATGGGATCTTTACAGAAACTCAAACACAAATATGGGTCTAACTCTAAAAACAGATTCCGTATCCAAATAAAAAAAACTAGCCAGATTGAAATAAAAATGTGCATGCTATTTTAGTCGTCTTTTGCAATAATTATATGCTTCTCAACAAAGTTCTCGATCTACTCTACCTTTGCTAGTTTCTTCAAACAACCAGGCGAGAAGAAAAACAGGCTTAGGACTGCAGAAAATTCATATCATCCATATCCATTTGGGGTTGTTTGCCAAAAAAGTTTTGGATGGAACCCCTGACCAAGAATGTTGGCAGCAAGTCATGAGGATTGGCTCTTCAATATGTAACTGACTATAATCCAACACAGTTTGTAGAAAAATACAGCAAATTCGTTTATAACGACAATTAGATTTCTGGTGTTTGCCATACCTACTGTACTAAAACCATATGGAGCAAGTGTCCATGAAGTAGATGCTCTCCTCCTTCTGCAAAGTGGTGCAACTGTTTAACATTTTTGCTCCATCACTGGGATTTAAATTTAAGATACAAAATAAAGAATTCTTGGCTCCTGCTAGCAACCTGAGGTGTTATTTAGTTTGTACCCCCTTAGGAAACCATTGAAGGTTTTATGGTGAACCCTAATACAATACAAATGAATTTTCTGTCAGAAAAAAAATCAGGAAGCTTGAACTGTTAACTGTGTAAAGAAGCCTTTAAAGAAAGAGGTTGCATATACTGTATAATTCCCATCAGTGCGGTCAGATCGCTCCTCGCCTGACCTGTTGATGTTTCTCAAAATAGATTTCAATCAAACAACTCAGAGAACCACGAAACCTCAAGACGGGGAGGGTGCAGGGTGGATGTGGCTAATTAGGATATTTGCATATTCTAAATATGAATAGAATACATTCATTTACATCGCTATTTTTGCTACGAATGAATAGCATACTGAGTCTTTAAAAAAATATTTACAGCCCTGCATTGAGAAGTAACAAGATTTTAAGCCCCAATCTGAGCAGAAGTGAGTTTCCTGAAAGCAATCCAACACAGCGGTTTTTAGCAGACATTATACTAAGCTTTACATTAAATGCTCTGCTTATACTTCTCGGTTTTTATTTTTGGAAAAACATGCTAAAAGCTAACACCTATTTAGCCGGAAAGCTCTAAAAGGAGCTACGAAGACAATTCGACAGCCACACGGGGCAACTGTCAAAGGGTTCAACCGGGTTATCGCTACTGCCGATAAGACAAGCGATCCGCATTGCAGGAGACAAACAAGCAAAGTGATTAATCACACAGTCATTAAAGTCCAATCACTTCTCAGTTTATACACTCGGTTGTTAGTTTTATTAGGTACACCATGATTAGCTACACCCGTTTTTATCAGGTACTCCTACTGGTTGTACAATTATAATTACTCACTAGCCCATCTGTTGCTATGTACAATGTGTCAGCCCCCTCACCCCTTACCCCTTCAGCCCATCCATCAATGAGATGGACCACCATAGGACCACTGCTAACCAGATGTTAGACCTACTTTGTGCAGCAGTGACATCCACAAGGTAGAGTGCTGGTACGAGTGCATCGAGCACAGAGGCATTGCTGAGATTTGCATTCATTGTATGTATACATAAATATGCGTGTGTTTGAGTGTGTAGGTGTGTATGTGTGTGTTCAAGCGTGTGTGAGAACGTGTGTGTCCCGTAGGCATGGTGGTGGAGAAACTCGATCCGTCCCGAAACAACACGCAGCACCGCTTCAAAGCTTGTTTGTGTTTTTACAGCTTGTCCAGCTGCTCTGGACAGATAAACACACCTGAGGGAACCAGACCGCTCCAAACACCATGAACACCACCATCATGACTCCTGCTGAGCACAAACATAAGAAAGAGAGAAAGAGAGAGAGAGAGAGAGAGAGAGACGATCATAAATATTTATAAATATACCTTATGTACTCTTTCAGAAATCCTGTCAAAGTAGCCAATCCTAGCTAACTGTCCAGATTTAACAATATATCTTTTGTGTATGAATATAAATTTTAATGCCATTTTGCTCCCTGGCTAGCTTTACTTATAAAAAAAAAAAAACATTATAAATATGTTAATCTTTTAACAAATATGGCCTTAAAGAAAAATCAGGTTAGCTCATGTTAGCTACTTGGGACTCTAGCTAGCAAGTTATAATAGTTAAGTTTGAGTAAATAACACTTAGAAATTCTTACAATTGAAAAGAAATCCTGTCACCTCAGCTCATAGTAGCTACTTGGCTCGTACTAGCTTGGCACGTTAGCTAGTTGGTTAGTTTTAACAGTAAAGTTTTACGAGACTTAAAAGGTATATAAAAATGTTTTAAATGCAAATGTAAATATTGTCAGGTTAGCTCATGTGATGGAAATTATTTACTTTTATGAATATGCCTTAAAATCCTGCTAGCAAACTGGCTAGTATTAGGATTAGTAGTAAGGATTATTAATAATTATACTTTAAAGATACTTTGAAATTTAGTAGAGGATTTGATACAGATGAGCTCGGTGACATGCTAACAAGCTAATTAAAGACCTTTTACTAGCAAGTTGACAAGAACTTTGCAAACTAGCTAGTGAAGGTTTTTAACACGACGTAATAGCATAGAAGTTCGGTCACCTTCATATTAGCTCACCTTAGATTTTTAGCTATTAGTTGTAATGAAAATTATTACAAATAAAAACACAGATGTACAGATGCCCTCATCCAGAGCAATTTACAACTGAGCAGTTGAGGGTTAATGATTTTGTTCAAGGGCCCCGGAGTGGCAGCTTGGTGGTGATGTGATTTGAACTCACAACCTTCAGATCAAATATCCAGCATCATAAACACCAAGCTTCCAACATGTTAAGCACTATCCCGTCAGATTAGTTCATGTTAGCTCCACTCTAGTGTTCATGGTGTGTATGTAGCTTGATAATCCTTTCAGAAATCCTGTCAGGTCAGCTTATGTAAGCTAAAATTAGTGCTGAAATTATGGTATCATTTATAAATATATACCATAAAAATGTATTTGGATGTCCTATTAGTTAGCTCGTTTTAGCTAGCTGGCTAATCAAATCCATGATAATACACCAGTGGTGGGTGGTCAGGGCCAGCAAAGCCGTCTCTGCTGGTCTAAACCCTATCAGAAGCACTGACCAACATTTACAACCTAAATTAAAAAATCTGACATGAAATTGTATTAATTTATTCCCAACAGTTTATTCTCTTCAATTGGTAGTGTTTTATGTCTAAAATGTTAGATTTTTTTGTCCAATCAGATTTCAGCCTCTATGTGCTGCAATGTCAATCTAATCTGCCCAGGGCCTTCAAAGTCTGTACTGCTGGCCTTTTTACCTTAGTCTCTTTAGGAAACAGCTCTGTTTCTTCAACCAATCAGATTTAGCGTAAGCATAAATAGCGTAAGCATTTTTCTGTGCTTTGATTGGTTGGTCAGAGGGAAACTGGTACAGCCAAGTTTGACTGCCAAAACACATGTGTAGCGCTGCACACATTAATACATCTGAGTTGAACTTTTTTACACCTACGGAGGATGAGAAATTGATTTGGATTTTGGACATACTCAAAAATAAATTTTCCAGAAAGCTAGCTAGGGTTTGTTCACCACTTCCAGACCAGTGAATACGAGCGGTACCACTGGATTACAGCCTCTGAGGATCGCTGCAAATTATGATTTCGCAACTTTGGTGAGTAGGTTGCATTTTATTTACATTTTAATGTTTTTGTCATGTTATTAGACAAATATTGATTCTGAACTTCTCCAGATGGTGTAGGAGCACAGTTGCGGTTGTAGTGTAGAGGTTTGGAGTCTTAACTGGGATTCTGCTTTAGTAAAATGGTTTTCACCTTCCATATGTGAAACTCCTCTTTCTTTGTAATGCCACCCGTTGTTATATTGCGTTTTTATATTGTATTGACGGTTTCTATAATTGCGACATGATAGTGGTGGTATTAAGAGGTGGATTGAGTCGGGTCTAAGTCCACACTGAAGGGGTAGGTACCAAATGCATGGCCCGCCACTGTAATACACACACTCACACACACACACACACACTCTTACACACACAAATGCTGTTTGTTTGATGGATTTTTTCTGGACATTCATAAATTTGTAAAATCTCTAGAAACGTAACTGAAAACAGGAACCTGTCTGTTAAACATTTATGGGTTTTTTTGTCACATTGAAAGGAATAAAAGCTCTGAGCTGTGACATAAATGTGCTAAAAGGCCGCATGCCCACACACACTCTCAAACACCATTACACCCGAGCTCACATTTGGTTTTATCGATCCTGACAGGCTTGGGTATCTCTCTCTCGCACTCTATCTCTCTCTCTTTCTTTCTCTCTCTCTCTCACACTCTCTCTCAATAACAAAAAAAATGACAGAAGCTGAATACTTTGGATGATTGAAACGCTTGTGTGTCAGCTGAAGCATTTTTCTGCTCGTGTATTTGTGTTTTTCAAGCAAGATGTTGAAGCATTAAAGCACATCCATCCCTTTGATCTTTTTGTCTTCCCCTCTTCTTTCCCTCTGCTTTCCCTGTTAGCATTAGCATATTCTTGATAAAGTGTTTTATTTCAGACGTTTTTTTATTAAACCGTCTAAAACTGTGGTTAGCCACTCACTTTCCTTCATTTTCTTTCTCTCTCTCTCTCTCTCTTTCTCTCTCTCTCTCTCTCTCTCTCTCCTCCCACTCTTTATTTTCACAGTTTCCCCCTTCTCACTCTATTTTCTTTCCTTCTTTTTAACTTTGTTCTTGTTTCTCTATCTATTCTGCCCTCTCTAACGTTCTTCTCTCTATCTTGTTCTACTTTCTTTCGTTTTCTGCCTACCTTCTCCTTAAATTTCTCTTCAGAAGTACTTCTTTCTCTCCCTTCATTCCTTGTTCTTCTTCATCCTTTTTCTTTTTCTCCCATTACCTATCTCCTTCTTCTTCCATTCATTTAGCTCACACAATCCCATCCCTTCTTCTTTTTCACTTCTTGTTTCTCCTTCCCTTTCTACTCCTCTTTTTGGTTTTTATCCTTTGTTCTACTTTTCACTCCTTTCCTGCCCTTTTGCTCTCCTTTTCACTCTTTCTCCCTCCTTCACCTTATATTTGACCACCTTCTCTCTCCTTCACTCCTTCGTTCCCATGTCTCATTTTACCTCTCATTCTACCGCCCTCTCTTAAAACATTACCTTACTTGATGCATTCTCCTCCTTTATTAGTTCCCCTTACCTTTATCTTCTATCCTCTTTTCTTTATTTCATTTCTGTATTCTGTTATCTTTGTTTTTCTTACTTGTATTTACTATTAGTCTTATTCTCGTTTTTACTTCTTTTTTCTGTCTTTCCTATAGTATTTTCTCTTTTCTTCTATCTATCTATCTATCGATCGATCAGGCGGTCGCTCGCTCGGTTGATCCATTCATCCATCCATCCATCCATCCATCTTTCTATCTATCTATCTATCTATCTATCTATCTATCTATCTATCTATCTATCTATCTATCTATCTGAAAATCTACCTTACCTTCTTCCTATCTTTAAATCCATCCTCCTATCTTTTTTTATTCATTTATCTCTCTCTCTCTCTCTCTCTCTCTCTCTCTCTCTCTCTTTCTCTCTCTTTCTACTTCCCTTTCTCCGCCCCCCTCTCCCTCTCTCTCTACGTCCCTGTGTGGTTGTATGTAACATCAGTAAAGCTGTCAGGCGTCCTGGCCAACATAAACAGGCCGAGTTCGGGGTTCAGAGGTGACGGGAGCTGAGATGTTTTTCCTGAGGAACCAAGGGACCCTGGAGAACCACCGCCGGGGCCAAGGAGGGGTCGAGGGGGGAAGACGATCGCTCCGATTACCCCACACACACACTCACACATCCCTCTCTCCAGCTCTCTTTCTTTCTCCCTCTCTCTCTCCATTTCTCTCTCTTTTCCTTTCCTTCGTTCTCTTCTTCTCTCCGTCCCTCTCTGCATCTGTGTACACAAACCAGCTCTACAATCTCCCCTTCACACTTACACACATACTCATTCATTCACCCACTCGCTCGCTTAAATCACCGCTGTGTCAACACAAAGGCCAACCCACACACACACACACACACACACACACACTACACATACTCACAAACATCCACACAGATGCCAGATATGGATTTATAGTTCACACCAAACATACATATGCAGATACCAGATACAGAAATACCACGCACACACACACACACACACACAATATTACGTGGGTATTCATACACAACACACTCGGAACGATGCATACTAAAGCACATGGGTGTTCCAGCTGCTGAAAGAGATGTTGAAATATTATCTATACATCACTGAATGGAGAAGTAAAGTTGGATCAAAGAAGCTTCTCAGGAGATTTCAAAGAGAACATGGACACTTCTCGGGACAGAAAAGAAGATTTCATGGCTTCTTCAGCGCTTCAAAGAGTGACCAATTATCTAATGTAATTTTTATAGAAATCTTTCATTTATTTCGAAAATGTTTCAGTGTATTCTTTTTTTTCTTGGTTTGCTCTTTCCATCAACTGTCCCTGGAGACTGATATTTTTTTCTTTTTTTTAAGAAATTAAGAAATCATCAAGACAAACTCAACGGAAAGCTAAACAAGAAAGTTGTCTCTCACACTACATATAATAACCATAGCAACATTAACTAGCTTCGATTCTATTTATTATTCTGACATCGCAATGAAAATAAAATAGAGGTTTGTGTAACTCTGGTGATTAGCAGGTTGTTTAACTTTGCTGAAACTTTAGAAGATGAAAATAAATATCTGCTTGTAAAAAATTTATATTTGTAGTCACATCATATAACTGGAGTATTATATGAAGTATTATAACATATGGACTAAAACGTTTGTGTAAACTATTTAAACATTCCATTCCAAATTTAGTCCCAATGTTCTGTTATAATATACGCCACTCTTCTGGGAAGATGTTCTAATAGATTGTTGAGATTTGTGCTCATTCAGTCACAAGGGTCTTAAAGTAAAGTAAAGTCAGACACTGATGTAGGTGAGGTGAGGAGGCCTGGGGTGTAGTCACTGTTCTAATTGTTCGGTAGGGTTGGAGTTATATATCCATAGCAGGAGATCTTTCATTTCAACCCTTCTTAAGCATATCTTCATGGAGCCAGCTTTGTGCACAGAGGAATGGTCATGCTGGGACAAGTTTGGGTGTCCTAGTTCAAATAAAGGCAAAATGCAATTCTACGGCATCCAAAGACGTCCTATACAATCGTGTGCCTCCAACTTTGGTAATACTTTGGGGAAGAACCACACACACAGCTGGAAATGTCAGGTTGATTCAATACTTTTGTCTATATAGTGCATGTTTTTTACCCTTTCTCCTCACAATGGTGACTCCTGACTGGTTCAGAAAATAAATAAATAAATAATAAAATAATAATATTAAAACAAAAATTATAATAATACTATATATATATAAATAAACACATTTGGTGTCAATTGTAATATGTGCTGAAACTTAAGGGTGAAAAAACATTGACTGTAAAAGTTGAGTTAATGGTTTAACAAATCAAATCATTCACACACACACACACACAAAAAAAATGTGCAACAACATTGTTCACATACACGTTCATGGTGTTGCTTTTTGATTGGTTTGTTTGTTTGTTTGTTTATTTGTTTACAGCCACTGAGGCTGATGTCCACTCAGAGTTGATTTTACCTTTATAGCATTCAACTATATAGCATATATCTAGCTATCTAGATAGATAGATAGATAGATAGATAGATAGATAGATAGATAGATAGATAGATAGATAGATAGATAGAACTTTATTGTCATTGCATAGTACACAGCAATGAAAAAGAGCAGATAAATATGTAGCATATTTACAGCAAGTTATATATATATATATATGTAAGCATATGTACAGTGATTTATTATAAAGGCTATAAAAAGGAGACGCCCTTATCCAGAGCAATGAAGTCTCTATCAATGAATAAATCAACACTGGTTTGCCAAGTTGCAAAATTAGAATACCATCTGCCTAAAACACTTTCCATTTTTTTTATGTAAAGACATAAAAGAAGCAGGGAAAATAAGTGCTAAATGAAATAAGCAATAAAATAAGTGCTAAAATTTACAAATTATATTTTCTTTTTTAAAACACTCTGTGTCTACACTGGTATTTTAAAACATGTCTCAAAAATAGATTTCTTTTCACCTTGAAAAGTCTGCAAACGTTCACATCCATATACTGCACATGGGTAAAAAAGGTAGAAGCTTCAGCCTGCATCTTTTAGGTCATTCATTCATTTATTTACTTTCCGTCTCTCTGAACCGATGCGGCTGCGAGTGAACCTTCTATCCCCTTTTTAAAAAATGCAATCTGTACAAAGGTTGTGTAAAGTAACATTAATCTCAAACTGTTCAACTGGACAGCAGGCCAACAACTGCACTCCAACATCATCTACTCTCTTGTTTAGTTGAGTAGAAGGGGTCACATGACAGCATTACACAACTAAAAATACATAATCATTTTATTTTTTTTAATATTTGCACTTTCCCCATCCTAGAAATCAAAAAATGTTGTTTTTTTTAATATATCCTGTTGGGACTGCGTTCTCAAAATGGTCACAGTTTCGGGTTGGTGGGGGAAAAAAATCTGCTCGACTTTCGTTCCTGAACTCTTCAAATGAAACAACTGATAAGTTTCAGAATGAGTTTTTTCGCTTGAGGGGCAAGAAAACAGTCAAAGAAAACAAGGCGTTGCCTCTACCAGTAAAATCTGCATAGAATGCACATGCTCGCGAAACACGTGCAGCTGAACAGGTCTTCCGGGAAATGTGTGTTTGTGGTCTTAATAAATTCATTAATGTCACCTTAAGTCGTATATTAGACTGGCGTCCCACAGGATGGTTTATCAAGGGTCAAATTTGATCCTCTTTAAAAAAAAAAACAACTAAAGCCAAATATATACATCTGCATTTCTATCAGATGATATACACTTTGAACAAATGTTTGTGGACACCTGGCTATAAGATTTGTATGTGCTTTTTGAGCATCCCAATACACATTGATTTCCCATTTGCTTTTATAACAACCTCCACTATTCTGAGATTTTCCACCCGATTTTGGAGTACAAAGTTGTGCTTTTCTCACTCATAGGGGTGTTAGTAAGGTTAGGTACTGATGCAGGTGATGTGAGGAGACATCGGTTGTAGTTTGCATTTCAATTAATTCCAAAGGTTTTCAAGATGTTTGAGCTCAACGCTCTAAAGCAGGAGATCTTCCATTGCATCCGATGTAAAGCATATCTTCATGAAGATTGTTTTGTGCACAAGGGTACATGCTAGGACAGATTTAAATCTCCAGGTTCAAGCAAAGGGAAAATGGCATGCTACCACATCCAAAGACGTCATTCATAGCGTTTTGCAGACACGTTTATCCAGAGTTGTTTGCAATGATCTAATTATACATCAGAGCAGCTACGGGCTGAGAGTCTTGCTTAAGGGGCCAAAAGAAGACAGTTGGGTAGCTTAGGGGTTTAGGCATCAGAAGGTCACAAGTTCAAATCCAAGCACCAACAAGCTGTAAGATGCTCTGGATAAGAAAATCTATCAAATTACATAAATGCAAATGCAACTCACAACCATTCGACCAAAAGTCTAACATCTTGTGCTGTTATATTCAAGAATATAACTCTTCAATGGACCCAGTGAGCAAATGCGCTGAAAAAATTTACTAAATATAAAAAATTTTTAAAAATATAATTATATTCTGATATTTTTACATTGTATATATTTTTGATTACTAAGTCACATCACATTTATGGATGATCCACTATAGTCTTAATGCTAAATCTGCAGAAATTTAAATTCTGGTACCAAATTCCAACACACACAACAACCAACACTGTTCCAAATCAATCAACCAGGTGTAAATCAACCAGGCACATGTAGGAGGAAGTGGACGTTAAAAAAAGAAGAAGACGACGGAGAAGCAAGTGACTCGAGCTGATCCAGTGATTTTTTATATTTTCTTCCCTCCGCTCTCTCTTCGCTTCCTGCCACTGCTCCTCATCAATCTGTCCTGGCCACAATGGGCTGCGACAGAAGCAGCCCGAGCCAGCGGGGAAACACAAACAAGGGTGGACATGCAGCTCACAGCTCACTTCCTGTTCCTCAGGCGTGTTGGGGGGTCCGATTTGGGCCTCGTACTCTGCTGCCACTTCCTTAAAACGGCCTGTCGCAAAAAAAAAAGAATAATAATATGCAGAGGAAAAGCAGAGAGTAAAAGAAACAAAGAGAAAGTAAGTAAATACAGACACAATCAAAGACCAAAAAAACATAAGGAGGGGAAAAGCCAATATTCCTCAGTGTAATCAATCAAGCGCTCACAAAGTTCTGTGATTTATTTTTTCAGTTGCCTGTAAACTTATCTGTCAATTTCGTGCTCAAACTTTAAAGATATATTATGATATTAATACATTTGTAGTAACAATGATATAATTTAAATTCAAATAAGCTAGCAAGCTAGATGGCTAAGCTTCATATTCAAGCTAGTTATTTAGCTCCGAGGCGAATTATATTAGCATTTTAACAACTAGCTAGTTTTGTGACAGTCCCACCCAGGTATACACAAGACACTAACACAATCCCACCCAGGTAAAGAAACAATCCCACCCATTTAGCTACGAGCCAAATCATATTAGCATTTTAACAACTAGCTAGTTTTGTAACAGTCCCACCCAGATATACACAAGACACTAACACAATCCCACCCAGGTAAAGAAACAATCCCACCCAGGTGGCATAAACATTTCTATGCTTCTTTTTAACCTTTTAATCTGAATAGTTTCACGTCTGGAAAGTTTTCGAGTGTTTTAGCTACGGCGCGCTATACTCGTGCTAGTAATTCATCCGCCTCTGAATAAAGGAGAAGGAGAGTGTAGGTGGCCGGGGAGAAAATAAAGAGTGAGTCGGGATGAATATTGATACGAAGAGATGCTCTTATGTGTATTCATCTTTTAGTATATAGAGCCGCCGAAAAAAAAAATAAAAAAGATGTTTCTGGGCAATTATGTTTTTCATGTTTTCCGGCTGCTTTTAGAACCTCAGCCATCCGCATTCGCTCTTTCATTCCTCCCTCGCTTGCGCACTCCCTCACTTGGCATCTGTTACATCTAAACAACCCCACTTAACCTCATCTCCGTCACTTTCTCTGCCGGCGGTGCACATACACACACACATGCGCGCACACGTGCATACACAAACTCGAACAGAAATACTTTCTCCATAGCCTTTCAGTGAGACGGGGGAAAAAATGAAGGAGTGCGGAGGGCAAAATTACTCGGGGGTATTATTAATCGCACACGGGGACATTATGATGCCAGATGCCCCTCTGTTTGCACCCTGCTCTCTGCAATCTCAGCCCACTTCAGCCCCTCCATGCCTGCCTCGCACTGAGGGCCCTGCCATTGTTTCAGGCCGGCTTTTATTTCTTTAGCCCTAACATTTTTTTCATAAGGCGCTCTGGAGAGGTCTCATCATCTTTTCCTGCTTTTCAGACCTCCTCACTTTGAACTTGGGAGCTGAAAACCACAACCCACTTCAGAACCTTTAGCCTTTAGCGCACACATGTATTCACACATACACACACACACACACACACACACACACACACACACACACACACACACACACACACACACACACACAAACACACACACACAACACAAGGCTCCTTCTTAAAAACAGCCTCAGCAAAGGTTCTCCAAGGACAACACAAAGAGCTAAAGGGGCATCTAACTCCACATGCACGGGGCTCTTCTGGAGGATTAGGGCAAGCTAAAACCACTAAAGAAGGCTTAGTACCTGAGCTTCTCTCTCCACGAGTGATAAGTAGTCCACGCCCACAACTCACTTCACATTTCTTCGAGAAACGATCAAAAAACTACCGTGCGCTTAATCGTTTTGAAGCTAATAATAATCGCTAACAATTAAAGCTACCGGTTTTGATTGAATCATCACGTTTGTGCACTTTTCTTCCAAATTTAAGGATCTTTTATCTTTTATTATAAATACATTGGGGTCTAAAATTCAGATGACTTCACATTTCAACTTTAGGCCACGCCTCCTCTGTGACTTAGCTTACTAAACTGTTCAGCTTCAAGACACTAAGGATTTATTTTTAACTACGCAACTTTTCATCCATTTTTACAACAATCTTGTATGTCTGAACCCAGTAGGCCTCGTTTGCATTTAAACTGCTTTACAACATCTCTCCATTGACATTGACATTTCAACTGATTTGGTTGAAATGTGTCTTAATAACATCCCATAATTAAGATTAACTTCAGCCTGACTGTTTAACCTGTACAGTGATAAGTAATAAAATATTAAAACCATTAATTAATGAATCATTTATTTAATTTATTTTTTGTTCGTTTGTTTTCTGTTTTATTCAAATAATAATTATACCATTTTTTAGCTGTGATCTTTTCATTTAATTTGGCCTTAATATTCTTTATGTCTGTGAACTGACTAACGTTAAAATCTATCTATCTATCTATCTATCTATCTATCTATCTATCTATCTATCTATCTATCTATCTGTCTATCTGTCTATCTGTCTGTCTGTCCCTAATTTTATCTATCTCTCCCTATATCTATCTATCTATCTATCTATCTATCTATCTATCTATCTATCTATCTATCTATCTATCTATCTATCTATCTATCTATCTATCTATCCCTAATTTTATCTATCTATCTATCTATCTATCTATCTATCTATCTATCTATCTATCTATCTATCTATCTATCTATCTATCTATCTATCTATATGTCCCTATTTTTATCTAGCTCTCCCTATCTATCTATCTATCTATCTATCTATCTATCTATCTATCTATCTATCTATCTATCTATCTATCTATCTGTCCCTATTTTTATCTAGCTCTCCCTATCTATCTATCTATCTATCTATCTATCTATCTATCTATCTAGGTGCCTTGCTTTCGGTCTCCTCCGATTCAAAAAGGGGAAACAAAAAAAACAAAAAAAAACAAAGCTATATATATATATATATATATCGTGAGTAATCTCATTTGAAATCTCCTGATTGATTGATGAAATAAAACTTTAATAGTAGCTGATTAAAAGGAAAACAAAAAAGCCAGAATGACAATAATGTTTTTTTTTATCTCTTTTTTATCTCACTGTTCACATTCTTAAGCATATGAGCTCAAACCAAATGCTGTCAAATGGTTCAGAATTTCTTTCCCCAAATCTTATATTAGTCAGCAATATTTCTAAATATTTACTGTTCAGTATTTATTATGTGTGAGTGTTCAGAGTATGGAATTACAGCGTCTCTGTTAATAATGAGTCCTGTATTATCTATTGAGCATCTTGTTATAGGCTGAAGAGATTTTTTCCTCTTTATACAGGATTATCTCATATGGCTTTAATAACAGTCTTTTTCTGACATAAAATAGAAGTGTTTTGAGTTGCAGTCAGTTTATGCTTTTAAAGCATCAGCTCTTGCACCCTTGACCCTTTTTAGGAACTGAAAACCCACACACACACACGGGGCCTTTTTCATTAAATGCTCCCTATATTTAGAAGAAAAAAAAATCTCCTCGATAGGCCGTCTGTTTCGGGGATTGTTGACACAGCTCCCCTCGAGCCGGGCTGAAGAGTGATAGCGGGGAAAATCCAACAGGAGCAAATGAATGAAGGGCCTCGTCCTGAACGGTCACGTAGTTTCCTTGTGCTTGTGCGGGCAAGCTAAAAAAAAAAGGGGGGGGGGTGTTCTTGGGGATGGGGGAGTGAGAACGAACGCAAATCTATTTCAATGGCTCACACTAGCTGTCGGGGATTTTTTCGAGAGTCGCCGGTGATGGAGAAAAAGTGAAGTTTTGTTATTAAGCGAAGGCCATATGTGAGCTCTTTCTGCTATTTATCAGAACGCAAAGGGGTGAAGGTGCTACAAAGCCCGGATTATCTGGTATTGGGTTACTAATGAGTGCCACACACACACACACACACACACACACACACACACACACACACACACACACCTATATATACAACCCCTGTCTCTCTACTCCTCCCACCAACTTTCTCTCTGCTCTCTTTCTCTCTCTCTCTCTCTCTCTCTCTCTCTCTGTCTGACTCAAACACACACTTTATCTCAGATTTGGCAGAAATGGTGTGAACCGACTCTCAAGTGCGGCGCAACATCAAGAGGCATCCCATAAAACCCGGGTTTGTGAAGCCTGTATCCGCTTCTCCTCCGGGTCACAGAGAAATTTAAAGGTTTCAATCCAGCATTCTGCACCACTTCAAACACGTGTGTGTGTGTGTGTGTGTGTGTGTGTGTGTGTGTGTGTGTGTGTGTGTGTGTGTGTGTGTGTGCTGTGAACATTCAGGCCTTAATGTACCAACACACATGCTAGGCTTTTCAGCATTGCTGTATGTATTAGAAGTGTTTGCCGTCTTGCTGGATTACTTCTCTGCTTTATTCTCACTTGAGTTTCGTTTTGGTATCAAATGCTTCTCATGAATTCTTAGAAATAGAGAATGAGACGAAATAAATAAAGTCCTCCTTCTTTTCAGAGTACATAAATATTTACAAACTTTTTACATTTATATTTCTGTATTATTTGCTGTTACACAAAGATTAATTTTTTAGGGAAACACAAACAATGGAAACAGTCGTAAATAAAATCTACTACACGTACACACATGATAGTGTAAATGATCATGATAATGAATATGCAAAGAAGTAAAAGGCAGTAGACTACTAATCCAACAGTCCAGTCTAAAGAACTACTATACTACATTAAAGTATACTAGTCTAATGAACTACTAGACTATACTAAACTATAGTAGTCTAGTGTTGTGAAATACTAGACTATACTAATCTATAGTAGTCTAGTGTAGTGAACTACTAGACTATACTTAACTATAGTAGTCTCGTGTAGTAAACTAAAAGACTATACTATAGTAGTCTAGTGTTGTGAACTACTAGACTATACTAAACTATAGTAGTCTAGTGTTGTGAACTACTAGACTATACTAAACTATAGTAGTCTCGTGTAGTAAACTAAAAGACTATACTATAGTAGTCTAGTGTAGTGAAATACTAGACTATACTAAACTATAGTAGTCTAGTGTAGTGAACTACTAGACTATACTAAACTATAGTAGTCTCGTGTAGTAAACTAAAAGACTATACTATAGTAGTCTAGTGTAGTGAAATACTAGACTATACTAGTTCATTAGTCTAGACTATTAGTCTATCTCTTGAACTGCTAGACTATTCTAGTCCACTAGTCTAGTCTATTAAACTATTTCACTATACTAGCCATTCAGTCTAGTTTAGTAAACTACTAGGTTATACTAGACTCTACTAGTCCATTAGTTTAGTTTAGTAAAATACTAGACTATCCTAGTCTAGTAAACTAATAGAGTGTAATAGAATAAACTAGTCTATCCTAGTACATTAGTCTATTCTAGTGAATTACTAGACTATACTAGTCCTCTAGTCTAGACTAGATTACTTGACTAGAATAGACTAGTATAGTCCGGTCTGTGTTACATCACAGTCCAACTGAATTCTATGATCTGATTGGTCTGTTTAAGGTTTAAATCATTAAAAAACGTTTCTATATGTACAGATATTGCAAATACATACAGATTATCATCATACTCTTCATAATCATAAAAAGCTTTTAAAAGTTTTTTTTTTCAAAGAATAAAAACTGTTGATGTTTTACATTCAGGGAAGGAGTCTCCATTGTCAGTGCTTAGAAGCAACTTTGTGCAGTTGATTTTTTCACTTACGGTGTGAGGCTGGTGAGGAAGCGAGTGTTTAGAGCTGCTATAAAACAAGTTGTTTTTGTGAGTGACGTTAAACGTAACAATAAACAGATAAAAAGAATGGCGTCGAACTCTAATAAATCAAAAACGAGTTGTCGCTTGGCTCTAAAGGATCGATCCCATAGTTCAAGCCTACAAACCATTTTGTTTAGTGGATATTCAAAGTTTACATTCAGACGTCTGGACTGAAAGTTCATGTGGGATTTTTCAGCTGTGAAGTTTATGTCTCTAGTCATCTAGTTGAGCTTCAGAGCTCCGGTAAAGAAGCTGAAGATGTGAACATCAGACGCTGGGCACATCTTGCTTTTGATTGAGTTATGAACACAAATGAAATAGGTTTGAATTCGGAGTGAGCTGCGGCTTTAATGTGTGTCAGTGGGTGTTCCTTCAGAGCTGCTCGGATCCACATTGGTGGTGTGAGAGAGTGTGTGAGAAGGAGGAGGAGGAGGAAGAAAACGAGGAGGAGGAGAAGAGGGTGAAGCAGAAGCGATGAGAGCACGAGGACCCGTCGGAGGAGGAGAGGCAGGGAGCACAGTGACACGCTGCTCCAGCTGAACAAACAAAAACACCCTGAAACACCACAAACTGGGGAGCTGGAAAAATGTACAGGTCTGCACGGGGTCAGATTCCTGAGCGTATCTAATTCAATTTTACAAACTGTAAAACACTGGGCTGTGTAAAGGCTCCCACTATACACACACACACACACACACACACACACACACACACACACACAATTACTTACTTACTAAAATGGACATCGAGTGTGCACACACTTTGAGGGAAAATGGTTCCTCAGGGTTTTTTTCGGATGCTTTTATTTTCATGTTCTATGTATGAGGTTGTATTTATTATTGGATGTTTATTATATGAGGATGCAATACCTGTTCCTGCCACTATTGGAATATGTCCTGGAAGTCTTCTTTTCAAAGTGTATCAAGCACCAACTGTGATTCACACTGGATCTTCTCAATGGCGTCCAAATAGTGACCTTTGAGCTGGATCGTCATCTTTCGGAAGAGGGCGAAGTCCACAGAAGCCAAATCTAGGGTAGAGTAGGGTGGGTGCGGAAGTGAGATCGTGTGGATTGTTCTCAGACGATCATCATGTGCAAGTTGCAGAATGGTTTTGATATTTTTGAAGGTTGAGCTCATTCGAGGTCTTTCTGATCTCTCTTTATCTTCCAGTGATGTTTTTCTGCTCTTGAAATGAACAACTCTTGAACAACCCTTCGTGGCATCGTGACTTGGTAGACGTGGTAGTTTTGATACCACCTCAACCTTTTTGATACCACCTACAACGATCAGTATGTGTTCAATGTAGAAAACTAGAACTATTTATTATTTAATTAATAAATACATTTCAAGTCAAAGTTTTTGAAGGTTCTAGAAACCCTACCCTATATTTAGTAGCCTTGTAGAACCCCTTTAGGCACAATGTAGGACCTCATTGAAGATGGTTTTATGAGGAATCCTACAATGTGTTTCCTGTCAGAAAAATTTCAATCAGCACCTTTTATAGTTCCTGGACTGGTGAACTAATAATGGTTTAACATAGAACCATACAACAAATGAGATATCTGTAATAAATGGTATATTCTGTAATAATGGAACCCTTAAGGGTTCTTCGTTTTCTTTCTGTGTCTGTTATTTATTGAAAGGTTTGAAGGTTTCTGGAAGTTTCTAAAGCTTATAGAACCACAAAGCAAAGTTTCCTGTCAGAAATAGTTCCAGGTGGAACCTGAATTCAATCATGTATCTTTTTTTAAAAAAAAGTGATGTATTATTTTTTTTTTTTTTGGTAGATTTGAGAATGATGAGAGGTTTAAATAAATAAATAAATAAATAAATATGAAGAAGAACAGGATTTGATTAAGATAATGGTTCTCGGTGTTGTAGGAAAAGGGTTCCTGCTAGATATTTTTTGAACAACAGACTTTTTGTAGAATTTAAAACAAAAACTATTCATTTTATCAGTAATGTACTTTTTATATACCTGTTTATAGCCTTTACATATGGTTTTTTTTTCATTATTTTTGCTGTATAAACGTAGCTCACGCTTGGGTGTGTATGAATGTAAGTGTGTGAGAGTGTGTATGAGAAGCCGGGAGAACTCTGCTAAAGACATTAGCACTGTGTTGGAAAGTCACACACACGCGCTTGCTTCTCTAAATAAACGTTAGTCTTAAAAAGCTTGGCCTCGCGACCTTGCTACGATCGTCTTTCACTCGGCCTGCTTTACGCAAAGCTTCCATTTAAAAAAAAAGAAGATTCGCTTTTTTATAAAGATGTGTATAAAAAAACGTTGACGTTCACAAAATGTTTGTCCTCTGTCAAGTATTTTCCTTTTCGCCTGTGGAAAATGTTGCATTTAGTTACTATACACCCAATATCCTATACCCTACACCCTTCATTAACACACCCTACACCCAATATCATATACCCTACACCCAATATCCTATACCCTACACCCTTCATCACACACCCTACACCCAATATCATATACCCTACAACCTTCATCACACACCCTACACCCAATATCCTATACCCTACACCCTTCATCACACACCCTACACCCAATATCATATACCCTACAACCTTCATCACACACCCTACACCCAATATCCTATACCCTACAACCTTCATCACACACCCTACACCCAATATCCTATACCCTACACCCTTCATTAACACACCCTACACCCAATATCATATACCCTACAACCTTCATCACACACCCTACACCCAATATCCTATACCCTACACCCTTCATCACACACCCTACACCCAATATCATATACCCTACAACCTTCATCACACACCCTACACCCAATATCATATACCCTACAACCTTCATCACACACCCTACACCCAATATCATATACCCTACAACCTTCATCACACACCCTACACCCAATATCATATACCCTACAACCTTCATCACACACCCTACACCCAATATCATATACCCTACAACCTTCATCACACACCCTACACCCAATATCATATACCCTACAACCTTCATCACACACCCTACACCCAATATCATATACCCTACAACCTTCATCACACACCCTACACCCAATATCATATACCCTACAACCTTCATCACACACCCTACACCCAATATCATATACCCTACAACCTTCATCACACACCCTACACCCAATATCATATACCCTACAACCTTCATCACACACCCTACACCCAATATCATATACCCTACAACCTTCATCACACACCCTACACCCAATATCATATACCCTACAACCTTCATCACACACCCTACACCCAATATCATATACCCTACAACCTTCATCACACACCCTACACCCAATATCATATACCCTACAACCTTCATCACACACCCTACACCCAATATCATATACCCTACAACCTTCATCACACACCCTACACCCAATATCATATACCCTACAACCTTCATCACACACCCTACACCCAATATCATATACCCTACAACCTTCATCACACACCCTACACCCAATATCATATACCCTACAACCTTCATCACACACCCTACACCCAATATCATATACCCTACAACCTTCATCACACACCCTACACCCAATATCATATACCCTACAACCTTCATCACACACCCTACACCCAATATCATATACCCTACAACCTTCATCACACACCCTACACCCAATATCATATACCCTACAACCTTCATCACACACCCTACACCCAATATCCTATACCCTACAACCTTCATCACACACCCTACACCCAATATCCTATACCCTACA
>MU574226.1:5496438-5571495 GCA_024362625.1 Silurus asotus | reverse complement strand
ATATATTTATTTATTTATCACTTGGATATTGTTTTTTTTTTTGTTTGTTTGTTTTTTCAAGATGTGCAGTCCAGAAACTTTATTAAACAATTATAATAAAAATATAAACAGTTGTTTATTTAATGAAATAAGGACAAATAATAATTTTTAATAACTACTAACGTTATTTTTTTTTTAAATACAATAGATCCACAAGGATCTAAAAAAAAAAAAGATTTTTTTATATCTAGTAAAAATTAGCGATTAATTATACTACCTACTTACTACTAACTAATATTATATTAATAAAATGCTAGAGATATATTAAGTTTTTCCACCATTTTAAAATGTAAACATGACCTATGATTGATTAAAAAAAGAAAAAGAAAAAGAAAAAATTTACAACATTATTAGTTGTAAAAAAAAAATAATTTTTAATTTTTTTAATGAATCATAAGCAAATATCTGTACTAGAAATCCTTGTATAAATATTTTTTGGAGAAAGTATATTTTCTGAAGAGAATGTGAATCACACGAGAAGATTTCCAGTAAAGGTTCTGCTATGCTCATGATTAGGCAGCCAGCATGCAGAATATACATCCTACCTGAGATCTTGACTACAGATAAGGTGTTGGGTCTGAATGGCTCGGGGCAGTGAAGCCAAGACTTCCGCTGAGCATCGGTGGTCAAAATGATAGGATTAAAAGGTGATCCTCAGAGAAGGAAACAATTTAAGAGGAGAATTGTGCCGTGGGCTGGTGTGCAGCACAAACACAGAGCTCAGAGGAACTGAGGGTTCATCTGACGTTAAAGGATTATAATAAACAGAAAAATGCACTTTATCTATCTATCTATCTATCTATCTATCTATCTATCTATCTATCTATCTATCTATCTATCTATCTATCTATCTATTTATTATCACTTTCTCTACCATGCTCAACCTCACACACTGTATATCTCATAGTTTGTTCTGGTTGTAGCTGTAGATCAGAGCTAGAAAAAACACAGAGAGAAGTTAGACCTGAGCGCCGAACTCGTCTTACAATCCACCAATTGAAAAATAATAACCTTCTGAAAACAGCAATTGAGCAGTCAAAGCTTAACAGCCGGACAAGTCAATATGATCAATTCTTCTTTTGAAAACTGGTATAAAAAGGGAGGTGTGTTTCTAATCACGTGCCACTGCACCACTATCATTTATTTCTGATCCTTTAAAGAGGTTCGGGAGAAATAACACAGTTATAGAACAATTTGCATTGGATTTTCTGCAAGGTATGTGAGATTTTATTCCTCATAAGATTTATTGTTCTGCCCTTAAACTATTTAAATTACTTTTTAATTACCGATAATAAACTACAAATCGTATTTATTTGAAGTCTTTCTATGAGTCCAACAATGTCAATATAACACGTGAGAGAAAAAGCAATAAAGGTACTGTGGAGATTATAAAGAAGTATAAGATACAGGTGGCAGTGAGATTTTAAAATTGTGTCCATTTATTTCTAAATCCAACCTGTAAAAGAGAGAGAGAGAGAGAGAGAGAGAGAGAGAGAGAGAGAGAGAGAGAAAAAACAAAGAGAGAGAGAGAGAGAGAAAGAAAAAAAGAAAGAGAGAGAGAGAGAGAGAGAGATCGAAAGAAAGAAAGAAAGAGAGAGAGAGAGAGAGAGAGAGAGAAAGAAACAAACAAACAAACAAACAAAGAGAGAGAGAGAGAGAGAGAGAGAACGAAAGAAAGAAAGAAAGAAAGAGAGAGAGAGAGACAGAAAGAAAGAAAGAGAGAGAGAGAGAGAGAGAGAGAGAGAGAGAGAGAGAAAAAGAAAGAAAGAAAGAAAGAAAGAAAGAGAGAGAGAGAGAGAGAGAGAGAGAGAGAGAGAGAGAGAGAGAACGAAAGAAAGAAAGAAAGAGAGAGAGAGAGAGAGACAGAAAGAAAGAAAGAGAGAGAGAGAGAGAGAGAGAGAGAGAGAGAGAGAAAGATCAAAAGAAAGAAAGAAAGAAAGAAAGAGAGAGAGAGAGAGATAGAGAGAGAAAAGAAAGATACCTTTATCATTTAGGCTCTAGCAGCAATTAGTTTCTGGAAAGATGTAATAAGAGAGAGAAAGAAGGTGGGCTAAGGTGTGAAAGGGGTGGGCGGAGGTGGGCAATGAGTGCAGCGTACATGTTCAAAGCAAAGGTTAAACCAACAGGACTCAGCATCCAGCCTTCCTCCCTAATGGCTGTGAAAAAAATGATCTGATGAATCAAACTGGAGTCAGAACCCATAACCTGCCTGCCACTTCCCAATATGTCCATTTCCACACAAAGCCCCTGGAGCAGCCCTCTCTCCACCTCCCCCCACTCACACACACAC
The DNA here is from genome assembly GCA_024362625.1 of Silurus asotus. Taxonomy (NCBI): domain Eukaryota; kingdom Metazoa; phylum Chordata; class Actinopteri; order Siluriformes; family Siluridae; genus Silurus; species Silurus asotus. The sequence continues at coordinate 5,569,166 of MU574226.1, read as the reverse complement.
ACACACACACACACACACACACACACACACACACACACACACAACAACCATCCAGGTCCAGACACGTTAAATCCAGTGAGCCGCTCACGGCTAATGGCTAACACTATCAGACAGGCGTGGGATCAGGGGCTTGCTATCTGAGCAGGATCTGCCCCATGTGCTGGCAGGTCAGGCGGGATAAACATGAGCTACAACCAGGAAACAGCACCTACCCCCTATTACCCCCCTCTTCCTCCTCCCCCTTCCCAAACAGAATTCTTCCATCCCACCATCAGTGTGGTTTAAGGACTGGTGATTGCATTATAGCAATACATACCATATCACCTTTGTTATTCACTCTCACCCTGTACTTATGGACCACATACCCTTATTTATCATATTGCTATATATTGTAAATGAGCCATTTATGCACTGTACATGACAAAGTTGAATCTAATCCAATCTAAATTCAGGTGTAGTTACATCTGAAATACTGCACTGGTTTTTCCCTCAGGAGAATTCTGGTGTGAGTTTGAGAGTTTATCATTTATTCATTATAGTAAATATTATATTTTATTAAAACTTGAACTTGAAATGAGTTTCACTGTTTTTGTCATTAGTAATGAAACAGTGATAAAGCACACACATTTAGAGACAGATATAAACAATAAGGAAGAGAGAGAGAGAGAGAGAGAGAGAGAGAGAGTGAAAGAGAGAATTTTTATGTTGGTTAGAGGTGTGCAGAGGTGAAAAAAGAAAGAAAGAAAATGAAAAAAGAAAGAAAGAGGTGAGAAAAAAAGTAAGAAGTAAAAAAATAGGAGAAAGAGGTAAAAATTAGAGAAAAAAATAGGTAAGAAACAAAAAAAAGGTAAGAAAGAAAGAAAGAAAGAAGAGGTGAGAAAGAAAGAAAGAAAGAAAGAAAGAAAGAAAGAAAGAAAGAAAGAAGAGTAAAGCATGTGTTTTCACTCCAAATTTGCAGCAAAATAAAGATTTTATAAAAAACGCAAAAAAAAAGAAACAGAGAGGTTCTAAAAAGAGGACAAGAGAAAGATAGAGAATAAAGAAGTTGCTGAACACACACTTAGTGTCCACTCATTCGTACACTGGCTCCAGGCATGTTTTGGAGTACCATGAGAAAAAAAAAAGAGAGAGAAAGAGAGAATGAAAGCATGCAAGTGATAGAGAGAGAGTGTTCCCTCTTTTCTTGCCCAAGCTCATCAAGTACGGGCCAGGGCTCCTGAAAACCGAGGGATTAGTGGCTAGTGGGAGTCTCTCAGCCTGGTTCACTGCGGCCCTGCACGCTACAGTGCTTCAGTAAAGCACCTCAATGATGTTCTCACACACACACACACACACACACACACACACACACACACACACACACACACACACACACTAGTATTCATACAATTTGTCTGTCAAATTTAATTCTTAGTATGTTGTTGTTTGTAAGCTCAGAATGACCAACAATTCAGGGCCTAACTCACCTTACTTTAGATAAATCATCCTGAACACCTGACAAACTACACCACCCAGAACACCATCTCACCAACTACACCATCCAGAACACCATCTCACCAACTACACCATCCAGAACACCATCACACCAACTATACCATCCAGAACACCATCTCACGAACTATACCATCCAGAACACCATCACACCAACTATACCATCCAGAACACCATCTCACCAACTACACCATCCAGAACACCATCACACCAACTACACCATCCAGAACACCATCACACCAACTATACCATCCAGAACACCATCACACCAACTATACCATCCAGAACACCATCTCACCAACTACACCATCCAGAACACCATCTCACCAACTACACCATCCAGAACACCATCACACCAACTATACCATCCAGAACATCATCTCACCAACTACACCATCCAGAACACCATCACACCAACTACACCATCCAGAACACCATCTCACTAACTACACCATCCAGAACACCATCACAGCAACTATACCATACAGAACACCATCTCACCAACTACACCATCCAGAACACCATCTCACCAACTACACCATCCAATACACCATCACACCAACTACACCATCCAGAACACCATCTCACCAACTACACCATCCAGAACACAATCTCACCAACTGCACCATCCAGAACACCATCACACCAGCTACACCATCCAGAACACCATCTCACCAACTACACCATCCAGAACACCATCTCACCAACTACACCATCCAGAACACCATCTCACCAACTACACCATCCAGAACACCATCTCACCAACTACACCATCCAGAACACCATCTCACCAACTACACCATCCAGAACACAATCTCACCAACTGCACCATCCAGAACACCATCACACCAGCTACACCATCCAGAACACCATCTCACCAACTACACCATCCAGAACACCATCTCACCAACTACACCATCCAGAACACCATCACACCAACTATACCATCCAGAACACCATCTCACCAACTACACCATCCAGAACACCATCTCATCAACTACACCATCCAGAACACCATCTCACCAACTACACCATCCAGAACACCATCACAGCAACTATACCATCCAGAACACCATCTAACCAACTACACCATCCAGAACACCATCTCACCAACTACACCATCCAGAACACCATCTCACCAACTACACCATACAGAACACCATCTCACCAACTACACCATACAGAACACCATCTCACCAACTGCACCATCCAGAACACCATCTCATGCACTATAGTATAGTATATAGTCTAGTGAATATACTGTCCAGAACACCACCTCACCAACTACACCATCCAGAACACCATCACACCAACTACACCATCCAGAACACCATCTCACCAACTGCACCATCCAGAACACCATCTCACCAACTACACCATCCAGAACACCATCTCATGCACTATAGTATAGTATATAGTCTAGTGAATATACTGTCCAGAACACCACCTCACCAACTACACCATCCAGAACACAGGAACAGCAACTGTAACATCCAGAACCCCATAACAGCAACCACACCAAAAACGTCATCATATCAATGATTACACACTTTTATAATCACTTTATATTTCAATCTTTTTTTTATTACTCAAATCAAATCCAGTAAACATTAAAACAACAACTTTTATATAAAAAACATACAGAATATAGAGTACATGCTACAGTATACGCACTAACTTGCCATTTTATTAGGTATACCCTTCTAGTCTCAGCAATGCACTAAAAACCTGTTGCTGTTAGAGAATTCAGACGTCTGAACCTTTGCTGTGTTGATGCCATTAAAGGCAACTGTATGATACGAGGTGATGTAGCAGACGGAGGAGGTTCTTCTTCCTCCAGTCTGCGGGTTTTAAGCAGGGATTCCTGCATTGTTCTCTGGCTCAGACGGCTGGCTGATTAAGAGTGTCTCAGGTCTCAGTGTGTGTGTGTGCATAAGTGAGTGTGTGTGTGTGTGTGTGTGTGTGTGTGTGTGTGTGTGTGTGTGTGTGTGTGTGTGTGTGTGTGTGTGTGTGGGCTGGTGGCTTCCAGGCAAACAAAGCTTTTTAAGCAAGGCTCTCAAATTGTAGTCCTGCGAGGTCACATAGTGATGCACAGCTCAAACCTGAGATGTGCGTAAAAGCAGTTTAAGGTCCTGGAAGTGGATAAAAAGGATTTACATAATTCTTACTTACTATATATTGGTCATTAAAAGTTCCTGTAATAATGTGCAGCAATTTTACGTGTCACAGTAACATCTTGCCTTATCGTGACTTATTTATACAACTGCGCTGTTGATGTTTAGGGGGTTGCTCAGGGGCCCAGCTTGACAATTGAGCTACCGCTTTCGCTTTTCAACACCGTGAAAATCATAAGCAACCATTATGCTACCACTTTCCCATTCTATAATATAACATGTAGCTTAGTAGCAACATTACTAGCAGTAGGAACCTTTTTCGTAGCCATGGGGACGAAAATTAAAGTCACAAATTCCATACAAACGATGTTATAAACAACACAAACACAAGTGTCAATAAACTGGCAGAAGCGGAACACTGGAACTGTGGGGACCGAACATTATGCAAATAAGAGAGAGTTATGTAAATAAGATTTGTAATAATATGAAAGGATTTTATATTTTTATGCTTTTTCACTTTTGTATTGTTTTTAGGTGATTTTTTTCTCTTTTTTTTATATTTAAAAAATGTATGCACTTCAGGGCAGTTTATTAAAAAAGTTGCCTAAATTGCCCCAAGTCGTATTTAACTTCTTATTTATTATTAACAAAAACTGCCAAAAAAAGCCAGAAACATAGAATGTTGAAACATTGTAAGTAGAGGTACATGTGTTCTTTATTTATAGTGGTATAAAAAACAATCCTAAATAAATTATAAATGTAGAAGATCATTACAAAAAATTAACAACTGTACACAATACAATAAAACGTAAGAAAATGATCAAATGGTGTCAATAGTGAACCGTAGCACAAAGTGTTCTCCTTTCAGCAAGGATACAGATTGTTAGAACACTGTATGTGTACAAACTCCAAATCAGTTGTTATTTTCTTCTTCGTATGTAAAAATTTAAAAAAGATTTCATTGTTAATTGGATAATTGAAAGGTCTAACCTTCCTGTTCTTTAGTTCCCCTTTTCTGATGCAAAATTTTGGGAAGACTTAAGGAATGGTTTACTTCTGGAACCACAATCCTTTTATCTTGGGGACAAATCCAGATTTTCATACAAAAAAAAAAATGCATTTATTTGTATTAAGTTAAAGTTTGGATTACAGCTGCTTGGATGATTTTACACATCTGAAAATGTCCCCAAAACCTGGGAACTGAAACCCTTGATTGATAATTAAAATTGCTTCCTATGAGTGTATGTTGGGGAGCCTGAATATCCAGGGAGAAATCCAACAAAGAACATCATGTATGTAGATCATTTCGGGCGGCAGGTAAAAAAAGGATAAATCTGAAAACTGTCTGATAACTCAATTTTTATTTTTTTTAAATACATATGATTTCCTTTTTGAATATTTTGTTATGAAGTAGTACTCCATTACTCTTCCATCTCGATCAACAGCAAGGCAGAGTTCCTGTAATTATTTTCCTAAAAAAACACTTTTTCATTTAGTAAACATGGTGACATTTTGTGGGCGGAGCTTAGGTGGAGGCAGTACACCTGCCTCACGTAGGTCTTAACAGTTCATAATAAAGATGTAGATAAGTTTTGATTTCAGTAGGCAATAAGAACTATTTGTACAGCTAAATGAGAGTGGGAAGCGAATGTTAGCCTAATGTTGGTTGGCTACACTAACAGTGGCAAACATTAGCAAATGTAAACACTTGAACACACACCTGACACATAGCAGGGGTCTGTTCACTGTAACAGTATCTCTCCCTTTGTGCAATTGCATTTATGGCAACTGTAAAAAAAAGGAGGTGTCACAAACAGTTTCTGTTTATTCTCTTGTCGTTAGCTAGCAGTTTGCTAACTTATATGCTAAACAGTTAGTGGTACATTAGAAATCAATTAACTTCCTCCCCAGTTTCTGTTTAGGAAATCTTTAGCCACATAATCAAACCATAAACCATGTCACAAAAGACAATCATTTCTTTAACCTTGTTTAATTTGAAGTGTGTGCAGCAAACGCAAGCATTTCTGGTGATCGTTTTTGTTCAGTCTACTCGTTGTATTTCATTTAATTCAATTCATTTCAATTAAATTTTATTTGTATAGCGATTTTAACAATGAACATTGTCTCAAAGCAGCTTTACACAGATAATGTGGTGAGAAAAATGAATAAGGTGTTCTTTATAAAAGTGTAAGTTTGTCCCTGTGGCAAGGAAAAACTCCCCGAGACGGCATAAGGAAGAAACCTTGTGAGAAACCAGACTCAAGAGGGAAACTCATCCTCATCTGGGTTGCACTGAATGTCCATTAAATACAGATAAACGATGTTGCGGGGGGCAGTAATGGTGATCAAAAGCAAACTGTAGTCCTGAGCCAGTGTAGCAGACAGCTGTCTTCAGCTGTCTTCTGTTTTTTGTCTGGTATACTAAAAATGGTCAACATTTCAGTTGGAGCCTGTACTCTGTCGATTGTGGCACCCAACAACACAACACAGATTTGCGTTCCTTGTGTAGCCGACTCTGTGCTTTGGGCTGGTTTGTATTGGCTGCCTTCGGTTTGCTTCTTGTTTTGCCTCCAGCTAGCGCCAGCTAACCTTTCATATGACTTAATCGTGAGTTTGGCACAAAAAGGGTCTGTAGCACTGTTTCCTAAAGTGTTCAGTTACAGTTACTGAGTGCTAGAAACTAAATACTTTTAATCCCTGCTTTGTGTTATAGCAGCTATGACCAATCACTAACAGAGAAGTTCTACAGAATAAAATAATAAATGCTTTATAAATGTTATTCGACAAACTTCCATGCGATTGGTAATAGTTTTTTTTTTTTTTGCATGTATGGAAGGAGACTCCAGCGTCAGAGCTTCAAGTTCTTCAGGATGGAGGAGGTTACACTTGTGTGTTTTTTTTAGTAGCTTGACAAGCTGCATTTGTTTGTTTGTTTGATTGATGGGTTGGGAATTATCACCTGCAGGAAAGAAATAGGAGAAAGCAGAATCAGGAATAGCCGTCTTTTTTTGGTTCAGCAGTAAGGAAAGCCAGATGTGTAGATAGGATTGTAATGAACAGGTGTATCGAAGCTCCTTCATCTCACGCTTCTAGGCGTCTGAAAGATTGCTGAAGGATTTCACTTCTTTAATGAGACCGTTGGGGAGGGGGGTTTGGGGGAGGCAGGTAAGCATTACAGGGTGCTGAGAGACACACAGACCTTCAGATCAGTCAGAACTTAATTAGAGAGAGAGATAGAGGCAGAGAGAGAGAAAGAGAGAGAGAGAGAGAGAGAGAGAGAGAGAGAGACCTTCAGTCATTTATTACTATAGGGAAAAACAGACAAAAAGCCAGACAGAATTAGACATAGGAAAAGAGTGGGCCCTTGAGTGAGGCCCTTAAACTTCATCTGTTCATCTGTATAAATGAGATCATTGTAAGGATACGGATGCCTGCCAAAATCCATAAATGTAAAATGTAAATGAGAGAGAGAGAAAGATAGAGAGGCAAACACAAGTACGCACAAGAATGCGAACACACACACACACACACACACACACACACACACACACACACACACACACACACACACACACATACTATTCTTTATCTTAGTGAAATTTCATTAAAGCAGTAAAGGTCAGAGAGAAAAGAGTTTCGTAGAGTCAGTCAGTCACTGCCTCACCACACACACACACACACACACACACACACACACACACACACACACACACACACACACACACACAGAGTCCTGATATTGTACTTATCCCACAGAAGCTTTGGATACACCTTGAAAACACACAGAGTGTTGAATGTCCTCTGTTTATTCCTCACTACTTCTCCTGTTGGTGTGAAGGATCACATTCTCCATACTGAAACACTAAGAGTTTGTGATCTGGAGCGACTTACAATAATCTCATGCATACACCTGAGCATCGGTGGTTAAGGGTCTTGCTCAGGTGCTCGTTGTGGCTGGGATTTGAACTTATGACCTACGAATCCAAAGCCTAATGCCTTAACCACTAAGCTTCCATCTCCCTGAACTGTACTCAATATGAAATCAATCGCTCTGGAAAAGATCCAGATGACTGCTTTCACACATATAAACCATATATCTGTGTTACAGCTGATTATAACTCTGTCTTATGCCTCTGCAGGACACGACTTTGTCTCCTGAGGTACCAGTGACCACTGTCTCTTTCTCCTCTTTTAATCTTCCCGAACCACAACGATGCCATACTTCTGGATGGAGTTCTCTGTGCAGCTGAGGATGGTTTCACATGAACAGCCCAGAGATACATGAAGTTACTGAACCACTCATGAACTTTGAGGATGGATTTGGACTGGAATTAATATCAGCAGCCTACTACAATGTCTTAGGATTGCAGCTTGAATTCACTGTACTGCATTTCAGCCTATCAATGAAAACCCCAACAATGATGGAACTGTAATGGATGAACATTCAGATGAGGATGGATTCCGTATTCATACTGGTTCCTCTTAAGGTTTCTTCCCTATAAAGTTTTTTTTTGCCACAGTTGCTGCTGGCTCACTCATTAGGGATAAACTTATAGTTTACACTAAACTTATTGATTACAATTTTAGAACCTCTTTATCTCTGTAAAGCTGCTTGGAGACAATGTCCATCGTTCAAAGCGCTCCACAAATACAACTGAATTGAATTGAATGAATCGAAGGAGAAACACTCGAGTGTTTTCTAATGCTGAGGATGGAGCATGACTAGACAGACAGACTACTTCCAGAGCAGATCACTCCTCATTCTCAACTTCACATTCCTACTGAAAGTCCACAATAAAACAGCTTGCACACACACACACACACACACACACACCCCTCCACTCTGTCTGTCCCTTCATTGTTGTGTTAAGCCCTGTGTCAGGGTGGACAGGTAGGATCTGCTGGTGTTAAGTCTCCAGAGGCTTTTCCCCAACCACACACACACATACACACACACACACACACACACACACACACACACATACACTTGTTCTATTACAGTTTTTCTCAGTTGTTTTGGAGCAGTTTCTCAGATCAGAAATGAAATTCTCAAAACTACTTGTTCAACCTCCACATTATTTGGTCATTTATGCTCATCATAAAAACATTTCTTGTCGCTTTGATCAAATTGCGAACGCTTTTGTACATTCATTAAATCGATTGTGTAAAAGTGTCTGCAGTTTCCTACATTATCAGTTGTTTATGTTCATGTTGATCAAAAAATATTATACCGGTTTCACCTGAACAGTTTTAACCCCCAAAACATCTCAACATCAGTTCATTGTATTAGTTATTAAATGCAAAATGATTAAACCAGTTGTCATCATCTGTCATCTAACATTTCTATTGTACTGTTTTATTGTAAATGTGTTGAATTGATGGATTGTGCAGAAGAATCTTGAATGTTACTACAGATTTTTCTCAGTTGCTTTGCAGCGTTTTTTAGAATCATCCTTAATATTTGCATTTCATGAAACAAAGTGTACAAACAGCACAACACATTAGATTTCTTGCAAAAGCTTCTACTTTACTCAAAATCCTCAGTTCATCTCTCAAATAAACATCTCATTCCCATCAGAATGGAAAGTTCCTTTGTCATTGTTCACAAACAAAATCTTGTTGTCATTATGACGCTGCACAGTTTCAGGATTTCTCGATATAAACTATGGTTTGGATGACGATAAATAAAAATGCACAAAATTTGACTTCCTTCTGTACCGCATGAATGAATATCAGCAGCACAAACTTATTTATTTAATTGCATATATGATTTATATTGAGTGTAAGAGGACAGGATTCTCACTTTCACTGTACTGTACAAGGGTGTGTTTGTTTCTTAGATGTTCAGCCATTTTCAGAATGTATAATTATTTGTTTTGTTCTTTCTGTATTCACTCTCCAATTGAAGGTTCACGAGATTCACCTTTGAGCTGTTTTAGAGAACTGGTTGATTATTGGTTGATCTGATGCTGTAAACTGAGAATGAGAAATGCACTTACTGGTTTGCAAATATTAAGGATGAATCAAGAATTGCTCCAAAACAACTGAGAATAAACTGTAATCGAGTTTTAGAAAGAAGCAAAAATGACCTTTAAACAGAATAGATAAATGCATACAGACAGACAGACAGACAGACAGACAGACAGACAAGCAGACGGACAGACAAGCAGACAGAAGACAAACAGACAGACAGACAGACAGACAGACAGACAGACAGACAGACCAGCAGACAGAAGACAGACAAACAGACAGACAGACAGACAGACAGACAGACAGACAGAGAGACAGACAGACAAGCAGACAGAAGACAGACAATCAGACAGACAGACAGACAGACAGACAGACAGACAGACAGAAGATGATAGATAGATAGATAGATAGATAGATAGATAGATAGATAGATAGATAGATAGATAGATAGATAGATAGATCGATCGATCGATCACCTAACAGCCATCCAGCATGCTGACTGCGAGCTGACTGAGAACTGATCTCCACTATGCAGAGAAAATCTGAGTAATGAAGATGTCTTTTTGAGATGGTAGTTATGGAGAACCTTTCATCATCATAAGTCTCTCTAGGTGGGCGTTTTATTTACTGTGCATGAAGGACAAGTGTTTTTGTCCTAAAAAAACATTGGTGAAACTTCATTACACAGAGAAAGAAAGATTTAAAAAGCATATGTGTACTGTAGATCCTCCACAGGGGGTGTTACAGAGGAATGATTCAGCAGCGTGTCCTCAATTTTGCAGTTTGTACACTTTATCAGTAACCTGCACAATATGTTTTTCTGGTATCTGTAAAGAAGTTGTGTTTACTTTTGTTTACTAAAAAAATCCAAACACTGATCACATGATGTGGTCAGAGGTGCTGAAACGATAAATATCACTGTGGGAATGTGGAAAAAATATTTCAGTATTCCTCTTCAAATCTATGTACATTTACAGAAATGACAATTACAGATAAGAGTTCATTAACATGGGTTAAATGTAGGGTTGCTCAGTGGTTAAGGTGCTGGGTTACGGGTCAGGAGTTCAAGCCCTTGAGCAAGGCCTTTAACCATCTGTACTCCAGGGGCGCTGCATCATGGCTGACCCTGTGCTCTGACCCCAGCTTCCAAACGAGTTGGGATATGAAAAAAAAAAATGTCACTTTGCTGTAATGTATATTTGACAGATGAAGGCTATTCTAATACTACATTATACAAACATAAAGTAAACTGTAGCAAAGTTCTCCATCTGGTGGCGAAGAGTCAGAAGTGCAGCCTGCACCTGTATAGGGGGTTAGGAGTCTCTGTGTTTCTCTATTAATAATAATAATGAAGAAGAAGAGGAAAATAGGAACAGTGTCAAAATCTAAGGTGCCAATGTAGAATAAAAGTATAAACGTTTATAGATTACATTAATTATGGACAAAAAAAATACTTAATTTCTTTCTTATTGACAGTTGATAGTATTATTGGCTTATTGGGAAGTGGTAGCTTAGTGTTTAGGGCATTGGACTTTGGATCTGAAGGTTATGAGTTTAATTTGAAGCTACTCCTGGGCCCCTGAGCAAGGCCCTTAACCAGAAGGCAGCTGCAGGACTTTTTTGTGTACATTTTTCTAGTTCTCCTACACCTGCTACATTTCCTCCACTGACTTCCTGTAGCTGCCTACATCAGATTTGAAACACTGATCCTTGCCTTTAAAGCAAAAACGGACCAGAACCACTTTATCTCTTAGCACTTATTTCGCCCTTGTTTCAGGTAAAACAAACGTCCACTTGCTCTAGCAGACTTCAAACAATGTCCAACAGCTTCTAAAGTTTCTTATATTATCATTTTTACTATTAAAAAACAGTTTTAGACTGATGGTATTTTTTTGTCTGGTCCTAATAAACCGATAGAATGTATTTATTGATGAAGACTTCAAAACGTTCTGTAAGTCGTTCTGGATCAGAGCATTCGCCAAATACCACAAATGTAAAAAATAAACACACACCATGTGCTTGTAGCAGCTTGAAATTCATCACCAGGGTGACACAGAAGAGGGAAATCTGACACAAGTTCCATCATCATGACGACACTCGGTTTCCACTAGTTGTCATGGTTACATGGCAAAGCATCAATTAAGGCGCAGATCGAGTCCTTATGCTCGAGACTGAAACAGGAGAGAGAATTAAGCCCCGGGTGGTCTCTCTGCTTCTGACATCTCTACAGGTGCCATGCTGTGAGCTCCCAGCTGCTCAAATCACACGCTGTAATGGAAATTAAATAACCGATCAAAAATGAATTTCTCGTCTATGTTTCTGACATTTAGCAAACATTTAGTATCAGTCAGCGTAATACTGAGAGGACATTCAGACCAATCTGAACGTCCACACCAGTGTACCTGCAAATGTTTTTTTTATTTTTTACATTTTTTTGTACTTTATTGTAAAAGCAGTTCAGTAAAACATCTGCACAGAGGAGAAACACTGCTGATGTGGAGCATCAACAATGAACCAACCAGGACTAAGAGTTGTCCCTACATACCTACTGAGTCAAGTCAGGTGTTTAGGGGTGTGGTTTTAGAAGGAAGATTTATAGTCCAACATAATTTAAGATACAATATATGGACAAAGGTGTGTAGACACCTGAGCATAGGATTGATGTGTGTTTTTTGAACATCCCATTCTATATTCAGTCCCCATGTGGGAAGGTGTAGCTCAGTGGTTAAGATGTTACACTTCTGCTCAGATTCAGATTTAAGAGTTCAAATCCCAACACCACTAAGAGTCCACTAATGGGCCCTTGAGCAAGGCCCTTAACCCTCAACTGCTCAGTTGTATAGTCTTTCTGGACTTGCCCAGAGCATCTCTCAAATGGTGACAATGTAAATATAAAAAGTTCCACTAGATTTTGAAGTGTGCTGGTGGAGATTTGTGTGAGATTCATGCAGCTGTAAGGGTGATAGTTATATCAGCAGAAGTCAGGTGCTGATGTAGGTGAGATGAGGAGGTAGCTAAGTGTAACCTTAATAAGGTTGGAGTCAGCGCTCTATAGCAGGAGATCCTTCATTCCAAACCATGTACAGCATATCTTTATGAAGTTTTTTCGTGCACAGGGCCATCATCATGCTGGACCAGGTTCAGGTCTCCTAGTTCAAGTGAACGTAAAATATCATGCCAACACATTCAGAGATTTCATTGTGCCTGATTATTGTGTGCCTCCAAATTTGTAAAAAAAAAAACCACATTGCTGGAAAAGTCAAGTCTCCCAATACTTATTTTTAAATAGTGTATACACAGATCAGGCATAACATCATGACTACCTGCCTAATATTGTGTTGGTCCCGTTTTGCTGCTTAAACTGTCGTGACCCGTCAAGCATCAACTTCATTACCTTCTTCAGCAGTTTGAGCTACAGGAGATCGTCAGTTGAATCAAAACATGGACCAGCCTTCATTCCACTCGTGCATCAATGAAGCTCAGCTGCACAACCCTGTTGCCTGTTAACCAATGTTCCTTCGTTGGAGCACTAATAGATACTGACTACTGCAGACCAGGAACATTCCACAAGAGCTGCATTTATGGAGATGCTCTGACCCAGTCGTCTAGACGTCACAATTTGTCAAACTCGATCAAATCCTTGCGCTTGCCCATTTTTCCTGCTTCTAACACGTTAAATTTGAGGACAAAATGTTTACTTACTGCTTAAAATATCCCACCCAGTAACAGGTGCCATGATAAAGAGATAATTCAAATATAGACATCGTTTTTTCTGGCAACATCTCGTTCACAGGAGACTCTTCAGACCATGTTAGATGTTTTTGTTTTTGTTACATTTATGGAAGGAAGATAGCTGTTAAAGCATCTATGATGAGAGAACAAGACATTTTACAACATTTGAAGAAACTAAAAATGGATAAATAGTGTCTACTGAATAAAGTATATATAAGCACACTGTACAGCCAAAAGCACCCATGTCTATCCCACCACACCCCTTTGTGGTTGGCATGGAAGCACACAATTGTATAAAACATCTGTGTATGCTGCAGCATTTATACTTTCACTTTCATTGGAAATAACTTATCCTGTTCCAGCATGATGATGATGCTCCCGTGCACAAAGCAAGCTCCAAGAAGATATAATGTGTTAAGGGTGTGTTACAGCGGAAGAACTTAAGTGTCCCATAAAGAACCATTATCTTCTCAACTCCATTAATCATCTCTGAGGTGCACAAGGAGTGAAGCCTCCTTAGATTGACATCAGTGTTTGATCTCACTGAAGCTCTTGGGGATGATTAAAAAACACAAATCCAAAATATGGTGGCAAAAGCAAAAAAGGAGAAAATAAAGAATTTTTAGGATGATGGAGGTATGGGGTGGTGATGTATTGGCGTAAGGTCCTGTTATAGGAAAAGAATCAACTTTGAGGTAGTAACAGTGACATTAATTGGATTACGTTCCTAAAAAAAAAGCATCAAAGTGATTATTGGTTTTAAAGGAATGTAAAATCATAGGTATCACTTCCTGTCATTTAAAAATGACAAAAAAATGAAAAAACATGGACTTTAATTTTTTATAAAAAAAAAAATGTTCGTTGTAAGAATATAGGAATGCAAAATCATCCTGAGATCTGAAAAATAAATTTGTTAGTTTGGGAAGTAGAAGGCTGATGATGGATTTCCCCTCAATCTAGAGGACGTCACTCATATGGAGTTGCAATCTAACTGCAGAATGCAGGATGAGGAGAAACACACGCACACACAACACACACACACACACACACAGAGAGAGAGAGAGAGATAGAGAGAGAGAGAGAGAGAGAGAGAGAGAGAGAGAGAGAGAAAGAGAGAGAGAGAACCCCCCCCCCCTCTCTTCTTCTTCCTCTTCCTCCTCCTCTTTCTCCTCCTTTTCCTTCTCGCGCATTCAGCACCACAGAGAACTGAACAGCGCACAAGCACTTTCCGAATACGGAAACCTTCCAACGCTTAAAGGACACGAAGAGAAATCACTGTGGACATCTCCAGACCATTTTTTATTCCCAGCAATGCAGGGCTTTCAACTTGCTCGTGAGCTCCATTTGTAGTAGTACGATGATGTTATGATGATGATGAAGATGATGATGATGATGGTAAGGGACTCTTTATTTTTTAACCCGCCGTGCAACCGGATCCTCACACGGGGCTCGACATCAACACCGTCCCCGTGAATCCGCTGCGGTCTCCTGCCAGGTTTCGGCGCCATCAGCAGAGATAAAAACCGGCTTCCGCTGCAGATCTGAAGCCCGAAAAACGCCGCGGCAGCGCCTCGTGCATCTCGCTCTGGTTTGTGACATGAAAACGCGGACTAGAAAGAAGGAAGAGGGCTGATAAAAAAGAAAAAAAAGAAGGGAGTGGGGACATATTTTTACCTTTCCAGTAGAACAAAAAAAGGAGGCGTTTAGAGATCTGTGACAAAAATGTTATGATGTGGTGAAGATCACAAAACCATCACATGTGGTGAAGATCACAAAACCAGCACTTTCATCCTGGATTATTAAAAAATTGTAAAAAAAAAAAAAAAAAAAAAAAAATCTGGAGAAAATAGACTTGATTCTGTGGTGTGGTTTCAAATATACCAGAAGACAGAATCAAGGGGTTCTGGAGAAGATAAAAAAAACACATTATTACTACTAGCATTGGTCATCTATGGAGTTTGTTTAACATCCGATGCAGGTTTCCACCCGAATGAGCTGGGAGGATTTTAATCGGTGTGAAGTTCTTCCAAGCGCTGGAGATGTTCCGTGATAAAACCCTCTTTCCCAGTGAAATTCTATGTTTGAGGAGGAACCGAGCGTTTGTTAACGTTCCAACCGTAACCAACCGGTCACACTGATGCGAATTCACCAGTTGAGCTCAGCGCGCGCCTCTCTACCATGGGCTGCGTCCAGAGCTTCAGCTGCAAGTCGCGTGTCAAGCGTGAGAACATCACCGTGTGTGACATGTTGGCTACCATCGACCAGTGTCCAACGGTGATTGAGGAGAACTCGCCCATAGTGTTGCGCTACAGGACGCCGTACTTCAAGGCCTCGGCCCGCGTGATCATGCCGCCCATCCCTCGCCATGAGACCTGGGTAGTTGGATGGATCCAGGCTTGCACTCAGATGGAGTTCTACAACACCTACGGAGACATGGGCATGTAAGTTGAGTTCACTGAGTGTTACCGTGTGACCTGGTGATGAAACGTGTACACCATGTGATGAAATGCTGCAGAACTCTTGATGAGTTAAAGATTGGTGAAAAGTGAGCCAAAATTTCATCTCCATCAACTCTCAATTATATAAATCTATTTAATGGCTATAAATAATACATACACACGAAGCTACATGTTGCAGTCTCTGACTATCCACAGTGAATTCTTTAATTTTTAATAATAACGTGTATTTGTTCAATACGTTTAATGATTGTCCACATTCTCAGATTAAACACACGTGTAATCACCAAGGAGGTTGTTCTTGAAAAATCCCGCTACAGCTATGGAAAGAGTCTTCAGTGTTAGAAATGCAGTTGTAGCAAAGTTTAACATCCTCAATTGAGTCAGTTTTTTAGCAACATATATGTTTTTACGCACATTTCCACGTGTTTCGGTGTGCGATGGAGATCATGGAAAGCAGGATCTATTCATATCCTAAGTAACATGAACAGTTACATTTGTGCCATTTGGCAGCTTTTTTCCAGAGCGAATTACATTTATCTTATGATACAACTGAGCAGTTGAGGTTCAGGGGCCCTACTCAAGGGCCCAGCTGAGGGTCATGCTGGAATCAAACTCTAGTGCCGGGCTGTGCATTTGGTACCTGGGCCTTCAGTGGGGATTTACCCAACTTAATCCATCTCGTAATATCTACACCATCACATCGCAATTATAGAAACCATCAATACAATACAAATACGCAATATAACAACACGTGGCATTACAGAGAGAGAGAGCGGTCTGGAAGTGGTGAACAAACCCTTTCCCGGGCTGAGACTAGCTAGCTAGCTTAGGGTTTGGCGACCTCCTCACGATGTCTAGCTTTTCTTAAAAAAGGGTTTTTAAATGTGTCTGAGACCAAATCAATTTCTCTTTATCCGTAGGCGTAAAAAAGTCTAACTCAGACGTTTAGGGGCAAATTCTCAGAGGAGTATTTGAAATCTGATTGGCTAAAGAAACACTGCTAATAGAGACTAAGGTAAAAGGCCAGCAGTACAGACTTTGAAGGCCCTGGGCAGATTAGATTGACATGGCAGCAAGTAAAGGCTAAAATCTGATTGGACAAAAAATCTAACATTCACAGTAAAGAGAAACGCTACAAAATGAAGAGAATAAAATGTTGGGAATAAATGAATACAATTTCATGGAACAAATATTAGAAGTTATGTTGTAAATGTAGGTCAGTGCTTCTGATAGTGTTTAGGCCAGCAGAGAAGGCTTTGCCCGACACTTCGCCCGACACTGTCAAACTCACAACCTTCTGATCACAAGTTCAATTTTTCAAACTGTGAGCTACCAAACTGGGACCCCTACTTTTATCATATTAACTTCTAGAGAGAGAAAAAGAGTACAAAAGATGTAAGAATGACTGTTTGTAGCTGCTATAACGTACCAGCAAAAAGGAAGCAACCTTTTTTTCATGATAAACGAAAGGAACCTGTAAATGGATAAAATTAACAATGCATTTCATTAATAATGGAGGCTTATTGGTACATTGCCACAGAGTAAAAGGAATAAGAAGTTTCAGGATATACTGCTACGTTTTAGAAGAATCTTGAAAGAAAGCTAGTTGTTGACTCCTTTCCAATAACCCAGCACTCAATCTACAGGAAAATGGGGACCAAAGTAAACTTACTAGCTTTACCGCTATTTCTATTAAGTGTGTGAGCTAGCAATACACGAGAGCACGTTAGCTTAAACGAAAAGCTACTAGCTAGTTACCATCTAAATATAAATCTCAGCAGGTTGTTCATTCAAAAATCTTCACATCTTCAGCAGGGATATATAACAGGAAGGACGGGATTCTTCGACTCGTACGCAAGCGGGTCAAAAACATAAACAAGTAAAGACAGAAAGCGAGAGAACACGAGGTAGAGAAATCACACATTCCTACAACCCTGACTGCCCGATTGGGTTTCTCCACACAGGGTCTGTTCATGTGGAGGTGCGTGTGTCTGAGGGACTTGTGTTTCTACATGCATGTGTGTGTATGTGTGGGGGGGAGTGAAATCCTGTGGAGGTTGTGTGGGTGACAGATGGAACAGATTTGATGACAAGATGCCAGAATTTTGCGCCAAGTGACACTTCCTGCGTAAAAAAAAAAAAAAAAAAAAAAAACGTGTTCTGAGACCGAATCTTCTGAATCTTTCAACACACACACACACACACACACACACACACACACATACACACACACAGCTAGCCCAGAGCGCACACACACATACACACTCATTACTAACTAATTACTCTACTGCGATGAATTACTCATGAGGTCCTGACACATCAGTGACTGCACATTAAAGCATGTCGCTAAAGACGATAACATCGCTAACAACGCTAACTGAATGAACGCTAATAAAGATTTGACAGGTTATGGCCTATATGTGATTTATAAACCAAAAGTAAGGATGACATCTGATTAATGCATAGCCTTCGACAATCAACCAATGTTAGCAAAACGAGACTTCAGGAAGCCCCAGGTTCATAATGCTAAGCTGTGCCATTTCACCAACTTCTACTCAGTGCTTTTATCATTATCTTACTGCTAAGTTTACAACAAACAAGCTAGCTTTTTAGCTGAATCACAAATGGCAACCTTTCTATAGTACGAGTCACTAACTAAGTGTACCGTATTTTTCGGACTATAAGCCGCTACTTTTTCCCCATGTTTTGAACCCCACGGCTTAAACAATGAAGTGGCTAATTTATGGATTTTTTCTGGGTTTTTCCTGGTTTCACAAACTCTAAGCCAAAACGCAACGTAAACGAAAAAACGCACCTTGCCTGTGTTCTGAGCTGCACAGCATCGAGAGAAAAAACTTCCATCAGGTGATTTTTAAACGCATGACGATGCCAAAAGATAAACTCCTGAGATAAATTTTTGTGAAAGGAAGGAGAAAGACAGTGAACAATGACTTACTTGGTAGGCTTCTGTTTAGATACAAGCTGTTGTAACACGTTAAGTAAGGGTGAAGGAATAGCTCTCTTCTGGCAGGCTATTCCCAAAATACCGCTATCCTCCTAAAGGAAGCGCAACATATTTCACCCGTTTGTTACGTGTCTTTCGTTAAAGCCTGTGTAAAGTACATTAGTGTAGACGGCCTATGGACAGGTGGCTTATAGACAGGTGCGGCTTATTTATGTAAAAAAAAAGAAATATTTGTTAATTTCAGTGGCCGTGGCTTATATATGGGTGCGCGTTATAGTCCGGGAATTACGGTACATGACGACTAAAATTATATTGTGCTTCTAATTAGCTAACTATTTCTATTTGCTAACATGCTCCATGGGCAACCCTGTATTCTAATTCTTGCTAGGTAGTTTAATACAAAACCAATGCTTGTTAGATTTTGCAAACAATTCCTTAATTTTAATGCCATATGATTAAGGAAACAATAATTTTCACCATAATTTTAAACTCGACACACAAAGAAGTAAAAACTCAGAATAACTTGCATAAGATCAATTACACCACTTGCTTTTAGTTCTATTGAAGAACAGGAACTTAATATGCTTCTTCTTCTTTCGGCTGCTCCCATTAGGGGGCGCCACAGCGGCTCATCCGTCTCCGTACCCCCCTGTCCTCTACATCTGCCTCTTTCAACCACCTACCTGCATGTTACATTATTACTACTACATAAAACTTCACTTTGGTCTTCCTCTTTTCCTCCTTCCTGGTGGCTCCATCCTCAGAATTCTCCTACCGATATACCCCATGTCCCTCCTCCGTCTTTTACTCAATGCCACTGTCTCTAAACCATACAACATCTCAGGTCTCACCACAGTCCTATAAACTTTCCCTTTCACTCTCACAGATACTCTTCTATCACAAATCACTCCTGCTATCACTCTTCTCCACTCACTTCACCCTACCTGTTGACCCCAGGTACCTGAACTCCTCCACCTTCTCCACCTCTTCTCCCTGCAACCGCACCCCTCCACTGCCTTCGCTCTCATTCGCACACGTTTTCTGTCTTACTCCTACTGACTTTCATTCCCTTTCTCTCCAGCACGTACCTCCAGCTCTCCAGACTCTTTTCAACCTGCTCCCTACTCTCACCACAAATAACAATATCACCGCAAACATCATAGTCTATAGAGACTCCTGTCTGACCTCGTCCGTCATCCTGTTCATCACCACTGCACACAGAAAAAGGCTCAGAGTCGATCCTTGATGCAGTTCCACCTCCACCTTGAACCAGTCTCTTGTTCCTACTGCACACTTCACTGCTGTCACAGTGTCCTCATACATGTCCTGCACCACCCTCACATACTTCTCTGACACATAAGACTTCCTCATACAATACCACAACTCCTCTCTCTCGGCACCCTGTCATACACTTTCTCTAAATTCACGAACACACAATGCAACTCCTTCTGTCCTTCTCTATACTTCTCCATCAACATTCTCAAAGCAAATAATGCGTCTGTGGTGCTCTTCCTCGGCATGAAACCATACTGCAGCCTGGGTTCCACTACTCTTTCCCATAACTTCATGGTGTGACTGATCAACTTTATTCCCCTGTAGTTGCTGCAGGTCTGCCTTATGCTTAAAGATCGGTACCAGCACATTCCTTCTCCATTCCCTAGGCATCTTCTCACCTTCCAAAACCTTGTTGAACAATCTGGTTAAAAACTCCACTGCATCTCTCCTAAACATCTCCACGCTTCTTCTTCGGTATGCCATCGAAACTTAATAGCTGCTCTCACTTCCTTCTTAATAATCCTAGGCACATCCTGCTTTACCATCTACACAACATCCAACCTTCTCTCTTGCTCATTTTCCTCATTCATCAGCTGCTCAAAATACTCCCTCCATCTTCTCAACACACTTCCATCTCTATCCTTTATTGCTCTAACTTGCAGCACAGTCTCTCTGCTCAGTCTCTCTGCCTTGCCTACAATTGCTCATTCCTTATTGTCCAACCTCTCATACAGCTCCTCATATGCCTTTTCCATGGCTTTCGCCACATCCCCCTTTACCTGCTGCTGCATCTACTTGTCCTCCTGCCTTTTCTCATCACTCTGTCAATCCCAATCCTGTTTCTCCAACCTCTTTCTCCTTATGCTTTCCTGCACTTTCCATCACATCTCCTTTTTATTTCTAGATGTCACACCAGGTACCTTTCTAACTGTCTCCCTTATCACTTCAGTAGTAGTTGCCCAATCATCCAGCACCTTTTCACCTCCAAAGCCAGCCTACAGACTACCATCCTATGCTTTCTAACTACACTGTCCCTGCCAACACCATACAATTGTCAGTCTCCTTCAGGTTGCATCTCCTGCAGAAATCATAGTCCACCTATTTGCCCCTTCCTCTACTCTTATATGTGCTCCTGCCTATATGCTCCTCCTTCTTTATAAAATAAGTGTTCACCACTGCCATTTCCATTCTTTTAGCAAAATCTACCACCATCTGCCCTTCCACTTTCCTCTCCTTAAAGCCATACCTACCATCACCTCCTTATCACCTCTGTTCCCTTCACCTACATGCCCATTAAAGCCTGCCCCAATCACCAATCTTTCTTTCCTAGGTACATCACTTCATCTAACTCACTCCAGAATTTTTTCTTCTCCTCTATCTCACATCCCACTTGTGAAGCATTAGCACTGATGACATTTATCATCACGCCTTCTGCTTCCAGCTTTATGATCATCACCCTATCAAAAACTCTTTTCACCTCGACTACACTCCTACTGTACTCTTCCTTCAGAATCACCCCTACACCATTTCTCTTTCCATCCACACCATGATAGAACAGTTTAAACCCACTCCCATTCTTCCTGGCCTCACTCCCATTCCATTTGGTCTCCTCAACACATAACATGTTTACCTTTCTCCTCTCCATCTTATCAGCTACCTCTCTCCCTTTACCAGTCATAGTACCAACATTTAAAGTGCCCATCCTAACCTCCATTCTCCTACACTTCTCCTTTCCCTGCTGTCTCTGTAGACGTCTTCCACAGTAGCCCAACAGTAGCCAAATTTCCACCGGTACCCTGTTGGCTAACAATACCTGTGGTGGTCGTTGGTAACCTGGGCCTTGACCAATCCGGTATGAAATTCAGGTTTGTGATCCGCATGTTTGATTTGGCACATGTTTTACGCTGGATGCCCTTCATAACACAACCCTCCCTATTTATCCAGGCTTGGAAATGGCACTAAAAGTGCACTGGCTTATGCAACCCTAATGGCTGGGTTAGGAAGTTAATACTTTAATACCTACTATAATAATCACTAATGGTTAGCATTAAAGCTAGCTCATGCTACGTTTATAACTACAGTACAATCTGGTAAATAAGAAACTGAGGTGTGCCTACTGTCAAGTTGACAAAGACAAAGTTTTCACATTCATCTCAGACAAGTTTTTAGCTATCTTTTATCATTTTATATATATATATATAGTTTAGTGGTTGGCTAATTACACTAGTCATGAGAAGATTATACAAATGTTCCACTCCAAAACCTTTTTGATCAAAACAATATTAATCCCAAGCCCAAAATTGGGTTATTATCATGAGCCTTGTGTAGTATCCCGGGCCACTCTGAAGTTCTGTTTTCTTTTAGGTCGAGCTGGGAGCTCCCGGAGTTGAGGGACGGCATGGTAAGCGCGATCAGTGACTCGGACGGCGTGAGCTACCCATGGTACGGCAACACCACCGAGACAGTGACCATCTCAGGCCCGACATCCAAACCTTCACGCCTCATCGTTGGCATGAACGACAACTTCTACCCGAGTGTGACGTGGGCGGTCCCAGTGAGTGAAAACAACACGCCGATGCTAACGCACATCAACCGTGACCAGAGCTTCACTACGTGGCTGGTGGCTCTCAATGTCGGCACGTGTGAGAAGATCCTGCTGCAGACCATCAAGTGGAGAATGAAAGTGGACATCACCATTGATCCCATGATGCCTCTGGGCTCCAGGGCCAGGCTGGTTGGGCCTCTGCACCAGGATCAGCCAAAAATCCTTACCCAAATGGAGCCTATTCCACAGAATGCCATGGGCAAACCCAATGCCAATGATGCCCAGGTGCTCATGTGGCGACCCAGAAGGGGAACGCCATTGGTGGTAATCCCTTCAAAGTAGCTGGTTACGGGAATAAGTGCAGATAGAGGAGAGTCTTTTCCACTGTGTTGGATTTTGGCTTAACCCTTTTCAGGAAATCTACAGCAGGGCAAGCAAAACGGACAGCTGAGAGTTCGGTTAGTGAGGTACTGAGCACCCAGGCCTTGGACATGCTAACATGGATCCATTTGAAACGCTGTTTTGGCATTCTGATGTTCCATTTTCAACCAATCTGTTTCTAAACACCTACATAAGGGCAAGTTCTGGTTAGATCAGATATGTCATGCACTATACCACTGAAAAATGTTTTGTTTATTTAAGATCCCCTTCCAAATTTATATCATTATGAACTCCACCCATCTGCAAAAACAGTTTCCACCAGATTTTGGAGCAGGGCTGTTGTTTGGATGTGGGTTTATTTAGAGGAAGTCAAGGAGGCTCCAGTTTCAGTTCATCTCAAAGGGGTTGAGGTGGTCAGTGCTCTGTGCAGGACACTCAAGTCATTACACTCCAACTTTAACACCATGTAGGGAGGTGGTAGCTTAGTGGTTGAGTCATTGAACTTTGGCTCCGAAGGTTGTGAGTTCAAATTCTAGAAACACCAAGTTGCTACTCCTGGGCTTTTGAGCAAGGCCCTTAACCCTATAGCTACTCACTTGTATGAATAAGATCATCATAAGTGACTCTGGATAAGGTTGTCTGCCAAATACTGTAAAATGCAAATATAATGATACAGCAAAACTTGGAGAAGTACATATGGATGTCAGCGTTGCACATCTATTGGGCCATATGGTGTATTTTCCACTCTACTGGTAAATTTTATGACGCACAGGACAGAAATTGTCTGATAGCCAACTCCTTATATTGGCATCATAATAAATAGCATTAGTATTGACAGTAGGATGATTGACAGAAGAAGAGAATAGCAGGTCCATGTAAAAACGAATTTGGAATTTGGGCTAATCTTCCAGGCTCAGGTAGAATCTGCAGGCATTTTTTTGGCAGCATTCAGCCTATCATCAGGGGGCATCTTAAGTTTGAATCTCAACAATGCCAGGAGCCTGGCGGATCCAATCTGGCCATACTGTCTGGGTGCTAGGGATGGCATACTTTCTTTCAGCTAACAATCAGAGTACCACTGGCTAATCGAGGGTCTCTGTGAACTCATTTATGTAGAAGAGGGGGTATAGTGTTTTTTCCTTACTGTGTTCAGATGCCCTCTGGGGTACATGCTGGCTTTTACAATTGTCGGTGGGTAGCAGTTGTTTGATTATTTAGAGCTAGTTTATGGGTAGGATGACAAAATTGGAAAGAAGTTATGAAGAAAAAGTATTTGATAAAAAAAAAACTGAATGATGCAAAAAAAAAAAAACTTTCTAATCCCAAAGACAAAACTTTGAAAATGTATTCATATTAGTGTGGCAACGTTCCAGTGTTCTGGGGACAAAACTTTTAGGACCACTTGCCTTAATTCCACACTACTGCCTTTGAATGGACGAAGGGGCCAAAAGAGGCACGGAAACAACAGAACCTACACCCGCCCAAGGCTGGAAAAGGGGAATGTGACATCTAATGCGTGAAGCTGTTCAGAAAAAGGATTCATGAGTTGAGTTTTGAGGTTTAAATCTCACTTTAGATACAACTTCATTTATGATTTGCATAACAGCTCATTT
This sequence comes from Silurus asotus, assembly GCA_024362625.1. NCBI lineage: Eukaryota > Metazoa > Chordata > Actinopteri > Siluriformes > Siluridae > Silurus > Silurus asotus. Next base: position 5,544,621 of record MU574226.1, on the reverse strand, counting down.
TTTCAGTATCTTTCTGGTTGATTATAAGCTAAAAAGAAGCAGTGATGGAGATGTTTACAAAGCTTGTGTTCTAGGCCAAACTTTGCACATAATTCAGACCCTACATTCTTCATCCAGACAAAATCATGACATGTTATCGTAACTAAAAGGAAAGTGATTATACTCCTTTTCGACAAGGTGCTGTTCAGGAAAACCAGCAAAAAAATAATTTTCAGGCAACCTACGTTTCCTGAGAACTGAGCAGTCACGTACTCGGCTGTGTGAGTTTCTGAAGTCAAATGTTATCCCCATAAAAAACTGTACAAGATTTACCTGGCTTTAAAGATCTATTTTTCCACACTGCACTGACATACACATACATGGCTTGAGGATGGTTTCATTTTTAGACCATAATATTTTTCATTTAGATTGACAGCATTGATCCCATCAGTACGGTGGTCTCTAAGTGCAAAACAAATGAAACATTAAACAAATCCGAAAACAAAATAACATCTAAAAATCAGAATACATTTCAAAAACAAAATGACAATTCTGATAAACCGGAAAGGGTAGGTAGAGCTTGCGAACGGAATACTTACCACTGATTGGACAAGACATCTGTCATTCATTGTCAACTTTGTTTCTTGTACATGTGTGAAATTCTGTGTTTACTTCAAACCATTTTTTTTTCCAATAGTGCAACTTAAATTGTTATTTTTTTTACTTTTACAAACACGTGCCGAGTATTCCATATCCCAAACTCTACTTCCCTTTAATGGTTCGTCTAAATTGTCATTGTGTTTGTGAAGTTGTTTGTGTTTTTTGTTGTTGTTGTTGTTGTTAATTTATTTTCTGAATTGTCAATTTGTTCATTTGTTTTCGGATGTATTCATTTTTTTCAGTTTGTTAATGTGTTTTCTGATTTGTCAGTCTGTTTTTCGATTTGGTAATGTGTTTTTTTCTCTAGCACTTCTCAGCCGTCATACATCAGACATCAGTTTATGAATCTGAAGTCAATTACACCGCTGTTAGCTCCGCCCCTTCCTTCCATCTCATATAGTTAATATTTTGGTAACCGGTGCTTTGCTTCTCGATTCGATTCTCCCATCAGGAAGATAGAGCGCTTGATATTAAGCAGAAAAAATACACAAACAAGTCACGTGTAGTAGCATTTCACCGTTTGCAGCAGGACCTTCAGACAAGTGATTGATAAAAGAATGACATAAAAATATGTACTGTAGATGTACTCTCCAGGAAGGAGAGTAAATCTACAGTACAGTGCAGCCCAGAAGCCCCAGATGTCCTACAAGAGCAGCGTTTTCATTTATCTTGTAAGATTATAAAGGAGCTTTTTGCACTAATGTTGACCTGATTGGCCTCCCACAGTTTGCAATTATAGAAAAATATCAGTCAGGGAGCAGAAAATTCTGACTTTATCACACATCAGATTTCAGTATTTATTCAGTTTCTGTAAACCCCAGTGTGAGAGGAGAGTCTGTGTAGTATAATGACTCAGAGGAAGAAATGTGTTCAATTCAAAATGGATTGAAAGAGAGAGAGAAAGAGAGAGAGAGAGAGAGAGAGAGAGAGAGAGAGAAAGAGACTCAGGCTCTTTCACCTGAGAGAAAGCAAATACGAACAGTAAATCCCTCTGCTGCTCATTAGTGAGACAGGAAACATTCCTATACACATACACACACATGTGTGCACAAATACCACCTCCACACACACACACACACACACACACAAACACACACACACACACACACACACACACACACACACACACACACACACACAGATGTGTGGATAAATTCTCTTTCTCTGTCTTTCACTCACACACACACACACACACACACACACACACACACACACACACAGTGTGTGTGTCTCTCTCACACACACACACCTACACACATATATGTGTACAAATTCATACATGTTTACATACATATATGGATGTGGGCATATATACTCTGTGTGTGTGTGAGAGAGAGAGAGAGAGGGAGAGAGAGATGTGTGCATCAATTCCCAATCTAAACACACACACTCCTTCTCTCTCTCTCTCTCTCTCTCTCTCTCTCTCTCGCTCTCTCTTACACACAAAAAGCTGTATGGACAAATACTAATTTCCTTCTATCTTTTACTTACACACACACATGCACGCACACACACACACACACACACACACACACACACACACACACACACACACATATACCCTGCAGTTTGATGGGTTTTGGTTGTTAAATTTGCAGTTTAACATTTTCCATCACATGCTGATCCTCACAGCCACCAGAAGACGAGTGAGAAACCGTATTGAGGTGGACATTTCCATTCCACATTTTCCACAAGCATGGTCAAATTACCACCATTTTTTTTTTTTGTTTGTTTTTTATGTAATAAGGATTAGTGCAAAGGTTTATAAACATGGTTACAGTGAAAAGGGATTTACACAAAAAAAAAAGTTCATCTTTATCCTATATTATTGATTTAAAAAATGAATTAATTAAGAGGATTGAAGAGGATAAAGAGGGAAAAGTTGGTTGGACCAGATGACATACCGGTAAAATGAAGAGGTGTTAAGTCGTGTTAGTCTCCACTGAAGGCCAAGGTACCAAAAGCACAACTTATTTATTGATTTAAAAAAAAATCAATAAATAAAAATCAACAGCCGCCGATTCAACGTCCTACACGATTTCTGTTTCACAAAAACTAAAAATATAATCACATTTTGCATATTTCACATAAAAGCATATTTTTATTGTATTATATTCTGAGCAAAATGAGGCTCAGTACCAGTATCAGTTAGATGATTTCAAAGAAAATAAATAAAACCCTCCAACAAAAACAATTCTTTAGGGAAGATGTTCCACTAGATTTTGGAGTGTGCTTGAGGAGATTTTTTGTGACGTTAGAAAAGTTACTGTTCATCCCAAAGTGCTCAGTAGGGTTGAGGGTCAGATCTCAATAGCAGGTGATCTTCCACTCCAAACCATTTAAAGCATATCTTCATGGAGCTTGCTTTTGTATCTCAAACACGTTTGGATCTCCCAGTTCAAGTGAATGAAAAAGACATATTTTACAATTAGGTGCCTCAAAGTTTGTGGTAAAAGTAATCTAAAAGTGTAAAGTGGATCTAATCCAAGAACAACCCGGCAGAAGTGAATCTGGAAGATCATCCAGGGATTCGAGGAGATAAACGTGCTTTGATTGCTCGAGTTCACTTGTGCACAAACAGTACAGGAAAACAAAGGTTTATTCGATTCTTATGTTTTTCCACACACATGCACTGTTATAAAAAAAATTAAATAAATGCTTTTAAAAAACCTAAAACTTCCCCTGATACGTCGCTGGAGCAAAAATACAGCACATATTAAGCCTTAAATATAAATCACAAGTGAGAAAGTTATCTGAGAAGAGCACTGGAGTGATGATCTCTAATATACACATTTAACAAATAAGTACAGTATGAGTGTGTTGGGGTTTTTAGTGAATCAAGAAAAAAAAAAGGGAGGGGGGGTCGATATTACTTTACACACACACACACACACACACACACACACATCATAAACATTAATTATCGAGCTGAAAACTGCCAAAAAAATGGGCTAATTTTCTTTCTCAAATTCTCTTTTATTTAAAGCTGCATTAGGGTCATTAGGAGAGCGGCCTCTAGAGGTGAATCACTGATGCTACATGCTGATTGTTTTTGCACGCGAGACTGTGCATATTTATCATTTATTAATTATAGAATTATATTTACTGTTGGATTTATCCATATTTATTTTATTTAGCACATTTCCATGATTCAGTACTGTTTATTTTTTAAATAAATTGCAGTACTATTTTACATGTTTTTTTTTATTTTACACACACACACACACACACACACACACACACACACACACACACACACACACACACACACACACACACACACACACACACAGAGAGAGAGAGAGACAGGCAGACAGACAGTGAGACACAGTCCATACTTACTAAAATGATTTAATAATTCAAGTTCAAGTTTGAATAGATTATTACACTCATTGCATTTTCAGTGTATGGAGTTTGTTCATGGGTAAAATGACACTCCAAATAGCTGTAATTAGGAAAGAATTCCAGCATTCAGGTGCATGACATGGCTTAAAAACAAACACACACAGAACTGAATGGCACTCCAGTGAAAGTCTCGAGTATCAGAGTCATGAAGCACGTATGGACAGTTTTATTGTCTCTTCTTCCTCGAGATTTCCTTGTTGTATACAGTGATGGTATAAAAGCGTGGACTCTTCCTCAAAGAACGAGTCGCTTCAGACATCGCCGTCAACCTTCCACCCCGTCCTCCTCCTTCCTCTCATTTTCATTTCACTTCTGCGATCCTCTTCATCTCCTCAGCTTCATCCCGGCCCTCCAGCTGTATCCCGGGGCCCCCGGCATCACGTCACGCTCGGCTCTGGGTCGAAGCGTTTTTACCTTCGTAGCTGTACAAAAACGTCGCGACTATGACCAGCATGGCTCCCACAAAGAAAATGCTGAACAGGAGGGAAATCACAGGACAGGTTTTTTTTTTACCTACAATTTCAAATCAATCATAAAAGGCTAATTGATTTAGTGTCTTTTATAGCTAGCTGCTTACAACATGCTAAAGAAAAAAAAACAAATAGAGCATCTACAACTAATGATCAGTGAAGAAACACAAAAGAAAATAACAGAAAGTTAATATGCTTTCGGAAATAAATGAATTAATAAATGAGTTTTTATTCAAAGATTTAAAACCTGAACTTATATTAAAGGCAAATTGTTCCACAGCTTAGGAGCAACAACAGAATATATTTAGTATTATTATTTTTTTTTAAATACCATTTACTCTTTATACTTAAATATAAATGTTTTTTCATAGAAATAGATATCGGCTATTGCCTAAATAGATATCGGCCTATTGCAAAAAAATTAAAAGATTAATGATAATAATAATTAATAAAACATGAAACTCTAGGGGGCGCTGCACTTACTATATATATATATATATATATCGCCCCCTAGAGTTTGGTGTTTTATTTAATATTTATATATATTTTTTTTTCCCCATTTATTTATTTATTTTTTATTATATTATAGAATATAATAGAATTTTCCGAGCCGCGGATTATCGGCGGTTGACTGTATGGGTAGATAGATATAGATACAGAAATAGATATATATGAAAAAGCCCTGAGGTCAGTCTCAGTTTAACAGGACATTTGATTACCTTGTCGGCTCGAAATCCTGCAACCAGAAGTAGGAAATGAGCGTGGACAGGATGATGGACACGGACGTGGCGAAACCTTTCAGTATATTATCTGCGTATTTAATAACAGCGGCTATGACCAGACCTCCCAATGCCTGTGTGGGACACACACACACACACACACACACACACACACACACACACACACACACACACACACACAAAATATAAAATGACTGATAAAATCAATTCAGCTTCATCAATAAATGATGCAGGACGGTAGTTACATATTTGTTCTTGATCACATCCAGAAGTAAAGCAGCATCACAGAAACATGAGGTGTAGTGTGTGTAAATACGTCAAGATAAAAAAATAAATAAATGAATATAAAAAGCATTGAAAAGTTATAAATAATACAGTATTTAGATGTGTGCTGATAATTGGTCATGTGATTTTAATCGAGTGTGTGCGCAATAATCTCACCTGTAAGGAAACAACAGTCCAGGTGATGGTGTTGTAGCCCTGCAGCATTCCGTGCTCCTTCACTCTCTCTCCGTCATATACCAGCATTCCACACAGGCCAAATACCAGACCAAACAGACCTTCAACACAAAAAACACCCACACACATATTTGAATGTCAGTTTAACCATTTCCATTTGTATGATTGTGTATATAGTGTATGAAGGTTGTATGATGTATATAGTGTGTATGATGGTGTGTATATAGGGTGTATGAAGGTTTTATTATGGTGTGTATATAGTGTGTATGAAGGTTGTATTATTGTGTGTATATAGTGTGTATGAAGGTTGTATTATTGTGTGTATATAGGGTGTATGAAGGCTGTATGATGTGTGTATATAGTGTGTATGAAGGTTGTATGGTGGTGTGTATATAGTGTGTATGATGGTGTGTATAAGGTGTATGAAGGCTGTATTATGGTGTGTATATAGGGTGTATGATGTGTATATAAGGTGTATGAAGGTTGTATGTTGGTGTGTATATAGTGTGTATGAAGGTTGTATGATGGTGTATATATAGTGTGTATGAAGGTTGTACGGTGGTGTGTATATAGTGTGTATGAAGGTGTGTATATAGTGTGTATGAAGGTTGTATGATGGTGTGTATATATAGTGTGTATGAAGGTTGTACGGTGGTGTGTATATAGTGTGTATGAAGGTGTGTATATAGTGTGTATGAAGGTTGTATGATGGTGTGTAAAGGGAAGCTTATATATAAAGTATAAAAAGGTATATGCAGGTTTTCTGAAGGCTTCATGAAGAAGTATGAAAGCAGGAAATTGTTCCAGTAAGTCGACGTCGTTCTGCTGCACTGAAACAGTTTAAAGGAATCTCACACTCAGATCAAGCAGAAGAAACACAGGCCGAGACGTTAACACTCTATTAACACACTCCTCGATAAAAATACGCCTGACAAGATGTCATTATTCCTGACGAACACACGGTCATTACGTCTCCAGTGGGAGCAGAGGGTATTCATTAGGAAAACGCAAAACACAGTGAAGAAATACGAAACCCGTCTCAACGCGTTTCTGCAGAACAGAAATCTTGGAGCGGCTTTTGAAGAAACGTCGGTGTCAAGGACAATCGCACGAGTGGTGTTTTTCAGTGGAGAAAATTCTAATAAAATGATTTTATTTCTTTTTTTTACTAGAAGGTGAAGTACGATTTTATGTAATTGATGGATTTCAAGTACTGAAACTGAGCATTAAGTAGAAGCCTCATGATTTTACGGAGCCTTTTTTTTTCTTTTACATGAACATAGACACAAGCAAACACACAGGTACTGACCGAGCTGGATGTTTCTGACCCACACACTCTGCTTGGTCTCTTTTAGGATCTTCTCAAAGTAAACACCAGCAAATCCGCTGGAGAAGCAGGCCACCAACACAGCCACCAAACCCACAAACGGAGACCCAGTTGTGAGCTCCTGCTTCTCTGGAGAACCTGGAGAGTCTGTGGGCCACTGCACAACACACAAATACGACAAAATTGTACAAATATTTACATTTTCACACGGCAGGGAAACATAACAGCTCTCTCTCTCTCTCTCTCTCTCTCTCTCTCTCTCTCTCATATATATATATATATATGTGTGTGCGTGTGTGTGTGTGTGTGTGTGTATGTATGTATGTATGTAGGTGTGTGTGTGTGCGTGTGTGTATATGGATGTTTTTGTGTGTGTGTGTGTATATATGGATGTTTTTGTGTGTGTGTGTGTGTGTGTGTGTGTATATATATGTATGTATGTATGTATGTGTGTGTGTGTGTGTGTGTGTATATATGGATGTTTTTGTGTATGTATGTATGTATGTATGTATGTATGTGTGTGTGTGTGTATGTATGTATGTTTTTGTGTGTGTGTGTGTATATGTGTGTGTATGTATGTATGTATGTATGTATGTGTGTGTATGTATGTGTGTGTATGTATGTGTGTGTGTGTGTGTATTTGTGTGTGTGTGTTTGTGTATGGGGCAGGTTAGGAAAACACATAAAACATTTACCTGCACAAGAGCTACTCCAGTCATCAAAATGATGAGCGAGAGCCACTGATAGAGACCAAGCCTGCGACCCAACATGGAGACTGAAAACAGGGCTGTGGTGAGGATCTTCAGCTGGTAGGTCACCTAAAATCAAGGGAGCAAGTGTGGGCTTACAAATGTGTAATGGCCAGAGCGGAATAAAACAGATGGTAGCAAACATAGAAACGTGTTTTAACATTGTACATTGTAGAACATTAAATATAACTTCAAAAAGACAAAAAAAATCACTTTTATAATAAACCACTGGCAATGAATACATTTTATTTACATCACATCCCCTCATTATTCTTCCCACAGCAGAATAATACACTGATTTGGACTCCTCACTTGGCGTAGCGACCAGCTATTACAGCGATTTATCACAATTTAATTCCATTCAATTCTTTATTTTCAACATTTCTTTTTTATTAAAATATCTATTAAACAGATTTTTATTTGACAGAAACGTGTACGAATGGAGCCCCGCCTCGGGGGTCAGGGTTATTATTCCTGCTAAAGATAACAGCATGCTGAAGAAGTCTGTACAGTAATAACAGTAATAATTGTAATTTTAATGACAACAACAAGGCGATTGTTTACACAATGTGGTCGTTTTTTCTGCACATAACATTGTAATAGTGGCCCTGGAGAAGTGCCATACATCAAATATTGAGCTAGGAGCTCCTCCTCTACGCTTTTATTACACGTTTCTTTGCAGATAATTAAGATGCGGTCACACAGAGGGTGGAATCGAGAGCACAGCTGGTTCCCAAGAAGAAAACACCCACGTAATGAGCTAATATTACTTCCTGGAAAACATCAAACTCCTGAGTTTTGTTTTTCTTTATATATACCTTTTATGACTCAATGTCAATAGATGAATGAAGGATAAAAATGTAATATAAAGAAGAATAAATGTATGGTTAGAGCTTTTAGCTCCAAAGCACATTAGCTGTATGTTTATGAAGGCAAACACACAGGTACTGACCGAGCCGGATGTTTCTGATGCAATTAATGAAGCGTTGGAATGAGAGAACACAAAATCTAGTGTGAAACATGGAGGAGGGTCTGTCTGGCACGGGATCCTCACAGGGCACAATGAAGTCTCAAGTGAATGGATGACTGACAATAAGAAGAATGAGTGGATAGTAAATGAAATGCTAAATATATCGAGCTGATGAATAGTTGAAATGTGTGGATGGATGAGTGAATGAAGGCTTCACATAAGAAGCATATGGATGAATAAATCGATGGATGGATGGATGGACGGATGGACAGAATGTAAGTTGTGTAGATAAATGGATGAGTGAGAGGTGTGGATGGATGGATGGATGGATGGATGGTTGGCATATGAAGTGTGTAGATAGAAGAATAAATAGGAGGGTGGATGGATGGATGGCATGTAAGATGTGTAGATAGAAGGATTTGGATGGATGGATGGATGGATGGAATGTGAGATGTGTAGATAGAAGGATGGGTAGGAGGGTGGATGGATGGATGGAGTACAAGATGTGTAGATAGAAAGATGAGTAGAAGGGTGGATGGATGGATGGATGGATGGATGGATGGTTGGCATGTTAGTGTGTAGATTGAAGAATGAATAGGAGGGTGGATGGATAGATGGAATATGAGATGTGTAGATAGAAGGATTTGGATGGATGATGGATGGATGGAATGTGAGATGTGTAGATAGAAGGATTTGGATGGATGGATGGATGGATGGAATGTGAGATGTGTAGATAGAAGGATGAGTAGAAGGGTGGATAGATGGATAGAGTACAAGATGTGTAGATAGAAAGATGAGTAGAAGAATGGATGGATGGAATAGGAGATGTGTAGTTAGATGGATAGAAGTTATGGTGTAAGGATGGATCAAATGTCTGACTGTCTTCTCCACCCATTACCTGATATGTCGCAGCGTCAAGGTTGGAAAGTGCCACGTACAGCAGGTTGTTCTGCAGCGTGTAGATTCCTGAGGGAATGGCCAGCTTTAGTGTCTCCAATGGTTTATGGATGATCTCCTGCCTGAGGACGCTGCTTAGAGCTCGGACACTGTAACCTGCTCAGAGTCACATGCCAAGGACAGAGACGAAACGAGACGAGACGAGATGAGACATCACAACACCGACAATCAGAATAAATAATAAACATACAGTTCACTGACCTCTGAACAGTGAGACGTAACAGAGAACGCAGGATAACTACTGGACTTTATTAGAACACATGCAGCTCAAGTTTATGTATTTCTATAGCACATCATCTCAAAGCAGCTTTACAGAACTTCTGAATTGAAGTGAATGATGTGTATTTATCCCTGATGATGAATCCTGGGACGACTGCGGCCATGAAAAAACTCCCTTAGATGTTATGAGGAAGGAACCTTGAGAGGAACCAGACTCACCAGGTGACGATGTGGAACATTTTCTTTTGACAAAGACGAAATAAAGATACTGAGCGAGTTTAAATCGTAGTTTGTGGCAGGAATAATAGATTGTAGCCTCGTTTATGCAAAATACAAAGATTCTTTAGGCTACTAAGGCAGTGCATTTAAGGTTTTTATTTTGTTAATATTTTTATAAAGATACTGGATGTTTGATTCATAAAAACATAATATTAAAGTCCCAGTTAAGCAGGTGTGCATCTCTCTCTCACGCTCTCTCTCTCTCTCTCTCTCTCTCTCTCTCTCTCTCTCTCTCTCTCTCTCTCTCTCTCTCTCGCTCTCGCTCTCTCTCTCTCTATATATATATATGTATTAAAAGAGAATGAAATGATGAAATGCAGCTAACAGACTTTATTTGGTTTGTAGATCAGTACAAATTTACTGTCCTCTAAAAATAACAACATAAAAGACATTATTCTCTAAATAACTGGCAACAAAAATGAGTGCACCCTAAATGAACATTTCTAAAACTTTGTTCAAAGTGTGAATGTTTTGAGGGAGCACCATTATGTAGCACTGCCTTAATCCTCCAGGGTATGAAATTCCTCAGAGCTGCACAGGTTGTTGCTGGGATCCTCTTCCACTCCTCCATAATGACATCACGGAGATGCTGGATGTTAGACACATGGCGCTTCTCCACCTTCTGCTTGAGGAACTTCACAAGTGCTCAATAGGGTTCAGGTCTGGAGACATGCTTGGCCACTCCATCACCTTCACCTTGGCAGTTGTCATCCTGGCGGTGTGTTTGGGGTCGTTATAATGTTGGAAAACGTCTGCTTGGCCAAGTTTCTGATAGGGGGGCTTCATGTTCTGCTTCAGAATGTCACAGTACATGATAGAATCAATGTTTCCCTCAATGAACCACAGCCCCGCAGTACCATCAGCACTCATGCAGCCCCAGACCGTGGTGATGCCACCACCAAGCTTTACTGTAGGCAAGACACAATTTTCCTGGTTCTCCTCACCAGGGTTTTGCCACACATGGGGAAATCGGTTCAACACTGCAGCTGCAATTTCTCAGCATTTTAGGGCTGAACAGGATGAAGGTCTGTTTCGGCATACAGATTCTCGACGTTAAAGGAAGTGTCATGGTAGAACGAATGCAAATAAAAACCTCCTGAGGCAACAAGCGGTTTCTTTTCTGCGTTCATCACCCAGTCCAGTCATTTTCATGCAGAACAATGCCCTTAGTCACACAGCAAAAAAAAAATAAAGCACTTCCTTGAAGCTGAAAACATTGAAATAATGAAATGGCCAGGCCAAAGTGCTGATGAAAATCCTCTGGAGATTCCTCGGTGACAAAGTTATGGCTAAGGGACCCACTACAGTCACCAAACTGTGGAACAGACTGGAAGAAGAGTGGACCAAGATCACACCTGAGCAGTGCGAGAGACTGGTGATGTCCTGTGGCCACCGATGTGCTGAAGTCGTACAAAACAAGGGCCTGAACACTTCCAACTAATCTGTAACCTTCAGAAATTTTATTCGTAATCTTCCTTCGTGCTACAATCATCTCTGTTCTCTAATTTCGATCACCGTGTTTTCCAAATGTTCATAAATTGTCACTTAGAAGTAAAGATTGTTCTATTCTTAATTAAATATATATTTATTAGATTTGCAATTCGTTGCGTTCGCTTTTTTATTTGGAGGCGTGAACTTACTGTGCTCTTTGCAGACGAGGCAGATGCAGGTGAGGATCTTCAGCAGCTCGGCCAGCACGACTGCGGAGGAGGCGAGGTAACGAGGCCCGTCAGCCTGCAGCGTGCGCGAGTATCTCATGGTCAGCACCAGAGTGGTCGTCTGGAACACCAGCACTCCTAAAGACAGGTACTTCAGCCGTGGCGACGACATGCTCCAAAGATCTCTCGGGTGAGCTGAGATATGGGAGAAGGACAAAAATGTACACTATAAGGACAAAAGTTTGTGGACACCTGACCCTAGGATTCATAGGCTTTTTGAGTCTCCATTTGCTGTTATAATAAGTTCTGGGTAGGCGTTCTACTAGATTCTGTAGTGTGCTTGTGGAGATTTGGGTATAAAGGTCTAGGGCGAGGTCTAGGGGGAGGTGGCCTGGGGTGCAGTCAGCATTACAAATTCATCCCAAATGTGTTTAATAGTTTTGGAGCTCTATAGCAGAAAATCTTCCAATCCAACCCATGTAAAGTATATGTTCATGGAGCCGGCTTTGTGCACAGGAGCACTGACATGCCGGAACAGGTTTGGGTCTCCTAGTTCAAGGAGAAAATGTAATGCTACTAAAGCTATTCTTTACAAGTATATGGCTGGGAATGTCAGTATCCCTGACACACATTTTTGAGAATATCATGGGCACTAAGTAAAATATCGAAAGAAAGTTAACCAGATTTCCTTCAAAATGCCCAAATATCTCAACACATGACTCAGTTTTTTAAGTGTTTTATCATCACTGAGCACCGAAGACTTAAAACACTGCTGATCCATTTCCTTCATTTCCTCTCTGTACTGAAAGGAGGCTGTAGGAGACCAGAGGAATTTTTTAAAAACTAACTAAATCTTTTCTTTTGTCCGTTTTAGCATTTACCTCTTAGCTAATCAGTCAAATAAACGAGTCAAATTCACTTTGTTTAGTTAATTTAACCACACACGGAGCACTGTCTTTCCCCACGGACCATAATTACTGACGCACCGCCCTCTAAACTGTGGACAGGGAAATATTATGGAAGCCCTTTTACGCCATATTAAACAAATATTGTGCCTAATTCTGGGCAGCCGGAATGAAGTAGAGGAGGTCCGTTCATACACCAAACAGCTTCAAACTTCAGGCCCACAACATGGTTATCGGTGGATGCACCAAAGATTTGGGATGTTTATGAGGAAAAAAAAAAGTCGGAATTGCGAGAGAAAAATTTGAAATTAGGCAAACTTTCTTTTTTTTTACGGCAGAAACACGCTGCAGAATGCAAAATTAAGGAACAGGGAGAAAACAGCGAGGGGCGAGGAAAAGATTCGAGCCGAAGGAAATGACAAAGTTTCCAAAGTTTGGGATCATTTCGAACAAACAAAGCGTTTACCGAATTCAAAACAATTCCAGCAATAAAATTTAAATTTTTCTGAATAGAAAACGAATGACGTTTATTTTAAGAAACCCGTCTTATTTTCTCGTGTAGTTAGTATTGCTCTTTATTTAAGAAAAAGTACTTATCCGATTACTTGATTAATCGATGGAATAATGGGTAGAATACTAGATTACTAAAATAATCGATAGCTGCAGCCCTGAATCATTAAAAAATATAAAAAGACGAGAGCGGGTTTTCCACCAAAAATAGCAACCTAGCAGCCAAGAGCAACTCTGTTGGTGCTGGTGAGATCCACAGATCAGTTAGTATCCAACACTAATAGCGAAAACATCTACATGCCAGAAGACTTGGAGGCGTTAGAGAAAAGATATTTGAGGTCAAAGTATGATGTCCAGTAGAATCCCAGCATGCCTGCTGTAAAGCATGGTGGTGGAAGCAAGAATACTTTTCATCAGCAGGAACTGAGAAATCAGTCAGGGTTGAGCACAAGATGGATAAATCCCAAAGCACAGGAGAAACCAGGAAATCTCTGGAGTGATAAGACACGAGAACTGAATGTGTCTGAAATAGTCCTTTCTACAAAACGGTACTTCACCAGTGATCTCCATCCAAGTTTGAGGCTTTTTTTATTCATTAATCTTCATATCAAATTAAATTAATAGTCAAAGATTCATAATTTGCAAATATTGTTTAGCCTACAGACTGAACAAAATGTCAAAACACACACACACACACACACACACACACACACACACACACACACGTAAAACAACCCTTTAATTTCCGTGTGTACAAAAAGAAGGAAATACCTGTTAACTTAATGGTAATCTCCGATTTAACGCTCTGCAGCACACGAACACGAATTTTCCCTCGTTCCGAATATCTGGTCTTACCTTATGCCCCCTTCACCAAGACTGAACTGTAGAATGACATGGTCTGGAGAAGAAACCAAACCAAAAAAAGGTAAAAATTTGAAACCCAAGACTTTGGTACCGTTTTCTTTTTTCCTCCGTGTAGAAGGAGGACACAGAGATCATGTAGCAGGATGTTAATCCTCCCACTGACCGCACCTTCTCCTGATACACAGAACTATACAATAGGTGACTCTTGATCTAATAAAAAAAGGTTGACAGAAACCTTGTTCTCCCGTGTTTGCACTGAGAAAACGTTTGTTTGAAGAAGGAAATGTGTAAACAATCTCCCACACACACAAAAGTACCACATAAGCACACACACACCTTCTAAAAGTATTTAAACAGGCTGTGAGGTATTAAGTTCACACTGAGCGACATAAAACAAAATCCACTTAACTTCACATGAGACATTAAAGAAACGTGAAAAAGAAGGAAAAACTAAATCTGTTCAGTGACTTTCTCCAGGGTCCTAGTGCCTGCCTGTGAACAGAGAGCCAGGACAAGGGGTGGGCAATTCTTATTTTTTTCCAAGGGGCCACTTGAAAAGAACTCTGCTCAACATTAATTTTGATTGAAGTATTTGTGAGAACAGAACCCTCCCATACCAGCAGGTGGCAGAAGTCTGTATTCAGGATCCGAACAGGGAAACGTTACAGTGTTTACACCTGCCAGGATCATTAACAGGTTTGTGTCATTTGTTTCAAATCATGTTTGCTAAAGTGCAAAGACAAGAGCACAAAATTGTCCTCATTCGCCGAGCGGAACAACCAATCGGTGTTCTCTTCCCTGGCGATAAGCTCCGCCTCTGATTCATGCAGAATCAGCGGATAAAAACAGATGACGTGTTGCAAACTGAGCCAACGATGTGGAAAAATATGATTTGATCTGCATTTAATCCTATTTAATCTGTATAATCGGGTATAGTCCGTATTGCATTGTATAGTCCAAACCAGGGGTCATTAACCTTTTTGCCTTTAATGATTTACCTTTAATTATGTTATTATTAATAATGAATGATATTCATCTATATCTAATAATCTATATTTTAATATTGTAATAAAATGCAATGTGATGTTGTCAAGGAACCATCAGCCACACCTCTCTCCAAGGCTCTAACTGTCACTCAGCCTCTCCCTGCTTTTATCACCTACACCTGTTCCCAATTACCTTTCCCCTTTAGAAGCTCCCGAGTCCACCTCACTCACGGTCGGATCTCCTCGTTGCCATGAGAGATCTACCGAACTTCCTACCACTAGTATTCCCCATACTTCCATGCTCCTGGCTCTACTTTGGAGGAAGCGCTCAAGATAGGTTTGTTTTTAACGGTTTACACTGGCGATCATTCCTGGACTACTCACATTACGGATCCTACACGCAGTATGGTTTATACCCGCTCTCCGGTTCGTACTTCTCCTCAAACCTCTGCCTTGTATATGTTCAAGCTAAATAAAGACGAATAGCAAGTAAAAAAATTTGCACCATTTACCAGTGAACTATTTTTTTTAGAAAAAGGCCTGAGGGTGACTCATGTGGTCCATGCGGGCGACTCGTGGTCCTCGCGGGCACCATGTTGGTGACCCCTGGTCTAAACTAAATGTGCAGTGTTGTTATACATGTCTGTATTTTTTGAGAGTCAGAACAGATGAAACCAAATACCTTCTGTGTGTCAACACACTTGGGCAATAAACCTGAAAAACCTAAATTGGTGTGTCCTGAGCTTAAAGTTCTTATCCTTCGTTTTGAAGCTAGCCTAACTTTTGGACAGGGAATGAAAACACTCGGGCTGAGATTGAGTATAAAGAACCACTACCATACTGTAACATCTCCTTCCTGAGATATTTCATGGGTGTGGACTTTTAGCGACAGCACCAACAGGTTTATATTAAGGCTCTTGTTCTGACAAGTTTTTTCATTCATTTACAGAAGGAGTCTCCGGTACCAAAAGGTGACGCATTGCCATTTTCCAGCATTTGTAGAAATCTTTGTGCTGAAGGATTTATCGCCGCTAAGACATACGGTAGAAGAAGCAGCGACTAATCCACTAATCCGGATCAGTTGGAATGCGCCGTTTCCGTCTGAAGGCGAAGTCTTTTTTTCCGATCGTTTCCCAAACGTTGTTCATTCACAGTAAAACATCTGAAAACGCTTCGTGTCCCCGTTTTTTTACGCTTTCATTTTCGAGCCACGTTCTTTCGAAAGAGGCGACTGAAAACGGCGCCCCAGTGTGGACGGACGGCCAAAACGGAGAGAGAGAGAGAAAAAAAAAAGTGTGTTTGCTGTGGAAATGGAATCAGATAAAAACTTTACAAATGATGTGCTGTTACTGGAAATGAAATCATCTCTAATGGACACAGAATCCCCTCTTCACCGCACCCCCTCCACATGTCCTACTCCCAATACAAGAACCTAACGCTAACGCCACACGCTGAATCGGGAAAGCCGTGAGGATTTGACCGAACGTGATTGAATACTTTGTGGTGTGATGAAAGCTGGCGGTTTGTGTGGAATTTCCTGAAGAAGACCTTCCTGGCAGCAGAGATGAGTTACACCCTTCACCAAAAGTCACTCCACTGGTTTCCTGTCACCCTGAAGGCTTTACAAACAGCTCCGAGATCTAATAGCATGTAATCTACGGAACATACCACACTTCACACCAACGTCAGAGCCACCAAGCACCTACTAAAAGTACAGTATAAAAGAAAGAGGTTTTTTTTCCCATATTGGGGATACGTCATGCCTGGTACCTTCTGGCTCTTCCTTATTTGCTGTGGTCCATCCATGTTTCTTGCTCTCCATCTCACCCTTTTTGAGCTACTTCGTCCTAAGGTACCCATGATCCTGTCCTGTTCGTCTTTCCAGACTTCCGTGTTTCATCCTGAAGGCCTGACTTCTATTCTTTTCAACAGGAAACCCCTCTCTCCAGCTGAGGATGTTCTCCACAAGATCCATGAGGCTACTATGGACCATGGATTTGGATTGTAATTTTGTACTGATGGAACTATAATGAATGGACATTCGGTGTGACCCAGAGTCCGGTTCCTCTGAAGGTTTCTTCCTTATTTCGAAGGAGTTTTTTTCCTCCTCACCTTCAGCACTGAATTCCTGATGTTTAAATGGTATATAATTGTAAATAATTATATACATTGTACTTTATTTTAGTCTGAAAAAGCTGCTTTGGGACAATTTGGATGATATGCAGATGTTCCTCAAAATAAACAAACTACTCCAAAATTGAGATAATTCAAGAAGCTGTAACTGTAGTTTTGGATGAAAGCTTCTGGATGAAACGCACAACAGACGCGCTTGTAAACCCGTTCGATCGGCACCGACCAATCAAATCTGGCGAATACCGGACACGTAAAATCCGATCCGTGATCAGAAAGTCAGAGCAGTGTTTCATAACTAATACAGTCGAGCTTATTTTGCTAACTTCCTGTCTCGCTCTTACAAGCAGAACGCAGTTTGAGGTTCTACTGACACTCGTGACTCACGACGTCTCACCGTTTCCTTTTCATATCAGTTAAACGCGATGTCGCAAATACAGGAAAGGGTTCAGTCGCTACGTTTACCAACTTCTTGTTTTCTTCTCTTTCTTTACAATAATACAAAAAGAAAGAAAAAAATTGCAACAAAATGCAAACCATCTGGTCATCCTGTATAATATTTATACTCATTTCTGCTTTTTACATCCCTCCAATAAAGCAAATGCATAAATGCTGCTCCACAAACACACGTTCGATTCTAATATACGTTTTATTTTATTCCTCAATTTTTAATTCTTCATCACTTGGTTTCTCCGAACCTTCTAGGAACTTCTTCTTGCCCAAGTTGTTCTTCACTAGTTTTCTTTCTGGTGATGAAGTTCATCCCAAAGCAGTTGAATGGGATTTAGGTGCTGTGACTGCACAGGACATTCCACCATGGATATCGCTCCAGACGACAGTTTGCTCTCGAAAGAACGTTACCCGAGCGTACGCTTCGACACGTTTTCTTGTTGTATGGTGAAGGTGCATCCAATAAACCGCGGTCCAGACGGAATTCCGCTGG
The DNA here is from genome assembly GCA_024362625.1 of Silurus asotus. NCBI lineage: Eukaryota > Metazoa > Chordata > Actinopteri > Siluriformes > Siluridae > Silurus > Silurus asotus. Next base: position 5,526,411 of record MU574226.1, on the reverse strand, counting down.
GTATACAATATGAAGTATGGAATCGGAGTCATGATGGATCGAGAATTCTATTTCCGCTCCGAAACGACCTCGAAACCATTCAAACATCTGATCAGATCTTCTCTTTATCTTCTGAGAAAAAAAGTTTAGCCTTCTACACAACTTTCTTCCAGACTTTCACTGTGTCTGGTTGATGCCTTTGACCGAGTTTGTTGGATAGAAACAGAAGAACCTGCGTGACAACACAAGATTCTTCACTGCATGTCGGAATGTTTATGGATCTATATGAGACGTGAACATTGCACTGTGATGCATGGGGTGGGGAGTGTCTGCACTTCATCCATGTCTGAGCTGAGAGACGAGAAGCTGTGAACTCAGACTGTGACGTCACGCAGACGCCAAATCAACCGTGCACCGCAGGAGCGTTGATGATGTTCCTCAAACGCACAACACGAGGGTTGTTTTCTCGGTCACGTGATCACGTCTGATAGGTCCGCGGGAAAGGCTTGACGTATCTGAAGAACACGCGTGAAAGCTTCTTGAAGATCTCAGAAAGCATGTAAAGATGTTGGGTGGCAGATGAGAAGTTAATGAAAGGAGGTGGAAACGTTTGTATTTCTCTCTCTTTTTTATATTGTATGTATTAAAGAAACTCACCCACAGAAGAGGGAAGACTTGATGATTCAGGACGAGAAGATGAGAAAGCCCAGGTGTCCTCCTGACTCCAGAGAATGAATGAATGGATGGATGGATGGGTGGATGAGTGAGTGAGTGAAGGCTAAGTGTGTTAAGCTGAGGTTTGAATCTCTTTCCGTCTGCTCCAGGTTGATGTGTTGCTCAGGCTCATGTGAATCTCATTTCCTGCCACCGCCATTTCCCTCTGTTTTCTGTTTAAAGCTCACTTCCTGTCTGAATCCGGTTTTGAACTGAAATAAAGGCTGAACCTTGCACCTCTCTGTGCCTTAACAAGTGTGTATGTGTGTGAGAGACTTCCTGGTGTTTTTCCATCCGTGCTCATTCCAGCTCATTAGCGCCACCTGCTGATCTGGAGTTGGGGCGAATCCAAACCGGAGTTTGTAGTGCACTAGATAGGGTGTGGGGCTTCAGACTTTTGCTTCTTCTTCTTTCGGCTTCTCCGTTTAGGATCATCCGTCTCCATTCCCCTCTGTCCTGTACATCTGCCTCTTTCACACCAACTACCTGCATGTCTTCCCTCACCGCATCCATGAACCTCCTCCTTGGTCTTCCTCTTTTTCTCCCTCCTGGTGTCTCCATCCTCAGCATTCTCCTACTGATATACCCCATGTCCCTCCTCTGCACATGTCCCAACCATCTTAATCTCACCTCCCTCATTGTGTCTCCATCCTACATGTGCTGTCCCTCTAATAAACTCATTTCTAATCCTGTCCATCGTCGTCACTCCCAACGAAAACCTCAACATCTTCAGCTTTGCTACCTCCAGCTCCACCTCCTGTCTTTTACTCAATGCCACTGTCTCTAATCCATACAACATCTCAGGTCTCACCACAGTCCTATAAACTTTTCCTTTCACTCTCACAGATACTCTTCTATCACAAATCACTCCTACTATCACTCTTCTCCACCCACTCCACCCTGCCTGCACTCTTTTCTTCACTTCTCTAACACACTCTCCATTACTTTGCACTGTTGACCCCCAGGTACCTGAACTTCTCCACCTTCTCCACCTTTTCTCCCTGCAACCGCACCCCTCCACTGCCCTCGCTCTCATTCACACACATGTACTATGTCTTACTCCTACTGACTTTCATTCCCCTTCTCTCCAGCGCATACCTCCACCTCTCCAGGCTCTTCTCCACCTGCTCCCTACTCTCACCTCAAAACGTTTCGAGACTAACGATGCTTCTAAGTTAGAGCGAAGAGCAAAACGTCAAATTCGGTGTGAAACTGAGCAAATACAGACTCAATCCAGGAGTGGCAGGAACGCTGGAGGAGCTGTATTGCTGTGCAAGGGGAATGTTTTAAAGGTGATTGTGTGTAAACTTGGATAAATAAAGTACTTTCTTGTAAACAGAGCGAGTCTCGAGACTTTTTGATAACACCTCCTACACCAGCCTCACAGATTACGACATTACAACACGAAAAACTTGCCAAAGATGTTCTTCACTAGGAGAGCGAATGAGACACTAGGAATGAGCATTAGATGAGTGGAAATCTGTCCTCCGGTCTAAATCCAAATTTGAGATTTTCGGTTCTACTCGCTGTGTCTTTGTTTGATGTACAGAGGGTCACTGGGGTCCTGAATGTGTGGCTCCTACTGTGAAGCATGGGGGAGGAGGTGTGACAGTGTGGTGTTGCTTTGCTTGTGACACTGTTGGTGATTTAGATTCCAGAAAAAAAAAAGAACTGCGACTGAATCAAGTGCCAGAAATTTGGTACGGGTGAAAGGTATTTGTTTAGTTTTTTCATTTTATATATATATATATTAAAACTTACTCTGCAGCCCAGTACCAAGTGATCCAAGGCCTGGTGCTATAAAGCATTGCTTTTCTGTCTTCGCTGTCTTCTGTCACACCTCTGCATGAAACTCTTCCTCTATCCAATGCATTACATAGTGCACTTATAGAAAGAGTACAGAGCCATTTGGGAAGCATCCTGGTGTCTTTTCAGCTGTGCAAGCAAAGCGCTTCAGTGTGTGTGTGTGTGTGTGTGTGTGTGTGTGTGTGTGTGGACTTTGCTTGCACAGCTGAAAAAGAACTAAAGTAAACAACACTTCATGTGTGTATACGGTGTACATATAGAGATAACCTTGAGACAAGGACATACAGTGATACAATCCAGAACACACTGCTTTTACACTGAAGAAGGTGTGGCTTGTGTCTATAATCCCAATAAATGAGGCGTGGCCTCTGAATTAGTCCCAGTTAAGAAGGCCTCATGTGTCAGTCTCAGATAAATAAGTCATGACCTGCCTATCAGTCTCAGTAAAGTGAAGAAGGCGTGGCCTGTGTTTTCAGTCTCAGTAAAGTGAAGGAGGCGTGGCCTGTGTTTTCAGTCTCAGTAAAGGGAAGGAGGCGTGGCCTGTGTTTTCAGTCTCAGTAAAGTGAAGGAGGCGTGGCCTGTGTTTTCAGTCTCAGTAAAGGGAAGGAGGCGTGGCCTGTTTTTCAGTCTCAATAAAGAGGTGTGGCCTGTTTTTCAGTCTCAGTAAAGGAGGCGTGGAAAGATTTCCAGTCTCAGTAAAGTGAAGGAGGCGTGGCCTGTGTTTTCAGTCTCAGTAAAGTGAAGGAAGCGTGGGCTGTGTTTTCAGTCTCAGTAAAGTGAAGGAGGCGTGGCCTGTGTTTTCAGTCTCAGTAAAGTGAAGGAGGCGTGGCCTGTGTTTTCAGTCTCAGTAAAGTGAAGGAAGCGTGGCCTGTGTTTTCAGTCTCAGTAAAGTGAAGGAGGCGTGACCTGTGTTTTCAGTCTCAGTAAAGTGAAGGAGGCGTGGCCTGTGTTTTCAGTCTCAGTAAAGTGAAGGAAGCGTGGGCTGTTTTCAGTCTCAGTAAAGTGAAGGAAGCGTGGCCTGTGTTTTCAGTCTCAGTAAAACGAAGGAGGCGTGGCCTGTGTTTTCAGTCTCAGTAAAGTGAAGGAGGCGTGGCCTGTGTTTTCAGTCTCAGTAAAGTGAAGGTGGTGTTAAAACCTCACCAGAAAAGAAAAATATTAGTCAACGTTCATGGCGTATTTCATCTTTATTGGCGTCATCTGTGTGTATGCTTGGTTTTCGCTGCACAAATTTTGTTCTGTATGCAAAAAAAAAAAAGACGTCCTTCTACGAAAAAGTTGAAAGGCTACAAACTTCATATAGCAACAGCGAAACAGGCATGTATTAGATGAACAGAGTAAAAGAAAGTACATTGCTATTTAAAATCTATATACAACATTTAAAAACAAATAAAAAATAAAACATTTATTCACAGGAACACATGCTGCTCTCTGAGTTCTGATTATATCATCATTCAAGAAGCAGAAAAAGAAAATCAAACAATGGTTTAAGTGCCACAAAGTGTATATGCGATATGGCATTTTGCACCATTTCATTAACACCTCTGTGTGTGTGTGTGTGTGTGTGTGTGTGTGTGTGTGTGTGTGTGCGCTCCTGTAAGCGTGTGATAAAATGATAATAACCTGTTAAAATCTGTAGATAAAAATGCAACATAAATCACCAGAAAGAGAGATTTGGTTAAAAAATACTTTTGGTTATAAAAGAAAAAAAAAAAGTGTATTCAGGACGCTAAATTACTACGATGCGTAAAAAAAAAAATATATATATAGTAATGATTGTACCAACCAGGTTTATAAAGCTCTGTTTAAGACCAAAAAAAATTAAGATTAAACTTGCAAAAAAAGAAAACGAAAAAAATTGAAGGCAGGGTTTTCATATCGCCAAACAAGATAGATAGCTGGATAGATATATAGACGATATAAATGGCAATAATATTAATAAAAAAGGCAACATTATTCAAATTATTTAAAGTTACACCTTTGAAACAAAAAAACAAGAAATTTAAAATAAACAAAAAAATTTTAAAAGTATACATACGAGAAATGATTCAAATGGTTTGAACATTATACTGTGGAGGGGAAAACAATGCACGTCAAAAAAAAAAAAAAAAAAAAAAAAAACTTTTAATTTTTTAAAAACCAAATAAAAAATTGCGCTACTAATAAGCTCCTTTGCTAATGAAATTCTGCACCATGTTAATGACGGTCACATTTCCTTAGGTGTCTGATTTCACACTTATTTCCTCTCGTTCGGCTCCAGGAACAGGATCCTGAGACAATATCCAATTTCATATAATAAAATGATTACTAAAAACACAAATCGCTGACTCGTCACTTCAGATTTAGGTTAAGGGGGTGTGGCCATTTGTCAGAAGAGGGTTCATTGTTTCCACAGTAACAGCTTGTTTATGGGGACTTATTTTTGTAAAAGTGTGTAATCATGATGTTTTCTGTAAGACGATTTGTGAAAGGAGTCTCCAGTGGTGGGCGAGAGAACATCAGACGACGTAGACACTGGTTTGGACACTAAATATAAAACAGCACAGCACAAGAATGTTTCATTCCTTTTCTACTCAATATTCCCAAAATATCAAGGGGTTACATGGATATGATTTTATAATAAAACCCACTGAAATTACCGAACCCTAGAGTTTTTTTTTCTCCGCACTCTTTCATGCACTGAATGCTGTACAATAGCATTATCTGCTGATCTGGTGAAATCTGGGATTTGGTCTGGAAATTCCTGGAGTCAACCGCATGCTGGTGTGAATGAAAATAAACGGGGGACTTCCTTTTTGGAATACACTTGGAAATTCTTCTCAACAGAGCAGATAGTGATGAACTTGTCCTACAGAGAATCGCAATCTCCAGGCCATTAATAAAAAAAAAAAGAAGAAAAAACGATCACAACGAAGCACAAGGTCTTTGTAATGGGTAAAAACAGGAGCCTGTGCGACATCACAACAGCTAGAATTTGAGCCAGTGGGCTGCTGTCAAAACTACGACAGAAAAAAAAACAGAAACGCTAAGACTTATCACCGTAACGAAGAAGTTGCGTCAATGTTAAAGGGTCTGGACGTGCACATTGGTGAAAAACTAAATCATAAGGCAGTGTTAGCTCAAATGTAACCATAACCCATCACACGTAACAAAAAAAACCAAACATTTACACTGGTTAGTAAGTCCATTGTTATCGATATATAAGCTTTGGAAAGAGTGGTTGCACTTTATTGGAGATTAGATTTCCTTCAAGGTTTAAAAATGAAAGCCGAGGCAAAATGGCCTCCATGTTGAAAGTCCAGCTCAGTGTCTTTGCTTTCAAAGATTGTCCACAGGTACAAATAAACAACCGACTCGCTGATGGGACTTTTTTTTTACTCTTGTCTCGTGGATCGAAGTTCTACAGATATAAACCTATAGCCGTATGGATTGTCTACAAAGAAATGCATTTGATGACATATTTGATCGCACTTGCAAAGTCCATGACGTGAACTAACGAGTGTAAACGGGGCATTAATCCATCCAAAGTCGGACTGAGCAACGAGAAAGATTCGTTCTCTGCATCAGCAGAAAGAAAAGTTGCATATAAAAACCACTATCTGCATAGAAAATGAAAAAAATAAAAAATACAAAGCAGTGTGTGTGAGAGAAGAAAAAGATTTTGCCTTTCCACAGGCAACATATTTATGCAGTTAAATTGCATATAAACACCACAGTCAGGTTAAGAAACAGCGCCAAGCAGTTCCTCTGTGCTATTACGCGTACACACTGCTGCAGGCTTGCTGCTGAGCTGGCGGCTGCGCTGGCTGGGAGGGCTGCGGCTGCAGGAGGGGAGCCTGCTCTGGAACGTGAGTGTGTGCATGTGTGTGAGGGTGCGCGTGCGTGTGCAGCGCGCCGTGCGGACTTGTGGTAACGTCAGACCAGTCTGAATGTGAGTGAGGCGAAGACGAAGAGGACCAGGGATCTGGTGACTCGGGTGATGGTGTCAGGTACGGGTGCTCGCTCGAGGGTGGAGCTCCATGACCCGGAGTCGTGACCTCAGAGCCCTGACCCGAAGTAGTCACCACCTCTGACCCAGCACCGCTTGCGTAGCTGCGGTGAGAAGGAGGAGTCGGGTATTTATCCACAGGGCTCTGTAGCTGCGGTTGGTACAGGGTCACCTGCCTCACCTGAGACTCATGGCCGTGACCATGGAGGCGAAGGATTCCATGCTGTGGCCCCGTCTCCTGCATGGGATACATCATCTCCGGGCTGCAGTGCATGTGGTTAAGACCCTGGGTATGGGCTTGGCTCACCTGCATGCCAGCCTGCGGGTTAGGTTTGTGATGTGCCTGGGTTCTGGAGCCCATCATCTGGAAGGTGACAATAGATGGAAGCTGCTCTCGACTCACCGAGACGTTGACAGGCCTGAGAATCCCAGAGCCGTGATGGGACTGGGGCAGGCCTGAGTGTCCCGGCGTCATCTGGTGGGAAAGCATGTGGCTGAAAACGTGAGGGGTGGAATAGCCGTGCTTAGGCACACCCACCCAGCTCTGCTGCTGCCCTAGCATGTGGCTGACAGGGGGCAGAAGTGGGCGGGTTGAGGGGCTGTTCATCAGCGGAGGTGATTTAGCCATGTTAGTCGCTCCTGCAGGATCTGCTGTGTAGGAATGGGGCGATTCGAGCGAATCCACCGGCGACATTGTCACTGAGCTTTCCGAAAGAGCGCCAGTGCCCGCCGTCGCTGCTCCCTTGGCGCCATTAGTGTTAGCAGGCACGGTTGCTACGTTACCACTGGATGCAGCCAATCCTGTCGTTTCTCCTCCAGCTGGTTTTTTCCTCCGCTTCGTCTTCATATCCTTTAGATCTTTGACTCCGCCTCCGGTGCCATTAGGGCCTCCGAGTTTGGTGGCACCACCACGCCGGTTCTTCTTGTTCTGCTGTCCCAGTCGCATTCTAATGACCCCGTTACTGTTGCAGACCATGGAGTGTCCACCCCCACCGTTTCCTACATGGTTTGGTCCAGAATGTGGGCTGTGAACCAGATTGTACTGGTCGAGCAGGCGGACAATGTCATGATGCATGCGTTCCTGAGCGGTGTCACGCGGCAACCGATCTAGGTGATCAGTGATGTCACGGTTCGAGTAGTGATCCAGAAGGACCTGCGCCGCCTCGAAACTGCCTTCACGTGCCGCCAGGAACAACGGCGTCTCCTCCTGAACGACAAAAAAAAAAAGGCTAAGAATTGAGCAAAGACCAGATTTTTTTTGTACAGGTGTTAAAGCACACAAAAACTCACCTTGTTGTCCTGCATGTCTCGATTAGCGCTGTTCTTCAGGAGCACCAGCGTGGCTTCTACATTGTTCACAGCAGCGGCCCAGTGCAAGGCAGATTTACCTTTAAAGATAATTAAGTCTTTATCAGTATCAGTCACTTAAAAGATAAATCCGTTACATACGGCTGCAGTGAGGGTGTCATACCATGGTCGTCTACAGCGTTTACATCCGCGTGGCAGTGCACCAGCTCCTCCACCATACCCTCTACAGCCAATCTGGCAGCCAGAATTAAAGGAGTGGTTCCATCGTTCATCCTCGAGTCCAGTTCTGTGGCACGATTACGTATCAGGATCTACGATGGAGCAGAGTGAATAGATGAATAAATAAAGTGATAAAACGTGGTCTTCGCTTGTACTCTTTCTAAATCTTCTCTCACCTGAAACACTCCCTGAGCGTCGGCGGCGATTGCCGCGTGCAGCGGCGTGCGGCCCATGTTGTCATGAGCGTTGGGGTCAGCTCCAGCGTCCAGCAGCCTCTTGGCGGCGTCGGCGCGGGCGTACCGAGCGGCCAGGTGAAGAGCCGTCTCGCCCGTGCGCTCGGTCTGAGAGTTGAGTGTGGCTCCCTGAGAAATCAGATCGCTGATGATGTTCGTTCCGGGTTCGTCCACTCCGCTTTCCTCCTCCTCTTCTGCTAAGACGCTAACGCACTCGGGGCTGCTGCCGCCGCGGAGAGACGCCAGCATTAGAGGAGTGAAACCATCTGAGAGAGAGAGAGAGAGAGAGAGAGAGAGAGAGAGAGAGAGAGAGAGAGAGAGAGAGAAAAGCAATTAAGCATGTATATTTCGAACATGAACCGGCAACACGCTTTTAACATAATCAAGGAATCTATTTTCTCCTAAATTTTTATTTTGTCAGGTTCATGCAAGCATCCTTTTACACACTCTGTAATCATTTGTTTTTACGTTATAAACTTTACAGAAATCTTTCTATCTGGAGGTCATTACCAGGTCCTTTCACGTTGACATCCAGACAGTCAATGTCGATGTCAGCCTGAGGTGGCGTGAGGGTGATATCGGCAGCTTTACAATGCTGCAGTGTCCACTCGCGACGATCCACTCCTGCATCCACTCCCAACAACGGTTTGTCTTCCTGCTGAGGAGAGATGAAAAGTTTTAAAGACTCTTCAATATAAATCTTATCATCGTGTGAGTGTTTATGAATATGTGTCTTTGTAAGGGTGTGTGTTCTATCTCACCCTTGGTTTCTTGGGCAGAAGATCCTCCTCTGGCCAGTGATGACCAGCACTGCCATCCATCTGTGACTTCTGTAGGCTCCTATAGAACAGCAGAGAAACGCAATGAAGGAAGAAACCCCATTGTTCAGATCACGTGCGAGTTCAACAAATAGGACATTGACATCAAGATACACCCGACATTTAAAGTAGACAAAAAAACAGTGGAAATATTACACATTATCTGCCATGCTGCTCAACTCTGATTTAACATTCAGGGGGAAAAGAGTTGGTTGTACTGAATTTTGACCAATTGGACCAGCACATCTTGCTCTGCCCAAATAATTTCCAGTTCAGCAGAAAAGAGGAGAAACATCTCAGTATCGATCTACAAGTTCCTGGAAAACTCTACAGGTTTCTGAAAAGGTTCCTTTTCTAATTAATACTGATTGAATGACATCATGGATTTATCAAATATTCCTGTTTTCGAATCTAAAATAAAATGAAAGTAAGGAAATAAACTTTTCTTCATTATAACACCCCCTGCCTGTATTCGCTCCTAACTCACTTCATGCCGAAGTCATCCTGGCCAACGGGCTCTCTTCGTTTGCTGTCCTTCTTGGCCAGGAAGCCGTCTGGCAGCCAAAGGAGACCGTGCTTGCGTTTACGTTTGGCAACCAAAACGCCCAAAATCAGGATAAGCAGCATGATAGCGACCGCCACGCCGACGAGGTAAAACAAAGGATTGGGAGGAGGTGGTTCAACTATAGAGGTGCCTGAGGGGGGCAGAAGATAAAATAAATGTTATTTTTTGAAAGTTATTTTTTAAAAATTAAATTGAATATACGCTTTCTCTAAACAAACTGTCATTTAGTAGAAAATATAGATATTTTAAAGTTCTGCTGTTGTACCACGCAACTCTGCACAATTTATTCAAAGCAAAACAAACCAAATCAACAAAAAAACAAGGGGGTAATACGAGTAATAAAATCGACACCTGATTTACTCGTCACAGAAAAGACAGGATATTGCAGCTCAGCTTTGAGGGCTTCAGCAGCGATGTATGAGGCAGCAAGGTCGGTGCTGGAAAAACACTCAGTGGAAGTTTGAGTGCACTGGCGATTATCAATCTCCAGATACACCTTCGACCTGGACAGAACAGACAGCACATCCCATTTAGTTTATACAGAAACACTGTTTTGGCTAAAACTGTAAACATTTCTGCAAACGTACCCAATAATCTCATTCCCCAGCTCCCTCTTGCCGAGTCGTTTGGCAGTGCGCGTGCCGGCGTGCGAGTCTTTGTGGTCGGCACCGTAATACGGATGGATCATCAGCTCCTTTTTGTTGTCGCGCTTGACACGCAGGTTGGTGTGAAGCAGCATACCCAGTGAGCGCAGGAAGCCTTTCATATGTACCAGCAGCTCTTCGGGCTGCAGCAGCACCACGATGACCAGCGAGCCGTCCGCCAGCTGAGGTGGCTTGTCGATGGAGCAGTCCAAACCATCCCAGCCACACTCCTCTGTGTTACAGCCCTCATTACAGTGGCCGTTCTGGTAAAAGTCACGACAGTACTCGTCATACCTGTGGTTAAATAAATTGTTTAGCATTAAAACTTTACACCCCTGTGATTTCTGAGACACAAAGAAAAAAAATAGTTTTTTTTTTTCTAGCATATTTGTGTAGCACTTCGCAAAAGTTAATTAAGTACAAATCATTGAAAAGTACGCAGAAACATTTACGGGATTTGTAAAAATAATATATATATATATATATATATTTAGCACCTGTGGGTGGGGCTACGGTACGTACTTGCACTTGCTGGGCGACGTGGGGTTGCTGTGGCACTCGAAGCTGTCAAAAAGACAGCTGGCAACGTTGCACTCGGGGTCACATCGCTTATTATGGAAGTAATCCCAGCATGGCACTTTGGCCGTGCAGTTTTCCCAGGGGTTGAGGCGTTTCAGCGTGCAGTCTCCTCCGTCCCAATCGCACTCCAACGTCTTACATTTCTGGTCACACACCCCATCACTCCTGCTCCCCTGACACTCCGGATAAGGACAGGACAAGGGCAGGTCTCTGTGCTGGCAGTGCTCACCACTGTAGCCAACAGGACAGTGGCAAAGGTACCTGTAAGGTTTGCTCATTTCTTTCATGCACACGCCTCCGTTTTGGCAGGAGCAGGATGGAGTTACGTTTTCGCACAGTGGACCTGAGAAGCCAGATGGACAGACGCACTGCACTCGGCTGGATTGGGACTCCTGACAATGTCCACCATTCTGACAGCGGAGACTGGCGCAACTGCGTCCCACGATCTCACCGCAGTTGAAGTCTGTGTAGCCCTGAGATATGATGAAATATTTCAAAAAGGAATTATGTTTTAGTTCAAGACAGTTTTGCAAGTTCTCTCACTTAGAAATCATGGAGGGGTCTGAAATTGTCATCGTAGGTGCATGTCCACTGTGAGCGACATAATCTAAAAAGAAAATCCAGAAATCACAACATATGATTTTTAAACTATCTATTTGTATGATACAGCTGCAAATAAGTATTTAAACACCTGAGAAAGTCAATGTTAATATTTGGTACAGTAGCCTTTGTTTGGAGACTGGCTAAGCCATGCCAGAACCTTGATATGCTTCTTACAGAGCCACTCCTTGGTTATCCTGGCTGTGTGCTTCGGGTCATTGTTATGTTGGAAGACCCAGACTCGACCCATCTTCAATGCTCTTACTGAGGGAAGGAGGTTGTTTCCCAAAATCTCGCAATACATGGCCCCGGTCATCCTCTCCTTAATACAGTGCAGTCCCCCTGTCCCATGTGCAGAAAAACACCCTCAAAGCATGATGCTACCACCCCCATGCTTCACAGTAGGGATGGTGTTCTTGGGATGGTACTCATTCTTCTTCTTCTTCCTCCAAACACGTTTAATGCAATTATGACCCAAAAGTTATATTTTGGTCTCATCTGACTACATGACTTTCTCCCATGACTCCTCTGGATCATCCAATTGGTCATTGGCGAACTTAAGACGTGCCTGGACATGTGCTGGTTTTAGCAGGGGAACCTTCCATGCCATGCATGATTTCAAACCATGACGTCTTAGTGTATTACCAACAGTAACCTTGGAAACGGTGGTCCCAGCTCTTTTCAGGTCATTGACCAGCTCCTCCCGTGTAGTTCTGGGCTGATTTCTCACCTTCCTTAGGATCATTGAGACCCCAAGAGGTGAGATCTTGCATGGAGCCCCAGTCCGAGGGAGATTGACAGTCATGTTTAGCTTCTTCCATTTTCTAATGATTGCTCCAACAGTGGACCTTTTTTCACCAAGCTGCTTGGCAATTTCCCCGTAGCCCTTTCCAGCCTTGTTGAGCTGTACAATTTTGTCTCTAGTGTCTTTGGACAGCTCTTTGGTCTTGGCCATGTTAGTAGTTGGATTCTTACTGATTGTATGGGGTGGACAGGTGTCTTTATGCAGCTAACGACCTCAAACAGGTGCATCTAATGTAGGATTATAAATGTAGTGGAGGTGGAGATTTTAAAGGCAGACTAACAGGTCTTTGAGGGTCAGAATTCTAGCTGATAGACAGGTGTTCAAATACTTATTTGCAGCTGTATCGTACAAATAAATAGTTTAAAAATCATATATAGTGATTTCTGGATTTTTTTTTCTCGATTATGTCTCTCACAGTGGACATGCACCTACGATGATTTCCAAGTGGGAGAACTTGCAAAATAGCAGTGTGTTTAAATATTTATTTTCCTCACTATATATATATGTAAAATACTAGAATTCATTTCTACAATACACAATATGTACCACGACAGTCCGATGATAAACTCCCTGTGGGCGGAATTTTACTTTAAAGCGGGACGTAATAATAATAATAATGTCGTATCAACTGCTTGTAACTTTTTTAGGTAAAAATGTTATTTTAAATAAATAAAAAATGCTAGAAAAAGAGATCATGGTAAACAGGATATCTCAGAAAACTGTATCACGATTTCAATGTAATAATTGTCATATTATAAAAAATTATATAATTATTAAAAAAAATAAACTATAAGAATGAAAAATGGTAGCTGTTTTTGTAAATACAAGTTTAAATTAGGGCTACAACAACTAATCGATAAAAAGTTAGTAAACGATTTTATTTTGTCACTGTTGTGGTTTTCAGCATTTGAACATCAATGCATTTTTCTCCCTTTTTTTAAGCCTGTTAGCTCCATTCTCTTTTCATAGCATTTGTCTGCTACAACAGTAACTTACGCCTTTTCAAACCTGATTTAATGCGGCTTTATTTTACTATACGTTCGAATGCTTGTTTTCAATGTTTGTATATTTAATTTATGCAAATATCATTGAATTGCTTATACATTTCCCAACTGAACATAATGTCTGCATATAGATTTTTTTAAAAGCGTAATTGTCAACTTGCCATCTACAAAATACAATAAAAAAATAAAATGTTGACAGAAAGAAAAATTAACCGTCCGATTAATCGATCATCGAAGTAATTGTTGGTTGCAGCCCTAATTTAAATATAAATATTTTTATATCAAAAGAATAACACGAGCAATAAATAAATTTTATTAAATTATTATTAAATTATGAAAAAAGTATAAACATTTTTAATACTTTTTTTTTATTATGATATGTTTGCCAAATCGACCCCCACCCCAACCCAAACTCATTACCAAAAACACGTCTAAGAAGAGAGTATTTACACGTCACAACATCTTTCTATATCACGTTTTCATTACACAGAACTAAAACACCAGGCACAAATACTGCTTCCAGAAAGCACACTGGACAACACAAACCTTTCCAACGTTCAGTTCTGACAATTAAGGCAGCTGGAACAGAGCGTGTAAAGTGTTTGAGGAAAAGCTCTCATTTTCATTGGTTTACCTGATCTATGTTGGCTTTCTCCCTTTTAGTGCAGGCGTGAGGAAATGAAGAGAATAAGCAGCAGTTAGAGAAGAAGCCATTTTACACCATGCAGAAAGAAAATCACACACGAGCATGCATTATTACAGAGGACAAGAAGAAGCAGAGCAAGAACTTGAGCAAGGCAGAAAAAAAAAAAAATTATATCCCAGAGATATCCCAGAGACACACACACACACACACACACACACTTACAGGTGGACACGAGCAGCTGTATCCATGGACTGAGCTTGTGTTCATAGAACACCTGCCTCCGTTGTGGCAGGGTTTCGACTGACAGAGGTCTACCATCGATTCACACAGACGACCTACAGGGGGGGGCACACACACACACACACACACACAATAACAACGAGATTACATAGTTGTACAGAGTCACAATAAATAATCAAATAAAAATCATTCAATAAGAACCTATTTTTGCTAGTTACGATACTGAATTCGCATTAAGCCACACCTCCACTCAATTCTCATTGGCTGCGTCTAAACACCACATTTATGCTTCGACACGCCCACAACAGAAGTGTCGAATTACATTTGTTACAGGCAGCTATAAAGAATACTGGTGAAACCTTTTAGATCTTTCCAGCTCTAAAAATAAAACAATTCTTTTTTAAATCTAGTAAATTTGTAAATAAAACAAACAAAACAAATTTTTACCGGTGTAACCAAGGCGACAGCGGCACTGAAAGTCGTTGGCTAGCTGGACGCAGTCGATGCTGCCGGGTTTGTGGCAAGGATAAGGCCTGCATTCGTTAATGTCTCCTTCGCAGCGCTCGCCGGTAAAACCGGGAGGACACACGCACTTGTAGTGGCCGATACCATCCAAACAGCGACCGCCATTCAAACAGGGAGGGCCAAACTCAGTCGAGCATTCGTCGATGTTTACCTCGCACTGGGGACCTGAGCGACAGAGACAAGTAAGAGAGAAGTTACGAGGAACGAGATGATGTTGAATTTCTCAACATCGATTGGTTAAAATCGTAACCTTTGCTATCACTGGTCCAGCTTTAATACCTGGTATCGGGTTAATGCTTTGTTTGCTCACATTTGGTATATGACTACCGAACTCTGCAGTATGTTTGTGTGTGGTACCTTTGGTTCCTGGTGGGCAGGAGCAGTAGAAGTGGTTCACCAAGTTGACGCAGGTGCCTCCATTACGACACGGGTTCGACTGGCACTCATTTACATCATAATCACAGTTTACACCCTGATACCCAGGTTTGCACTAAGAGAGAGAGAGAGAGAGAGAGAGAGAGAGAGAGAGAGAGAGAGAGAGTCTCTAAACATCCATATCACAACAGACTCATTTTTTTAATACAAAACTATTCAAGTTGTTCAAGGGGCATTTAAATACCTTGCAGTCATATCCTCCCTGATAGTCCACACACGTCCCCCCGTTCCTGCAGGGACTGGAAAGACACTCATCAATCCCTGTCTCACAGTAGCTGCCTGTCCAACCCAATTGACACAAGCAGTAGTGTGTATTATCCTTGTTTTCACACTTGCCCCCGTTTTGACACAGACGCTCAACTGCTACACCTGAAAATTAAAAACACAACACACACACATCAGCACATTTCCAAAATAAAGGTACAGCATCTCACAAACACACACACACAAAACCTAGCCATTCATTCTCACCACAACACAAGACTTTCTTTTATTGATTTATTGGTTGATTTATTTTTAATCTAACGGACCTTTCTTCAAGGCGGCGTTACGGCACGAGATGTTTGGGATGTCACAGTAGAGGCCACTCCAGTCCTGAGGACACCGACAACTCCACTTTGTCTCCTGCTGCACACACTCGCCACCGTTCTTGCACTGGATGTTTCTACAGAGATCTGCCAGTGACTGCAATCACACAAAAAATAATCCAGTTAACCAAAAAAACACAAACAAACAAAAAAGTGTACCGTATGTATGCAAGATATGACATATAGAAAATAATAGTGTGTGTGTGTGTGTGTGTGTGTGTGTGTGTGTGTACCTGGCAGAATCGACCGGTGTACTCCATAGGACAGGAGCAGTGGAAAGTTCCCAGGCCGTCGTTGCAGGTGCCTCCATTTCTGCATGGCTGCGATTCACACTCGTTAATCTCGTACTGGCAGAACGAGCCAGTGAAACCGGGACGACATCGACAGGTGAACTGGTTTATGCCGTCCACACACGTGCCATTATTCAGACAAGAGCTGGGAAGAGAGAAAAAAAAAAAAAAGATACAATCACCACTCTCACATTTGTAACCTACTGAGATTAAACATTATCGCATACGTAATAAAAGATACGAAGTCTCAGCACTTACGTCTCAGTGCACTCGGGGATGTTGCGCTCACAGTTGATGCCGCTGAAGCCGGGTCGACACTGGCATGTGTAGCTGTTGACAAAGTCCGTGCAAGTTCCTCCATGCCTGCAGGGGGAGCTTTCGCATTCGTTCACCTCCTCCTCGCATCGCTCACCAGAGAACCCCGGCCTGCACTCGCACGAAAACCGGCCCACCTTGTCTACGCATGAGCCTCCGTTGATACAGGGGTCTTTAAAAAGGGGCAGTAGTTCAAAAATTAGGTTACACTTACAAATAATGTTCAGAGAACACAAAAAATATAGTAAACACACTGGGGTCCGCTGTTGTAGGTTAACATTCAATGAAAATGTGATGCAATTTAAACATATTCACTAAATAACACCTTCCAACCAATCAGATTCAAGAAATCGCAGCATTGTGGTATAATACTGTATAAAGCCAGTAAAAATCTGTAAATCTTTGTGCAGCGATTTGGGGTCAATGGGCTCTAGTTTGGCGAGACTAGATTTACAGCTGTGTGTGTGTGTGTGTGTGTGTGTGTACGGGTGCACTCACTGGAGCTGCAGTCGTCAATGTTAGTCTGGCAGTTCACGCCGCTGTATCCGGGCTGGCAGCTGCACATGTAGCTACCCTGATTGTTCAGACAGTGAGCACCATTCAGACATGGGTTCTTCTTGCATTCGTCGATGTCTTCTGTGCACTGGGTTCCTACACACATACACACACACACACTGTTTAATAGCTTTGCAAATAGCCACCTGTTAAGAATATTTTGCATTTAAGTCTGCACGCTCACCTTGCCATCCACTGGGGCATTTGCAGGTGTAGGAGGTGTAATCTGACGATGGCAGACACACACCTCCTCTCTGACACGGGAGAGATGCACACGGCACTAACTCAACCTCACAGTGGCTCCCTGTGAGAGAGAGAGGATCAATAATAAATCATATGAAATAAATTTATAGATTGCACCCAACCTACATCAGTACCTGACTTTACTAACACCCTTATGGCTGATGAACACATATGTACACAAGAAAACACCAAAATCTAGGGGAACATCTTCCCTGAAGAGTGGAAGGAATTATAAGAGCAAATTGGAAATAAATGTGGAATCCGATTCTCAAAAACAACATGCCATACTGTCTGCAGACTTCTCTTTTTAGATTAGATTCAATTTTGTCAACAAAGGCAACCAGATGCAGTTAGCATCCAACCAGATGTGCACTGGGAGCAGTGTAAAATATTCACATATGTACAGGATGGTAAGGCTATGATATATGATAAATACAAATAATAACAGATGAATGAATAATATCATAATGAGCAATATACATATATAAATAAACAGTATATATGGGGGTGATTATATACAATAAAAGAGATTTTGTGTACGTTGGTTATGAAGGTTATATAGATTTGGAAAAAGGCTCTTATATATACACAGCATGTGCAACTATATTTTGCCAATATAGTGTATCACAGACTGTGGTAGGAAACATGTACTTAGTGTGTGTGCGTGTGTGTGTGTGTGTGTGTGTGTGTGTGTGTGTGTACCTGTGTAAGACAGTGGGCAATTGCAGGTGTAGCTGTTAATTCCATCAATGCAGGTGCCCTTGTTCTCACAGGGGTTTGACTGACACTCGTTAATGTTGATCTCACAATTAACACCTGAGAGAGAGAGAGAGAGAGAGAGAGAGAGAGAGAGAAAGATGATTTGAAAGACAGTAAGAAAGACAAACGGCGAGACAAAGAGACCAAGAAAAAAAGAGGTGGATTTGCAGATTTGCAGAAACAAACAAAGGAATAAAAAAAAAAGCGGCATAAAAGAGAGATGGAGAGAAATGACAGAAAAACAAAGAAAGAAATTGAAAGACAGAGGCAGAGCAGGAAGGAGAGAAAGACAGAGATAAAAAGAGAGATATTAAAGAGGCATCAACATATTTTACAAAGGCATTAATTAAGTTGAACAAAGATTTATTGCTTATAAACATCTAATATTCATGTATAAATATGCAATATAAATAACACATCCGCTGATCACACACACACACACACACACACACACACACACAGACTCACCAGTATACCCAAGCAGACACTTGCAGGTGTACGAGTTCACAGCATCCAGGCAGGCTGCTCCATGCTGACAGGGGTTCGACTCGCATTCGTTCTTCTCCTGTTCACAGTTCTGACCCTCGTAGCCAGGGAAACACACACAACGGTACCTACACACACACACACACACACGCACACACACAAATATATATATATATAAAATTCACCAGCAAACTAAAAATAAAGGTAAATCATTCTGGCCTCATTTATCAAGCAGTTTACAAAAGAACAGCGTAAAGAACAGATGATAATAAAGCAGACTCGTACCCATTCTGCACCTCCTCACACTTCCCGTTACGGCAGGGTTGTGGGGCGCAGTGATCCGCTCCGGAGTGACACAGCAGGCCGTGAGTCCCCGGAGGACACTGACACTCAAACCCATTTACTTTATTTACACATGTCCCTCCGCTGAGACACGGGTTTGAGCTGCACTCGTCTATCTCCACACTGCACCTCTCACCTGAGGGATACAAGCAAGGGGCAAGGTCAAGAACAGACCGAAAACAGTGAAGAAATTTAGGGATGGATGTGGGGGGGAAGCTTAAAAAAAAAAAAAAAGCATTAAATTTAAGAAAAACAGAAGGGTAAAAGGATAGGAAATAAAAAGAACAGAGAAGAGACAGAGAATGGAGGGAGAGACAAGAGGGAAATGCAGAGTGTGGAAGGCATGTTAAAGGAAGAATAAATTAAGGATTAAGAGATGGAAAGTATCAAAAATGTAAAAGAAAAAAAAGAAAAAACAATGACAGCACAAAGAGAAGAAAGAGTGGGAAAGACATTTTAAAAGACAAAGAAAGGGATTAGAAAGACAGAAAAAAGATTAAAAAGTGTGGGGGGGAAAAGGACAAGAGCGAGAGAAAGAGAGAGAGAGAGAGAGAAGCATAGAAAGAAAATGAAAAAGTGAGAGATAGAAAAGATTAAAGAGAAGGGACATGAAATGAAAGGGAGAGGTAAAACGGCAGAGGACGGATTGAAAGAAGAAAGAGAGAGAGAGAGAGAGAGAGAGATGTAAGATGAAGTAATAACATACTAGAGCGTGGATAGAGAGGGATAAAAACATGAAGGGAAAAAGAAAAAGCAACACAAAAATAGATGTTTTGTGTGTGTGTGTGTGTGTGTGTGTGTGTGTGTGTGTGTGTGTGTGTGTGTGTGTACCTGTGTATCCAGGCTCGCATTCACACTTGTACTTGTTAATTCCATCCACACAAGCTCCATGCTGACAGGGGTTACTGATGCATTCATCTGGGTTGTTCTCACAGTTCACACCTGTACAGATGTAGAGGATGTAAATCTCACACTAGAAGATGGGAGCAGAAAAACCTGAATGGCATGTATCAGTGTCCACACACACTCTCTCACACACACTCACACAAACCCAGGTCCCATTAATCCCACATAGACACACCTTTAATCCTTACCATGATCATTCATTCATTAGTTTCAAAGTTAAAATTTAAAGTTAAAATTTTATTCGTCACATACACACACACACACACACACACACACACAGAGTACGGCATGCAGTGAAATGCTTTATATGACTGTACAACAGTTAAGCATGAAAAAAGGATATAAGGATACAAATAAAGTAAATAAAAAAAAAAGTATAAACTGTAGAAAATATATGTATATACATTAATCTAGAGAGAAAGATGGATACGTATGGCGGATATTTACAGCAGTTTTTGTCTTCATTATTTGTTTAACCTGTTTATTAAAATTAAGATATTTAGTATTTGTCGATTTTTTAATGACTGTATAATATTTATAAAAATTAGTCATTTATTTAAAAATTGTATAACAATAATTGGAAACACTAGTGCAATACTACAAATATCCACTAGGGGGAATGTGTGCATCACTACGTGGTATACACACACACACACACACTCACACACTCACACACTCACACACTCACACACACACAGACACACAGACACACACGATAAAAAGACAAAGAAAGATAGACAGATTGAAAGAAAGAGAGACACAAGGAGAGAAGGAATGATGAATACAGAGGGAAAGAGAGAAAGACACAAAAAGAAAGAGAGACATGCAGACCCAAAGAGAGACACAAAGAAAGAGAGAAAGAAAGGACACACAAAAAGAAACAGAGAAAAAGAGAAACATGCAGGCACAAAGAAAGAGAGAAAGAGAGAGAGAGAGAGAGAGCACAAGCAAATTAGCTTTGTGAACCAAACTTTCATAATCCCATGAAAGTGCGAGGTCCTTATAATAATAATAATAATAATAATAATAATAATAATCTTTCTTCTATAGTTTTGTCTAAAGTTTACACACAGACACAAATCATTGTTCTGGGCACAGAACTGACTCTAGACTCTGTAATCAGTAAGTAAATATTTCTAATAGTTTTAATATCTTACGTTTCTCTTCTTCTAAAAACCACGGTAGAAGCAGAGAGATCATTTGAACCATTTGTAACATAATTATGTACTTGAATGTTAACGTGTATGTTAAGCTACACCTTTCCAAACCCACCGCCGGATTTATTGTATTTTTTCTAAATGATAGTATGAGCACATGTACTTGTATATTTTATATATTTACTTATTTGATAATAAGAACAACAGAATCTTCACTTCTTGACCTTCTGACACGCTCATAACAAGCACTGCCACGACTCTATGTTGTTTACCATTTAAGGCCATATGTTAATATGTCTGAAATATGTCAATATGAATATGTCCATGATGCCCATATATAGCAATATTTCTTAGATTCTCAAAAATCTGTGTGTAGGTGTGTGTGTGTGTGTGTGTGTGAGAGAGAGAGAGAGAGAGAGAGAGAGAGAGAGAGTGAGAGAGAGTGAGAGTGTGAGAGAGAGAGAGAGAGAGAGAGAGAGAGAGAGGGAGAGAGAGTCTCACCAGAGGTTCCGGGTAAGCAGTGGCACAGGTACTTGTTGACCCGATCGATGCAGCGCCCTCCATTCTGGCACGGGTTGCTCAAGCACTCATTAATCTGCTCGCTGCAGATCTGACCCATGTAACCCGGGTAACACTCGCACGTGTGCATACCAATGCCGTCCTTACACACCCCATAGTGACATGGCTTTGGGTTACAGTCGTCAATGTTCTCCGCACACAGGGTACCAGTGAAACCTAGAGAAAGGGGTTATGAGTAGGATTGCAAAATGCCAGGAATTTTCGAGACTGGAAAATTTCCATGTGAATTAATGTTGAATGAACTGGGAATTTATTCACTGTGCATTCCTTCGTAACATCATTTCTTATATCTTGCGCACAAAATATCAAAAATGCCCATCTTGGTGAGTATTAATGTAAACTACATTAATATTGCAAAAATCCATATTTAAAACTTCCTTGTGCTCCGTGAAAGATATTGGGCAACAAAATTATATCTAACAATTAAATCCAATTCAAAAATGTAATTCTAATAATTTGTATTAGTTTGAATGCACGTCAGCTTGACTTGACTTCATCTTATGACCAAACAAAATGTTTATACTTGTTTTATATGATAGAGTTTATATACATTTCCCCAAATCTCTAATTAATTCCCATAAATGACCATAATTTCCTGTAAATTCACATAACTTCCTGGTAAGTTTCCAACTTGGAATATTTCCAAAAATGTCCCAGTTGAAGGTCCCATAAAAAGTTTCTGGGAATTTACTAAACATTTTTCCACCCCTTTGCAAAACTAGTAATAAGAATCGATTTATCAGCATATTTGTGTGTGTGTGTGTGCATGTGTGAGAGTAAGACAGTTGTGAAATGTTCTACATCGTAGCATTCTGGTACCTTCTGCACACTCGCACTCATATCCGTTGGGCTGATCGATACACTTGGCTCCGTTTTGGCAGGGCGTGCTCGCACACTCGTCAGTGTCTATCTGGCACATCTCTCCCGTGAAGCCTGATGAAGCAAAGCTAATAGGGTCAATCATCGAAAGCAAGGTGCACATATATATATGTGTGTGTGTGAGTGTGAGAGAAAGAGTGTGTGTGTTTGTCTCTCACCCTGAGGACACTCGCAGACAAAACGGCTGACCTGATCAATACACTTTCCATTGTTGAGGCAGGGAGAACTGGTGCACTCGTCCATCTCAATCTCACAGTGGACTCCTTCAAAGCCTGCAAACAGACACACACACACACACACACACACACACACACACACACAGAGACATGGAGAGGTCAGTGTTTAAAGTATCAAGCAATTACATATAATACACAATTATATATGTAATATGCAGCCCAGTCTGTATGTGTGTGCATGTGTGTGTGTGAGTGTGTGTACATGTTCTCACCTGGCATGCAGATGCAGGTGTAATCACCGATCTGGTCTAGACAAGTGGCATCATTCTGGCATGGGTTCGAGCCGCACTCATTTACGTCCTGCTCGCACCGGGGACCCATATAACCACGTGCACACTTACAAATAAACGAGCCTTCGGTGTTCTCACACGTGCCACCATGCTCACAAGGGTTCACTAAGACACAAACAAGAGATGATCAGATTATCAAAAACAAATGGCAAAAAGAAAAAAAAACAAAAACAAAAACAAAAAGAAAGAAAAACTTGCTCGGGTGAGAGGCTTCTTCTTTTCTATACATTTCTTTAAAGTGTTTCTTTTCCGTTCTTCCTTCTGTTATAGCAGATATCAACAGTTGTTTATAAACAGGAACAAAAAGTTACAGGTTTACCTCTGACTGTTACAAAATGCTGGCACTGGAGACTCCTTCCATAAATTTATTTAATAACAAAAAAGTCTCTTTCAAAAAATTTATAAATGAATAACATTCTCAACAAATGAGCTGTTACCATAGAAACAATAGAATGTAAAAAACAAGGTCATGCTGTTATTAAAAATAGAAATAAAAAGAATAATTTAAAGAAAATTATAAAAAAAATAAAAAAAAACATAACTGACCAATCTGAATCCAAACAGATTTTTTTTTGTCAGTTTTTTTCTTTCTTGTTTTCTACTTGTATTAAAATAAAACGTGTTTTGCGTGTTATGAGCGTAACGCCGGACCTTTACGACTACGTGCTACAAAGCTAAAAAAACGGCTCTTTAGTAGCATTTATCAGTTGATTATTCGTGTTCGTTACAATGTAAATTCGTCAAGGACTTATTTTCCCTCTCGTGTCGAAGAAAATGGAAAAAAATGTGGTAGAGGAAGCCTTTATCTCTCCTGCAACTGGCTGCAAGAGCGGGTTCAAAAGAAGGTGACAGATACCTTGATACACAAAGCTTTGAAGAGGACTTGAATTATTGAGAAAGAGAGATAACAGAAAGCATGTCATTTCAAAGAACAGTAACAAGCGTGTGGCAGAAAGATTGCTGCAAAACTCTTCAGCCTCACCGATGGTGCATTCGTTGATGTCATCGTTGCAGGTGCTGCCTCTGTATCCAAAAGGACAGTTGCAGTTGAATTTGCCATTCACGGGATTGGTGTCACACTGAGAGCCCTTCCTGCACGGGTTACTAATGCACGCATCATCGATGTGACACAGCAAACCTGCGTAAAAAACACACACACACACACACACACACACGCAGTCCGTATCAGTGAGAACATCTAACAGAGTGCAAACCTGATCAGGCTTCAGCATAATTTTGGTTCACTTTCACACTTTCTCCGAAGTTAGAGTCAAAATTCTACATGTTACTTCTGCAATGCTTGGAGCAAGAGCAAGCTGTGAACTGATTTGATATATTCGCTTATGAATGTCACAGAGATGGTGACTGATGGCGAAGCAACAAGCAACATCATTCGAGATGCGAGGCAAACACACTGATCACAAGCACAACATTATGACATTATAACATTATGGGCAGTAAAATGAACAACGGGTCATATAATAGGGGTTCAGAGCATCTTCAAAACTGCAGCTCCTGTAGGATGTTCCTGGCCTGCAGTGGTCAGTATCTATCAAAAACATTCCAAGGAAGGAACATTGGTGAACCGGAGACAGATGTAATTTTCCCTTCACTTGAACTAGGAGACTCAAACCTGACCAAAGGCCATCGGAAAGAAATGTGATAAAGTCCATAGCAAGAGGATTCATTTAAGTGAAAGAAGTCTAGATTGCTAAGCAGTCAGGTGTTGCCGTATTTCTTTTATGAAAGGTTTTCGCTGCTGCATATGATGTGTCAAACAAAAATCAATTGACTCGGACGCTCACCGGTCTTGCCGAAGGGGCAGCTGCAAAAAAAGGAGGCGACGCGGTCGAGGCAGGTGGAGCCGGCCGAGCAGGGTCCCACAGCACAATCATCGATGTTCTCGGAGCAATCCGGGCCGCTCCAACCATTCACACACACGCAGGTGTAGCCTCCGGGCGTGTTGCTGCACGTGCCGCCGTTCTGACAGGTGTTGGGCTGCAGGCGACACTCATCCACATCGTCCGTGCAAAACTGACCTGAGAATTTGATGAACAGGGATTAAAAAGACATAAACTATAAATCTGTCAGTCACACACACACAATAATTGGAAAAGAATAAAAAAATCCCACCAGTCCACTCAGGAGGACACTGGCAGTTGTAGGTGTTCACGCCGTCCATGCAGGTTCCTCCATTCTGACACTGATGATCTGGACAGTCGTCGATGTTCACCTCACAGTTCGTTCCATTGAATCCTGATTGCAAATGGAGGAACGGAAACAGGCGATTATTTATTACAGAAAGAAATCACATCGAACCCTTAATTAACTGTCTATATTTCAGTGGTTTATTAGCTCATCTCCGTCTCTCTTTCTTTCTTTCTTTCTTTCTCCTGACAAGCAGATCCTAATCATACACACTCATTATTAAACACTCATCACTCTCTCTGGCAAGATTTTTTATCTTTTTTTTATAAATCTCTTTCCCACAGCTCAGGTTCTCCACCTCGGGGGAAGACACCGGTCACGGCTTGCTGCCTTGTTGTGCCAATGCACTCGCCTTTAAACTTGAAACTCGGAAAAGGAATTCCTGTGTTTGAAATCCAAACACTTCAGTGACACACACACACACAGAGCTTAGATCAAGAATGAAGGCAGAGAGGTTAGAATGTGGGCACTAATAATAATACTAATAATATTGTATGAAAAAGACTGTAAGACTTTTGTTTAAAAAAAAGGAGGGGGGGGGGTCATATATACACAAAGAAAAAAAAGAGACACTATAAGTCAAATTGCAAGAAGTTGCTCTTAGAAGTTACTTAAATCGTAGCATAATGAATTGTATTCAGTTCCTTACTTAAGAGAGTGTGGATTATTAATTATTGCTGGTATATTATTATTATTATTAGTGTTTTCTCTCCTGTTTTACACGTTAAATGTATGGAGGTCATTTGTGTCACAAAGTCACTTCGGAAATAAGAATTCTTCATTCTAAACGCGGTTCTGCGCATACAGAACCCACATTTAAAAACCAGTGTCTGTTGGGAGGATTGTTAAGCTGCAGATCATCTCTGCTTCGA
Source organism: Silurus asotus (assembly GCA_024362625.1). Classification (NCBI taxonomy): domain Eukaryota; kingdom Metazoa; phylum Chordata; class Actinopteri; order Siluriformes; family Siluridae; genus Silurus; species Silurus asotus. The sequence continues at coordinate 5,500,602 of MU574226.1, read as the reverse complement.
TCTCATTCAAAACAAGCCTCAAGCTTTAAATGTACAAAGCGCAAGCTTTCTGGTGATGTAGGAATGCTTCTTAACAGAATGCGTCTTCAGGAATGCCCAGGAGAAACCCGATTCTGTGCCCATCTCATGGACTCTTTGTTTGTTTCTGCTTCCTGATCTTATATGTAATTTTAGTTGTTGTTTTTTTCTCCCTCATATTGTTCATTTCTTATTGTTAGCAAAACCGTCCTCGATCGGTGACACTAATCCTCTCTCCAATCTTATCATTAACCTGTCTACCTGTCTATCCTCTCTCACCTGGAAGACAGTGGCACCAGTAGCTGGTCTCAGACGTCGGTCTGCAGGTTCCACCGTTCATGCAGGGTGACGGAGAACAGGGAACGTACAGCTTTTCGCAGTTGGAGCCTGTAAACCTGGTGGGGCAGTTGCATCGGTACGAGCCAGGGACGTTCACACACACTCCGTTGTTAAGGCATTTTGCCGGCTTCAGTGCGCACTCGTCTACGTCGTTCAGGCAGCGAGACCCATTATAGCCAGAAGGACACGTGCAGAAGAACGTTCCATCACCAAGAGAGGTACAGGCTCCTCCGTTGGCACACGGAGAAGATACACAGCTGTCCACTAGATCACAATGTATGCCTGGGGAGAGAGACCACACACACACACACACACACACACACACACACACAGAGTACAATAAATCAGAAAAATCTAAGTGCTTACATTTTGTTTAAACTCAACCATTTCATTTAAATAATTTTATTTACAATGAATTCCATATTAATGATATATGGTTAACAAAGGGGAAGGAAGGATTGACAAAGAGGACAGAGAGAGATGATGAAAACAAAGACAGTGAGAATAAGATGAGAGACAGAGAATAAGATGGACAGACAAAGAGAAAGAAATAGACCAAAGGACAGACAAAATGATAGAGGGACAGACAGAGAAGCAGAATATCAACCAGAATGACACAAAGAGAGAGAGAGAGAGAGAGAGAGAGAGAGAGAGAGAGGAGCAGAACGACAAAGTGAAAGACAGGCGGGTGAGAGAAGGTATATAATGAGTATATATTGATACCTGTCCATCCTAGTGCACACTTGCATACGTATACATCAGAAGACAGAAGGGAACAGGTGCCCCCATTCTTGCAAGGGTTTTTGGGGTAACAGAAGGAGTCGATCTGCTGTTCGCAGCGTGGGCCATTAAACCCAGGCGGACACGCACACACAAGGGCACTGGGCAGACCGCTCACCATCCTACAGCTTCCTCCATTTAAACAGTATTCTGGCTGACACAGGTCCTTATGGTGGCAGTACTCACCTAGGTAGCCTGTAGGACACCTGCACACACACACACACACACACACACACACACACACACACACACACACACACACACGTTAACTTTATTGCAAAATATTTGTACATTTATTTAAAATCTACCAAAATAATCATTTTGCATAATCGGCCTGTGTGTGTGTGTGTGTGTGTGTGTATGTGTGTGTGTGTGTGTGTGGGGGGCACACCCAATCAAAGGAAATCAAGAGGTCAGAAATACAGAAGCAGGCACATGGAAATGCTAATTCAGCATTAATCATGAACAGAACAGTAAGGAAAAATATTTCAAGGGTCAAACTTCTGTGTGTGTGTGTGTGTGAGTGTGAGAGAGAGAGAACCAGTCTGTCTGCGGGTACTATTGAAGTTGTTTCAAAATCTGAAATGTGCACATAGTGCACTTCTGAGCCCCAAGACAAAAGACAAGAGAGAGAGAGAGAGAGAGAGAGAGAGAGAGAGAGAGAGTGAGAGAGTGTGTGTGTGTGTGTGTGTGTGTGTGTGTGTGTGTGTGTGTGTGTGTGTGTGTGCGTATTCCTGTAAGGTCACAGCAGGATGTGTATCTGCATTGCGTTATATTAGTGAAGACTTTTCAAAAGTATGACACAAAAAAGAGAAATTACAGCGTTGCAAAACAGCACTGGTGAAACAATGGCACTCCATTTCTCTCTCTTTCTCCCTCAATCCTCCACTCTGTCATTCTTTCTCTCTCTTAATCTCCTCTATTACTCTCAATGAGAAGATAGATTCAGTAGACCAGTTCTTCTGAACCATGATCTCCATGATATCGTCTCACTATTTTCAAACCCTGAAATCACTGAGCAGGGAAATCTTAATAACGACTGAATCATTTACTAGACTAGACAACAGTTCAGTTCTCTCTCAGTCTGTCATTTCTCTCTCTCTCTCTCTCTCTCTCTCTCTCTCTCTCTCTCTTTCTCTCTCTCTCTTACTTGTGTTTCTACCTCCATGTCCCTCCGCCTGCCTCTCTGTTTCCTCTCTCCCTGCACATCCCTCATCACAGTACTCTTTACCCTGTCTTTCAGTTGTGTCCCTCCCTTACTGGTTATCACTTTTCTCTCTCTCTCTCTCTCTCTCTCTCTCTCTCTCTCTCTCTCTCTCTGACTCTCACCTGTCTTTTTACCCACCTCTCATTTGTCTCTCTCTTTCTCTAACTCACTTGTCTCCCTCTCTCCTTCCCTGTTTCTCATTCCTGTCTCTCACCCCTAAACCCTCACCGTGAGTCATTGACGTTTATTATCGACAATATTACCCAAGTATTCCTGTAAAAAGGGAACACTGAGTGGGTTTTACTTTGGTATTACTTTAGAAGCTGAGAGACACACAAAAGACAAGAGAAAGAGGAAAAAACATGTGATGTAAAAAGAGGAACAGAAAGAAGAGCGGCATGCCATCAAATAATCAGCAAACACTGGGTGACCATTTAAAACGAGGTCTATATAACCCCCTGGATGGGCCTTCACAGCTTGCCATGTTCCTGCGTGGTGTTTATTCTTAATCGTATTTTCTTTTCGTCAATTTCCTCACTGCCAACCGGCTAGATGAGTCAGCGCAACCCGACAGGACACGGCATGACACGGCATGACACGGCAGTCTGTGCGGAGGAGGGAGAATCGTTTTTACAGTCTTTAATCAACCGATGTTACACCTGACTCTTACACATACATTAAAGATTGTGAGTGTATTTTTATGCTTAGTATAATAGTGTTTTTGCAGGTCTATCATTACAAATGTTCCCTCGATACATAAAAACTTCAAAGGACATTTAAAGGATTTCCTTTTGTAGGTTTCTGAGGTTAGGGTTACAATTAGGGGCGGCGCAATCTTTTATTAACACTACATTCACACTGTAATATCAACATGCGTAGATCTTAAGACTGAAGAAAAAGAAAAAAAAAACAAAATTATACAATAGTCTGTTCAAATGTGTGTGTGTGTGTGTGTGTGTGTGTGTGTGTGTGTGTGAGAGAAGCACGGTGTCCCACTTCAGAGCGAGAACTCACCCTTGGTGACCTAAATCAGGGTCAGAACTGTCGCTCTGGGATGATCCACATCCACTTTCCCTTTTGTGCCTAACTGGTTTTATTGCTGTCCATTAGCTCTGCTCCATTAGAGACGCTGGAGGCTTCGTGTTTAATTACAAAAACAGCCTTTACGAGCTCATAACCACACATTTTTTGACGATTGTCACCTTTGTCGAGCCGTGATTGCTAAACCAGCTTGACAGATGCGCCTCATGAGTGTTAGGAAAACAGAATAAACCCCCCCCACACACACACCCCTCCTCCACACAAACACAAACACACCCTCCCAGTCTGACCATCAATAAAATCTTTTTTTTTTTACCTCCTTCCCACTCAAAAACAAACAAACTACCCATAGAAAATACTCTCTTCTGATTGGCTGGCAGAAATTTGATAGTAAAAATGAACAAAAAGAATAAAAAACTTTTTATTCCTCCGGTATGACTGTTTTAGTTATTATCCATTTATAGCTACATGTGAATGATTTAAATGTTAGTTCCTGTTCTCGCTTACCTTCTAGCAGCTATAAGTATTCATTCTCTTTTTTTGTTATTTTGCTCTTGAGATGAATAAGACACTATAGATAAATTAAAGAAGAGACGAGTTCAAAGAAGGGACAACGTTTAAGGAGGTATGGGGGTTGAAATGGAGGGACTTTGCAAGGTTGAACTCAGGGCCGCTTTAAAGTCTGAGCGGAGAGCGAGTGGCGTACAAACACCTGATCAAACACAGAGTGTCAACATAAACACTACTCGACACCCCTAACTTTAAGAGTGTTCCCTACT
>MU574226.1:5468938-5491438 GCA_024362625.1 Silurus asotus | reverse complement strand
GAAGAAAAAAAAAAAAAAAAAAAAAAAAAAAAAAGAGAGAGAGAGAGACATCTATGTGTTCATTTCTTCCAGTAAGAACACGCACAAACACACACTCCACAAAGCCCACACTCCTATTGTAGATTTCACCTTAGCTTTGGAGTTTCCACTAATTGCTGAATTTAACATTTTACATCTAAAGGCCTCTATAAATGCTGTCGCTGCTCTCCACCACTCTACAGGAAGTGACAGTGAGCTTTACAGGAAGTATATAAATATCAGCTTTTTAAGCAAGATAAAAACGTCAGATCAGGAATTACACAGTGGTGGTACAGTACGATACACTCACTGTTATAACAGAAATGTGTGTAAGATAATCACAATGTTACCTATTACAAAAAAAAGTATGATGACTGATTAAGTAATTAATATCAAATCCAAATCTGTAGGAGTGTCGTCAAATATTGAATGGCCACCTCCAGTCAATTATGCCTTCAGTCGATTATCATTACAAAGAAAGAAAGAATGTTTTTTTTGTTGTAGTTGTTTGTATGTTGGTGTTCCTATGCCACGCAGTTCCCACTGAATCCACCACAGGCTGGCATAAAAATGTTTTTACTGAAATCACAGAATGGCATGTCCTGTATTCTACATGACTCGAATGTCATGTACTCTAATCCAGGAACGAGGCCTGGGTTTTTTTACCAGTAAACCAGTGACATTGAGCTGAACACTGCATCTCTCTTTCTCTGCCTACAACTCTCTGTCTGTGTCTCTCTCTCTCTCTCTCTCTCTTTTTTCCGCCTATACACAGGGTTCATGAGACGTGATATGATCTCTCAATGGATAGCTACATAGAAGGAGGAGGAGCAAACGACAAATGTGATAAAATGTGATAATGTTGCTACACACATTTTAAGAATAACTTTTCGAGCATTACAGAAGGTGAAGAACAGGAGGACGATGAAGCATGAGTAGATGGACGACGAGGTGGAACAACTTCTCAACGTTAAAACCTGAATGCAATTTTTCAAATCTAAATAGTTCAAGCAATAAGGGATGGCTTATTTTTCTTTAAAATAACATATGCTTGACAATTTGCAGCCAAGAAAACAGTAAGAACAAGGGATGAATGGATGAACAGAAGGAAGGATGAAGAGATGGCTGGACAGAGATAAAGAAATGGATAGATCCATAGATCAAGAGATCGATAAAAAGGAAACATTAATAGGTAGATAAGGAGTATAAAATAAACTAATAAATAGACAATAGAAACTGTGAACCTCAGAGTTGTCATGCAAACATAAAAAAAACCCACTGAGGGTAATCTAAACAACACTCACACACACACACACACACACACACACACACACACACACACACACACACACACACACACTAATTATCATGAAAGATAACTTGCATGTTTAATCTGATTTCCCTAAACCTAAACATACAAACAATTACAGAACATTCTCCAGCAGGTGATGTTGCTGCACACATTGCTGGAGTTTAGAAAAACTGTCGTGTGTGTGAGCGAACATTCTGTCTTTAATAATATAGCTGGAGGATGTAAAGTGTTGTTCCTTGCACCGGTTTTCCTGCTGTAGCACTTGAGCTGCACACTAACCTACTGCTTCACTTGATTGGGAGAACAATGTTCAGTTCTTTGAAAATAATAGAAAAAGAAAAGAAAAAAAAAATAGAAAAAGATTTAAAATTCATCTCATTTATAACTGTGTGCAGAACAAAGAAGATTTATCTACATATCTAAACATCTACATATTCAAAATGTCTCTCTCTCATTATATATATATATGTTCCTTTAGCTTCTTAGCTTTAGCTTTAGCTTCCTTTAGCTTCTTTCCAATAACATTTCTTTTAATAGAGGAGTCAAATGTGTCACATTTCTGGCTCTAGGAGAAGAACTTGTGTGAGACTGAGAACCGGAGAAATGATGTTCTTAGTCAAACATGGAGGACAGAGATTAACGGTTTGTAGTTGTTTGGAACAGGGAAGGTTGGAGACTTATTCCAGAGTAAGTAAAAGGAGTCCTGAACCAACATGGCTCCCATTCCATACGTCAACACCACGCAATTCCGTCTGGACTGCGGCTCATTGGAAATGACTTCACCATACAACAAGACGATGATTAGAAGCGTACATTCGATTTCTGTAAGAGTTATTAAGAGAGCAAACCGTGGGCACCGAAATCATTTTGAACTGCTCTAAGATGAACTGGATGATAGGAAAGAAATCTGAAACAATTTTTAGCCTGCTTTGGCGCTCACACATGACGGATTGAATCTACAATTAATACGATTATCCAGCTTTAATTTGCTTGGACAGCTTTTTCATGCATGCACCATGTACTAAACAATATTGCGATTGAATTATTGACGAAACCTCAGTATGGTTAAGTTTGTAAACGAACCTCAGCAGTGAACAGACCTGTTTTGTTTTTTTGTTTTTTTTGGGGGGGTTAAGGCAACCCGATAGGTCATGTTGCGGAGGGTGTGACCTGGCGGATGAACCTAGGCGTGTCAGGCCGCTTTAAAGTTTAGGCACAATTACACATGGAGACATCAGAAATATCTCAAACCAGTGAGGCGTCGCATGAACTCTCGAAACTTAAGAACTTAAAAACTTTGACATTCAAAACTTCCTGCTCAAACACCTAACGCCTTTTTAATGTATTTTATGCAATTTGCATGTTTTTTTTGCCTGCATACAAATCACTAAGGCTGATCGTGAGAATGTGCTTGACAAAAAAACATGTTAAGCAAATAACGAACATTTGTATTCTTAGATGAAAAAAACAAACATTATTTAATAAATATATTATTTACATAGAGAACTAATAGTCAGGACCAGAGAAATATAAAAAACAGGACCAGGACCAGATAAACTCTTACACACACACACACACACACACACACACACACACACACACACACACACACCCACACCCACACACCCACACCCACACACTTCTCTATTTTCCATCCTGGCTGGGTTTCTCGATTTTTTTTATCCATTTATCCATCCATCCATCCATCCATCTATCCAACGATCATTCTATCCATTTCCACCATCATCCATCCACACATTAGTCTGCACATCTACTTCCTTAATTATATACCCATTCCTTTGATCTGTCCATCCACCTCATCCATCAATCCATTTACCTGTCTGCCCACCTATCTTTCCATCCATCCATCTTTACATCTATTTACCCATTTTCCATATTACTGTCTAACTGTTCATAAGATATCTTCTTTACTGCAGCCACTTCATCCTACAATCATCTCTTTGTCTATCTATCCATTTATTAATGCATGATTATGTGTGGTCAGAAGCGTTAATGTTTGCTCAGGTGTGAGTAAGAGTGCTCAGAGTGCTCAGGTGTGAGTAAGCGTGCTCAGGTGTGAGGTGTAAGTAAGAGTGTTAAGGTGTAAGGTGTGATTAAAAGTGCTCAGGTGTGAGGTGTAAGTAAGAGTGTTAAGGTGTGAGGTGTGATTAAAAGTGCTCAGGTGTAAGTAAGCGTGCTCGGGTGTGAGTAAGAGTGCTCGGGTGTTAGTAAATGTGCTTTGGTGTGAGGTGTAAGTAGGAGTGTTAAGGTGTGAGTAAGAGTGCTCAGGTGTGAGTAAGAGTGCTCGGGTGCGAGTAAGAGTGCTCGGGTGTAAGTACGAGTGCTCGGGTGTAAGTACGAGTTCTCGGGTGTGAGTAAGCGTGCTCGGGTGTGAGTATGAGTGCTCGGGTGTGAGTGTGAGTATGAGTGCTCGGGTGTGAGTATGAGTGCTCGGGTGTAAGTAAGAGTGCTCGGGTGTAAGTAAGAGTGCTCGGGTGTGAGTAAGCGTGCTCGGGTGTGAGTATGAGTGCTCGGGTGTGAGTATGAGTGCTCGGGTGTGAGTATGAGTGCTCGGGTGTGAGTATGAGTGCTCGGGTGTGATTAAGAGTGCTCAGGTGTGAGTAAGAGTGCTCAGGTGTGAGTAAGTGTACTCAGGTGTGAGTAGGAGTGCTTAGGTGTGAGTAGGAGTGCTTAGGTGTGAGTAGGAGTGCTCAGGTGTGAGTAGGAGTGCTTAGGTGTGAGTAGGAGTGCTCAGGTGTGAGTAGGAGTGCTCAGGTGTGAGTAGGAGTGCTCCTGTGAGCTCAGATTTGTTCAGCAGTGATCAGAACTGCTTTGGTGTGTTCAGGATTGTTTCGGTGTCTTCAGGAGTTCCCAGATTTGTTCAGGAATGCTGAAGAAAGTTCAAAAGAACTCTAGGTGTGTGTGCATGTCTGTGTGTGAAGGTGTGTGAGCCGTAAGTTCTCAGGTGGTTAGAGAAAATGTCAGCAGTGTGGAGAGGAAGCTGAGTGGTTCTCTTACTTGCAGTATCCCGTTCCGTTGGTGAAGGTGACACAGCTCGCATTGTTCACACATGGGTTCACGAGATCCACGCACTGCAGGCCTGCAAAACACCACAAGAGAATGAAGGAACATTACACTCACTCACTCATAATAAAAACAAAGTAAAATTGTTATCGATAAATTGTCTAAAATTAAAATAATTAAAATAATTGTATTTTACATTAGAATTTTTTTTTATAATTAAACAATTAAATAACAACTGCAAGAAATTTCAACTAATAAACCATTTATTAATTTATTTATTTCAGCTTATATATACGCAGGCAAGACTAAAGCAATGATTTGCATGATTTGCAATGATTTGATTTCTGTAAACGTTAAATAAATGTTAAACTTAATAAAAAATAAAATAAAATAAAACAGCTTTTACTCTAGAAACGTATGGAGAGAGAGCATTATATAAACATATAGGTCATGTTTTAGCTACAACTACTTTCCAAGCTGTGCTTTTATATGAAAACAATGCACACCTTCTGACAAATCAGATTTGCACATTCTGTGGTATAATTCATACAAATGAGTGAATTAAATTTTCTTTTGATCAGTCTCTCATCTCATCTTCAGTGCAGGAAATCTTTCTCTGGAGACTTGTGCGTCACTGCACAGCAAGACGAGTAGGCATGTTCAGGGTCGGCGGTTTGTTTTTGTGCACATTTTACAAAAACATTTTTAGAAGACCTGCCTTTTCAAATCCGCAACTAAACTACACCAAGTGAGATATTCGTATAAATATTCTCTTTGAAAGATTTTCCACCATTCTGGCTTATACGTCCTAAGTTCCCACTTCCCCCTCAGACATCAGATCGGGCAGGTCATATGATTTCACAGCAGTGCAAACACTCTGAGACATGTTACATCTCCACACAGGAAGCGCGCTCAGTGCTAATACTCACTTCCTGCACTTTGACCGAAAAAAAAATATCAAATAAAAATACAATCGGCTCGTGTTTGAGCTCGTAGACAATGCGTTCGTGCTGGGCAATCAGCCAGGGTTTGACAATGGGTTTGAAAGACCTCAAAAAAATTGTAGTGATAATAATAATAATAATAATGATGGTAAATTGAACAACCTTTTGGTCCTTTCTGTTTCTTTCAGTTCAGCAAGTAATAAACCGTTGATGAGGGAGTTGGGGGGTAAAGTGCAAGGAAAGTATTCTTCTGAGAAAACTCTTTCAAGATTCAAAGCTTTGAAAGTTTCGGGACTGTGTTCAGGTTTTTGCTCGATAGGCAAAAACACACACACAATTCTCATAAGCGTAATAAAACTCGAATCAAACCAGAAATTGTATTGTCACCTCAACATCTTTCCTTTCTCTCTTTCGAGGATGATTAATCCGGTTACTGTAAGCCTTGCTTGCAAAAACAAGTCAGAAGTCTTTTGAAACGCCGTCCTGTCGCCAAACTGGCTTTTGCAAGGGAATCTGGTGTGAAACCAAAAAAGGCTGGGGCGTAACGTATTTGGCGGCGTTTCTGGTGGGAAACCTGTCGGAGAAGGGCCGGTTGTGCCGTGTGAGAAACGCAGAGCACGAAGAGATTCAGAATAAGAACGCAGGGAGAGAAAGTAGGGTGCTCAAGACGTGAAGAGCACGAGTCAAGACCACTCAAGAACAGAGAGAGAGAGAGAGAGAGAGAGGGAGAGAGAGAGAGAGAGAGAGAGAAATAGGGAGGGAGAAAGAAAAAGCAAAAGTCTCAAAGGGGTGGGGAGAATGCAAGGATAATTCAGAACAGACTGAAAGTCTTATGAAAGACAGAAATGAAGGTTGAGGATTTAGAAAGAAAGAGCGGAGAACAAGAAAAAAAGGAAGAGCGAGAGTGAGTGAGAGAAAGAGAGAGAGAGAGAGAGAGAGAGAGAGAGAGAGAGAGAGGGTCTGACTGGTTTGACGAGCTCTCCATACAATCGGAGACTCTGTGTTAGAGGAGATGATCTCACAGGATTCAGGGACGGCCTGCTGCTAATTACTCACTTCCATCTCAAATCTGAGGTTTTTCTCACTCAGAGTCCGACCTATCGGATTAGAAACCCGGAAACACTATGTCTTTTCCTTGCTGGAGATTCATTACCAGCTTTTAAAATGGACTAAACTACCAGCAAAACAACCTGTTATAAAACAATGATAATTTATATGATGTGCTAAATAGAGAGCAAATAATTAGTTTGACGTGATGTTACAGCAAAACGATCCCAAAAGCCACGCCCACTCGGTTTTAACATTCATTAATAAAAATGGCAAAACCTTTACTCTCACATTCACATGTCTTGTGAATAAACCAGTATCTGTGAAGGGGGGGGTTTGAGGGACGTCATTAACACGCAGGTGACAAAACCAGCGAGAAACCTCTGTAAAAATGAAACTATAGGCAAAGAAGAAAAGACACTAAAAAGAAAGAAAGAAAGAAAGAAAGAAATAATAAGAGGGTCAGGAAAAAGAAAATGAAGTGTATTCATCTGTATTTCATTAAAAAATTTAAGAAGAATGGAAATGATAAAATAAAAATCGCAGGGGAAAAAATAAAACCAAAGGGGAAACCGAGCAAAACGAGGGTGAAAGAAAAAGAATAAAAAAAACAGCAGAAAAAGAAAGGGAAAAGGAAAACAAAAATGAAGTGTAGTGTGTTAGAAATGAAAGGGGGGGGGGGCGAGTAATGAGAAATGGACAGCTCTTTAATAAGACGGCTAATTTTACATCTGTCAGTTACGTTGTTCGTTTTCTCAGCAGTCTAAAAAAAAAAAGAAATCAGAATTTTATTTTCTTTCAGTCGCTCGTTCCAATTTCTCCAGGTATTTATTTACTTTACGGCATCTGGGTTTCTCATTTACTCCCCTCCTCCATCCATCTTCCTCTCTCTCTCTCTCTCTCTCTCTCTTTTGCTTTCTTTGAGGGTGGGAATCTCTAAGATTCAGGTTAGCAATAATGTGTCCAGATGTGGGGAAAAAAAAAAAACATATGTGTCCCTAAATCATCCAGAAAACAGTTTTAACTCATTCATGTGTGTGTGTGTGTGTGTGTGTGTGTGTGTGTGTGTGTGTGTGTGTGTGTGTGTGTCGTCATCTTGGGTGTATGCTCTGCACCATCACTAAAAACAGCTTAACAGCTGTCCTTGATAGAAATAAAAGAAAAGGAAAGGAAAGAAAGAAAAGGCTTTGCTATTAAAAAAATAAATAAATAAATAAAACTATATATATATTTCACATTAAATATTTTGTTGTTATTTATAATATATTTTTTAATACATAAAAATTGACCTTAATTTCTGGTAATAATTATAGTATAATTTAAAGTTTAAAAGATCTACAGTTTATTCATTATTATTGAATTGTACTTTTTTTAATTACTCATTGCTAATATTCTTACTAGGATTATTTTAGGTTTTTTTTACATTTATTTATGCAAATGAGCCTTTAATTAGCATTGTACTCAGTAGAACCGAATATCCAGTCTTTCAGTCATTAAAATGCTAACGTGGTATATTATATTTGTCAGAATAAAACCCCAACGTGATCCGAGTCGGCTTTTGTGAACACGATCATCTTTAAGAAACTGAGATTTATTTTGGTTATAAACATGGGAAAAAAAATTCAGGGAAAAAACTGTTTTAAAAACACGAGATGTGGTTTCACGTGTTTCCAGTCTCTGTGTGTGTGGTTTATAGGGTTAGAAAAGGAAACTGACGTGTCTGACGTTTCAACAGGAAACGTTCTCTGAGACACATGACGTGACGTGATCATGATCGCGAAGTGGGCGAAGATTTAAGACTTCGTGAAAGTTCCGGATGGAGTGAACGGACAAAATGGTGAACTGAGAAAAAAAGGGTTTAAGCGCCACAGAGTGAGACTTTAACACGTTAACCCACAAACCTGACGTGCAAAGAGCGACATTTTCAATGTCAGCGTTTTTGGAAATTAAATTTAATCAGATTTATAGATAAAAGTAGTGGTGGATAACAAAATAAATAAATAAATACAAACACAGTAAGACAATGTGTTTTGAATTAAAGGTCTTTGGCAATGAGGCAAATTTAACACTACAGTGCAAACTCCCTGGATTTCAAAACACACACACACACACACACACACACACACACACACACAGATCCCAGCTGGGACACAGCTGCCAGTCCTGCCGTCATGCTAAAAACCACTGCCTCATCTTCATATGATCATGAAATACCCACAATGCCCTGGAGAAATAAAGTGTGTGTGTGTGTGTGTGTGTGTGTGTGTGTGTGTTTACTCTCTCTCTCTCTCTTTCTATTCTCAAGTAAACAGTGAGTAATGGCCATGTTTATTTAAGTTCATTTGAGGTCACATTTATTCTTTATCTCTGTCTCTCTTTCTCTATCTCTCTCTCTCTCTGTATGTCTGTCTATCTCCATCTCCTTCTATTTCTTTGTCTTTCTTGGGCTCTCTCTTTCTTTCTGTCTGTCTAGCTAACTCTATCTCCTTCTGCATATCTGCATGTCTCCCTCTCTTGTTGTCTGCCTCTCTCCACCTTTCTCTCTGTGCATGACACTCTCTCTCACTATATCTGCCTATCATACCCCCTCCTCTCTCTCTCTCTCTACACCTATTACTCTCTAAGACGATTATTCGTTTTTTTCTTTCTGTACACACACAAAAAACTACACGTACACAAAACTCCTTCATTCACTGTTACACCATATGTAAAACCATGTACACTCCTGACCACCAGCCTCATCATATGTGGTTCTTACAACAAAGTCGGAAGCACACAATTGCATCGAGGTTGTAACACCTCTGGACTGTGTAGCATAACAGTGTGTTAAGTTTAGAGTGGAAAAAAAAGTCCAGCACAGAGCCATGAGCTCAACCTGCTGAAAGGCTAATGAATACATTTAGTGCTATAACTTCAGAGACAAAAGCGACCGATATTGTAGCTTTATTCACTCATCTTGTATACGGGTCTTCTGTCTGTCTCTCTCTCTGTTCCTCGCTTTCGTTCTTGCTCTCGCCTGTCTGTCTGTCTGTCTGTCTGTCTGGTCTGTCTGACCGCAGGCACAGTAGTGGCGTCTGAAGGGGGGAGGGCTGTGCGCAATTACACAAGCAAACGCACACTATTGCAGAGTGAAAAGAGGATCTGGCCCAAATCCACGCTAAACCGGAGAGAGGAAGTTGTTCATGCTGGAACAGGAAGTCACTCCATTTCCTGAAGTAGCTCTACTACAGCTTTCTTCCTGCGTTTAACAACTGCATTAGGAAACTGTAATACATAACATCCTTTGACACAACTTGACAGCACAACATACGGGCCAGCTTGAGCGTGATAAACTCAGGCCAGAAACAGCAAAAAACGGTGTGAGAAGGTTAACGACAGGTCACGTTTTTTTAGAATAAGAAGGAGAAGCTTCACCAATTAGCTTTAAGTCCCAAGCCGAAGTGAATTCCTGTGATGGTTTCGCTCATAAGTCGAAGAATGTGCTTTTTACTCAACTTGCACGCAATCATCATCATCACACACACACAAATGTACAACATTGTATGCTAATCCAAAGCAACAAACAGCAACACACACATACAGACACACACACAATTTATATACACAATTATATACATTCTAATACATAAACACCAATACAGACCTCCAATTTACAATTCACACTAACACCCGCTTACACTCTTCAACACCAACATGTTCCAAAACACACAATCCAAAACCAACATTCCCCAACACACACAAGCCTACTCCAACACAAACATGTTCCAACATGCCAACACTGACATGCTCCAAAACCAACATGCTACAACATACACTAACACACTCCAAAACACATCATACTCCAACACCAACACACTAACCTACTCCATCACAAACATGTTCCAACATGCGTATACACCAACATGCTTCAGCACACACCATTTAACACAGACATAATCAACATACACCAACACAAACATGTTCCAACACACACACATACACTAAAACTGACATGTATCACAACTGATATGCTTCAACATACACCAACACTAACATACTCGAAAAACACACCGACATACTCCAACAGACACCAACTCTAACATACTCAAAAACACACCGACATACTCCAACAGACACCAACACTAACATACTCAAAAACACACCGACATACTCCAACACCAACAAACTCCAACAGACACCAACACTAACATACTCAAAAACACACCGACATACTCCAACACCAACAAACTCCAACAGACACCAACTCTAACATACTCCAACAGACACCAACTCTAACATACTCAAAAACACACCGACTAACTCCAACACCAACATACTCCAACATACACCAACACTAACATACTCAAAAACACACCGACATACTCCAACTCCAACGTACTCCAACAGACACCAACTCTAACATACTCAAAAACACACCGACATACTCCAACACCAACATACTCCAACAGACACCACCTCTAACATACTCCAACAGACACCAACTCTAACACACTCAAAAACAACAGACATACTCCAACACCAACAAACTCCAACATACTCCAACAGACACCAACATGCATTTAACAGTAAACATACATTCAATTTTTACCATCAAAAACTGACAAACTCCAACATCAACATGTTCCAACATACATACTGCAACACCAACACACACTGACATAATCCAACAGTAATATACACAAACACACACTGACATGCTTCAACACTCACCATCAAGCACTGACATACTTCAACACCAACATACTCAAACATGTTTCAACACACACCAATATAATCCAACATATACATTTTTTAGCACACACCAACTTACTCCAACACCTACATAATCCAACATACACAACACACAACACCAAACACCTACGATCTGAAGTTACTTGGCCTTACAACGTCCCAGTTAAACTCCGGATTTTTATTAACATACAAATGGCAAACTAATCAGCATCAACGTATAAAAACATGTGAGAAAAAAACTTTTCTAGAATCACAAACGGATATACACCAAACAAATGTTTTGTGTTGGAATTCGAGTCTGTGTGGACTGGGACTTAAGGATCAAACACGGAACATGATACAACTCCATAATCCTCGCCATGTCTAGACTGACTTTCTGTATAAATGAATATCTGTAGTTGTGAAAAGATTTTTCACCCACACACACACACACACACACACACACACACGGCGCTGAAGCAGGACTGCAAAGTATTTTAATTCTGTGTTAATTTGCTATCCTAACTCAAGCCCCCTCGGCTTAATCTCCGGATTTTAACAAGCCCAAACATCTCTCTCGCTCTCTTTCTCTTTCTCTCTCTCTCTCTCCTAGAGCCTGGTAGCACTTAGCCTCAATTTCCAGACGACAATTTCACCATTTTGGAAAAGGGCAGTGTTTTTTTCACCCACACAATGAGCCTTTTTTTCCACCTCCTAGCAACTCAAATGACCACAAGGCACAAGCGGTTCTCAATCTCTTCAAGGAATAAAAAACAGACCACGCATCTCGCTTTAGCTAAGCCTCCTATCAAAATATCAACTGTCTCATCGCTAAAATAACATTTCACGTATATATGTCTGGGAACAAACTGAACCAGATTAATCGAGTAATGTTTCCCAAAAGAACCACCTTGGCCTACATATTTCTGTTTTGTTTTTTTGTTTTCCAGCTAATCGCTCCTGATCCAAATAACCACCTAATTAGCGTACCCGTTTCCTGAGACGAAGCTTGTTGTGTTTGAGAAACTGAAAGGAAGGGAATGAGAGCAAAGTTCTGCAGAGAACATTGTGGTTCAGCAAGGTTTAATACTGAGGGCAAAAAGGTACAATTAAGTAAACAGCAAAACAGAAGTACACTATGAACTTAGTTACTAGATTTCCCCCCCTATTTTTCCCCACTCCTGTATTTGTCTTCATTGCAAACTGTGATATTTTACAACAATGAAGGCAAGCCATGGCTATCCATAACAGTGTCTTTTATATCTATTTCATGGTGCCGTGACCCAAAACTACTCATTTCTTTAAAAAATAAACTACATAATAATATATAATTTTTATCCTGAGATTCTGGACTATTCTTAAAAAAAAAAAGCAGCCATCATCAAACAATCTAGAACAAAGAACAAACCACTAGCCTTTGCTGTGAAGTGGTAGCTAATATATTTCAGTTGGTTGCTAGGATTCTGTTAGGTGGTAACTATTACACTTCGATTGTTTGCTAGAACCATGTTAGAATGTAGCTATTATATACTAGTTGGTTGCTAGGATGCTGTAAAAAGGTAGCTATTATATTCCAGTTGGTTGCTAGGGTGGCGTTAGGTGGTAGCTATTATGTTCCGGTTAACTGCAAGGGTGCTGTTAGGTCGCTGTACTGCCAACCAAGTTGTTTGCTAGGATTTTGTTTGGTGGTAGCTATCCCATTCCAGTTGGTCGCTAGGATGTTTCTATATGGTTGCTATGGGCTTTCAGATGCTTGTGTTAGTGTTCTATAGTTCTAGCAGGTTCCAGTGTGATCCTAGGTGAATGCTAGGTTGTAGATTGCTGAAGAAACTCAGTTGCTTCTTAAAAACCAGTAACGACATAACAGACGAATAAACACAGGGAAGCTAAACGAGACGGTTATTACATGCTTATGTACTGGTTTAAGATTCTGACTCATTTAAATAAAAACCACATCAAAACAAAATAAATCTAAAGGATCTCTAGTAAGGAAAACACAGTTGAAACTCAGCGGCTCAACCTCTTTATCATAGCAACAGCTTGCTTTCCTTCTCTCTCCCTCTCCTACTAAGCCACTCTGTTTTTTTTTTAACCCAGGACTCCTCCTTTCTTTTTTATGTGACGTCTGAAGGCTCATGTCACCTACAAACGCTTTATTTAGGCAAATAGTAATATTTACACAGTCGTTAAAAGCACCCACTCACTTATATTTGTGCGTTCTGGTTTCATGACCTCTGAAGCATCACTTCCACTCGACAGTCATGAGTCTCTTGCGTGTCTGCCACGTTTCATAAATTATAAATAAATAAAGCACTCGGTGTATAATGACAAACATTTATTCACACAAGGTGATTCTTACTGAAACCACAAAACCATGTGGCAAAGCCAAACACTACAATCTAACAAGCAACACCACGTCTGTAAATATATACAAGTCTATACACTACTCAATCTTATCAATACGGTGTAGTTTTTTTTTTATTCACTTTCCCTCATTCCGATCTACTCTGTGAAGACGTGATTTCCTGGCAATTCGATATAGTTAAAAAAAAATCATATGACATTTAGATGTTGAATTTACACCGGACGTATTAACGTATATGATTACAGACAGGTGGATTACACAAACAACACATTGCTGTTGAATTTTTTCATTAAACCTCAAACCTAAAGTTTAAATTTTTTTTTTTTTTTTTTACTTTTTCGAGACGCTGCAATACTACTTTATCTTTTCCGATTACATTTTTTCTTAAGAATCACTACTAAGCTTAAAAATGTGTTTACTAAAGCATATTACAGTTCACACAAAAAACAACACTTAGATTGTTAAGATAAATAAACTCAAACAACCCCCAAAAAAACAGATATCGTAGAAAGACGTTCCTTTTACAAATCCAATTCCAACATTTTGTGTCTGATGAATTTCCTTTTCCATATCGGATGTGTTTTGGGCAGTTGGATGTTGACTAAATACTGGCATTAAAGTTTTTTAAAAAGTCAGTGATTCAATCAGACTTTTAACGTTCATCATCGTATCGTTCGTAAGGTTTTTTTTAAAACAGAGAATACGATGAGTTCAGAAAGGGGTCTCGGATATTCCTGGATGTTCGAGCTCGTAGGTCGGTGCTCCATAATCGTCCTGTTGTGTTTGGCGCAGTGGGAGAAATCGCATTTCACACCCCGCAGATCTGCGTTTTTCCAAAGTAGGGACAAAGAAGCGACTTTTTCGCAGCACACACACACACACACACACACACACACAAGTAAATACACACACGTATACACACAAGCGAGCGGAGGCCCACGCCGGGCGATGTCGTGTGCCGGCAAACAGAGAGGCTGAGATAAAGAAGAGAAAGAAAAGAGAGGGAAAAAAAAAAAAAACATGGCTTTGAGTTTTACCTCTGGGGAGGAAATCTAATACTTTGCAGCAAGAAGCAACAGAGTGTGCAGGGTACAATGGGTAGGGTTCAGTACTGAGAGAGAGGGAGAGCGTGTGTGTGTGTGTGTGTGTGTGTGTGTGTGTGTGTGTGTGTGTGTGCCTGTGTGAGGAATGTGAAACACCAACAGCAGCATTCCAGCTGCATCTGCATCGCCTGGCCTTCCTTACACCATACAGTTTGAAAACTAAAAAATCGCAAAAACCACACACGCACAACATCCAATAATAAACACTACAACAACAGAAACGCCTGTAGTATAGACCGTCCATGAACGTGAGCGCCATGGGACGCCGTCCGTGTCCTCAGAGAAGACATGAAAAACACAAAAGCAACCAGCAGGGGAGTGGAAACTCTACACATGAAAAAAAAAAAAAGCCTGCAGAGGAAATGGAGGCTTTTTTTTTTTTTTTTTGGGGTTTTTTTTTTTTTTTTTTTTTACGCCGCCTCTGAACTCTGAAACAGTTACTAATGCGTCTGCTTTTATACACAATTACACAAACAAATCAACCCTTAGCCAGTTGAATATGTAAATAATTTTATCTATATTCGGTTTTACATTTGTCGAGTCAGGAGTATTTACATAACACACACACACACACACTCAATCACACGTTGATTTTTAACAATCACTGTGGGCCGTGTTCATTTCCCTGACTCCTTCGTTACAACCAAAAGAGATAAAATCTGGAAGTTGTAGGATTTAATTACTTGTTACATTTATTACAATTGCAAGGTTTACATTATATTTCTAAACACTGTGTTTAAAAAAAGTTACTAAATCAGACTTTTCGAAGAATTTGTTCGCACTTCAGTCTTGTACAAATTGCAAAAATGTTCTGTTTCATGTAATAACACATCAGTGACACCGATTAATTACATTACGCTATGCTTTATAAACTTTTCCCGGAGTAACACTTGAAAGTTTATTTTTGTCTCAGTCGCAGATGTTTTTCCCTCCTGTTCCATGTTCATGGTGGATACTTTTACGTCTTATTTGACCCCGTTTTTGCCGCTAAACATCATAAACTAAAATAATTGTATCACAATTTACTTATCATTTAAAATTCCTTTTTATTTGCAATGATGGGATTTGGCAGACGTCTTGTTTATCTGGGGCAACATACAATTATCTCATTCATACAAGTGAGCAGTTGAGTGTTAAGAGCATTGATCCAGGGCCCAGCCATGGCAGCTTGGAGGTGCCAAGATTTCAACCTTGTGACCAGAAGTCCAACATCTTAACCACTAAGCCTCCACATCGATATTCCATATTCTGATACCACACAAGATGCGTTGATACACGTTTCAATACGTCACAATACAAAATCGTCACCGTTTAATATCCGTACAGAGCATTGCACAGATGTTTACCCACAACGTGTCTAATCATTTGTCGAACAAAGCTGGAAATGTTTTTATTTATTCATGCAAAACCGAGCTGGATTAACACAGAAGCAGATATTTATTGGTTGCGTAAGTATTCCCTCAAACCTCCATTAGAACCACACCTTCGTCTCAGTCTTCTGAGACACGTCTAAATCAGCTTTGCACACCGGGATCCTGATATTTCTTGCACCGAATTGCTGAAGATCTGGTCGAACAAATGGGATCGGACTGTGTTTTTTACACCAGTAAGCAAAAACATTTTTACCATGCATCTCGCTAATATATAGCAGGAGCCTAAAGTACTTACTCATGCAACAAATTTTGTCGATTAACATTTTCCTGCATTGCCCACAATCCCGATCCACTTTCACTTCATCTCAGTCTAAAAACAGCGATGCGGTGACGCTTTCGTCGTTCGGTTCTCTTCTTCTGTGTAATGAAACCTTGTCAGCTTCCAACAGCATCAACACTCACCCTAGATTTCGAGCTGGCAACGTCAAATCTCATTTTTTTTGTCTAGTTGATTTATTTTTTTACTTTCCAGACAGTATAAATTCGTTCTCACAGAAACGAAAAGCAAGAAAATGCAACATTAGGCAAGAAATGAGCACTAAAACATTAATCATAACTATTGTTTCAGGGTGGAGTTTAACTTTGAATACCAACCTTCGAAAATCATCTCGGTTACTCGGATACAAGCTGTCGTCATTTTCTCAAAATAGCCATGATTAGAAAGACAAAGAAAAGACCAGCAACCATGCTTACTGCATGCAGACCACCAACATCTGGGTAGTGGTTTATTAAAAAAAATGAATCATATATGGAGGACAAACAAACCCACAGTGAAATATTCAGCTTTATTACAGCAGTTTAATGTAGAAATGTCTGAAGAAGAGGACATTTCTCAGTTTTAAGTAGATAAGGATTAGCATTTGAGAATGATGAGGAAAGAGATTTAAACCTAAAAATGGGCATAAAAGTGGTTCATATATTAAATAAGTCATTAAAGTTTTAATTCAACAACATATGGCAAGTAGAGTATATGTGCATTCACACACACACACACGCGCACACACACACACACGTGTCTGTGTGTGCATGTAGACAGACAGACAGACAGACAGACAGACAGACAGACAGACAGGCAGACAGACGTGTGTCTATATCAAGTTTTATAATTATTTTATATAGATAGTTTTATGAATATAGTTTATATATAGTTTTATTTATATAAATATTTGTATCTAGTTGTCTGTCTATCTATATATATATATATACACGCCACACACACACACACACACACACACACACCTACACCTAAGTATGCATGTGTGTGTGTGTGTGTGTGTGTGTGTGTGTGTGTGTATACACATATTTAAAGTACATTTTATATCCTTTTTAAAAGCATGCATTACTTCATGACTTTATATGGCGATATGCAAATGACTGTACGACCGGCCGTAGGCACGCGCGCCGTGCGCTCGTGCAGACAGATGACGATGATGCTCACCTCTTCACCGATGTCTTTAACCGAACACAGCTGAACAGAAACCCTTCCCGCGTCCCCACACGTTCAACGATAAAACATACAACAATAAATAACACCTACCGTATGAAAGATGAACGCAGGAAACGACGAATAAAATGATTTTGCCCGAAGATACACCGGGAAATCGGCCCATCTTTTTCTGTGTGGAATCCTCATAAGCGTCGCGAGCGCGAGCTTTTTTACCTCACGACTCCAAAAAAACTCTCAAATCGCTTTTAGGAGGAAAAAAAAGGAAGAAAAACTAACAAATGGCGCCTAAACGTTAAATAAACCTGACTCGCTCGTTCTCACGGTGTCTGTTTCGCGCGGGTAAATCCATTAAAAGTGAGATTTTTGGATAAGTTTTCTCGCTTTCCCTTCCCCGTACACACTGCGCCTCTGAGGGAACTCTTCTGAACGTCTCGCGTTCGCTCGCGTCACCCCCTCCCCTTTGCCGCACAACGTCGCAAAGGAGCCGTATCCATCCGCGCAAAGTTCACAACAGGGACTACACCGTGTCAAGTATCGTGGCGTATTCATTACCAAACAAGATATATTTACAAAAGTAAATATCAAAACAAAGTAAAACAGCGACTGCTTTGCGTTTGAATACGTTTTTCGACCGAGTGACACTCAACTTTGTCTCTCTACCTTACATCCCATCGTAGACCACGGCGGAGGAATTTTTTTTTTCTTCTGACTTATTTTCAACTCCGACCAAATTCTACACCCTTGCGTACTAAGCAGTAGGCGTAGTGCGAACCGCTGCTTTATACGTGTACGTACTTTGTAGTAGGCTAGTATGCTAATCGGGACTCTTGTCTATGACTCAAATTTGACGTGAAAAATGTTCACCCCCTGTTGACGGGATTTTATATAATATGAAGAATTCCACCCACCATTTCTCCGAATAATGTATAACTAATTATTTGTTTGTATGACTGTTTTAAAAACAATCCCCACATCATTTCATTTCATTAGTTAACACCCCCCCATAAAACCCCCCCCCCCCCCTAAAGAAAAATTTATGTCTCAAAATCTATAACAGATGTTACACTAGAATGTTTTATATTATATGTGTATTTATTATACACAGTTACTTATACAGGGCTGTACAATTGTTTTAGGCACTTGAAATAAGAACGCTTAAATTCTCAAAGCTCCTCGTTCAACCTCCACGTCATTTAGTCGACTGTGCACGTCATAAAAACATTTCTCGTCGCTTCGATCAAATTGCGAATCTTTTAGTGCATTAACTTAATCGATTGTGTACTGCTTTTTCTCACATATGTTCATGTTGATTTAAAAAATATTATACTGGTTTCCCCTGAATGGTTTTAACCCCCAGAAGCATCAGTTCAGTGCATAAGTCATTGAACGCAAAACCGGTTGCCATCATCTGTCATCTAGTTTTTTGTTGGTAAATGTAACTTGAATTGATGAGTTGTGCAGAAATTCGTTAATGGAGGCGAGTTTACGACATCGGATCAACCAGTGATCGACTAGTTCTCTAAAACAGGTCAAAGGGGAATCTTGTGAACCTTTAGTTGGCGACAGACGGAGCAAAACACAGAAATACAAATTGTTCGATAAACAACAAAGAAATGAAGACACTGTGACAATAGTACAATACAGTAAAAGTGTGAATTCTGTCCGGTTTCTTGCCATCGATATGAAAATATGCGATAAAATAAATAAATTTGCGCTGCTGATATTCAGAGATGCTGCACAGGAGAAATTAAACTTTGCGCATTTTTAATCGTTGTAACCCAAAACCGTGGTTTATATCAAGAAATTCGGAAATTGTGCAACGTCATGCTGATAACGTGACCGACTATTTTGACGATTTTGTTTGTGAAAAATGACAAAGGGACTTTTCATTCTGATGGGAATGAGATGTTCATTGACACACGAGATGAACTGAGGATTTAGAGATAAGTTCAGGCTTTTGCACGAAATCCAATGTGTTGTGCTGTTTGTACACATTGTTTTGAGAAGTGCACTTACTGGTTTGCAAATATCAAGGAGAAAAGCAAACCTTCAAAGCAAGTCTAATCCATATTTAGCCTGCAAAACAGCATCAGTTCTTGTAGGTACACTTGCAAATTTCTCTGAAGGAACTCCGCAGGTTGGTTGCTTCAAACATCTTGGAGAAATAACCGCAGATCTTCTGTGGATCTTGGCTGCCTCAAATCCTTCTGTCTCTTCATATAATCTCAGACAGACTCGAAGACGTTGAGATCAGGACTCGTGGATCACGAAAGGCCAAACCATCACTTCTCTCACTTCCTTCTTGTTCTCTACACTGAATATTGTTTTAAATAACACTGGCTATATGTTTATGGTTGTTGTCTTGCTTCAAAATAAATTTGTGGTCAATCAGACGCCTGTCTGATGGTAATACATGACGGATAAACAGCCCTTCGGCACACAACCTGCCTCCTGCTACAGCCAAATATTTCGGATTTTGACTCAGAAAACATGCTTCCATTTTTTTCTGCACCCCAGTAGCATTTCCCTGCATTTCTTCCATGAAGACCACTTCTCACCAGACTTCTCCAAAAGTAAACGGATGTACCTGGTCCCCACTGGTTTCCACCAGTTCTTTGCTGATGGCACTGCTGGACATCTGCCAGTGTCGAAGAGAAGTATGATTTCCTGGCCAACCACTGCGTCTGCGGTCCTCAACATTACATTTGTGCTTTTTCGAAATAGATTGAAGAGCACATCATGAAACACTAGACTGCTTGAAATCTTTGCCTGGGAGAGAGCTTGCTGATGCAGTGCAACTACCTTGTGTCTAGTTAATGTGATCAGTCGAGCCATGATGTATGGCAAGATGTAAAACTGTCTTTTACAACCTCACCTTAGTAGCAGACTTTAGCTGTACCTCACTTAATTTGAAGCTCCTACACAACTGTTTCTGTTTCAGATAATGACTGTGTTTCAACCAATATACTGTACATGAAATAGATTTTTTATTATCACTTGCTTGGTATACAAAACTTCTTGCAAGTTTACAAAGTGTGCAAGTGTAAAAATTGAAAGCCAAAGAGTAGTCACACCGAATACTGATGTGATTCGGATTTCAATGTTCATATTGTTAATGGATCAGAATTTTTTGTAGTATTATTTATATTTCAAATAAAACTCGTTTTGTTTACCGTTTTCTCTTTTTTTGCAAAGCAACATCCATCCAACATGTGATAGCAATTATTAAATAAATAACAAAAGGAATATTTACTACCCATCCTCAGTAAACAAGTGAATAGATCTTACCAATCACAAAGACATTACAGTTTATAATATGTATGTAAACAAGTCAAATTTGAGTCATTATATATTTATTTCCATTAAGCATGAGACAGATAATATGCTGCGAACTCTTCCACATGATTACACAGTATTGAGTATTCGCATCTAGTCGAAAACAGCACCAGAACCTTTATGGTTTTTGAGGGACACGTGCATGATACTTCAGTTTATATAAAAAAGAAAATCTAGGCAAAACTCACAAAGAAATAGACAAAGATTGGACAGTGAATGACTGGAAGAAATTTTTGTGGACAGATGAGTTCAAATCTGACATCTTGTGGCTCAGAAGACCTTATATAAGACGGAGAACAGGACAAATGAGCCGATTGCCTCACAGTCAAACATGAAGGCGGAAGCTGTTATTCCTACTAAAAGAGGATTTTTAGTGAAAATTAAGTTTAACATTTGTACGTTTATATATTTGTTTGGTCAAAGTAAATATTCGTGCCATTACAGTTTTTCTCAGCTGCTTTAGAGCGTTTCTCGAATCATCCTTGATAT
The DNA here is from genome assembly GCA_024362625.1 of Silurus asotus. Taxonomy (NCBI): domain Eukaryota; kingdom Metazoa; phylum Chordata; class Actinopteri; order Siluriformes; family Siluridae; genus Silurus; species Silurus asotus. The sequence goes on along the minus strand of MU574226.1, from coordinate 5,470,210 downwards.
TTGCAAACCAGTAAGTGCATTTCTTATAACAATTTGTACAAACAGCACAAAACATCGGATTTCTTGCAAAAGCCTGTACTTTTCTCAAAATCCTTATTTCATACAGCATACTAAAAAATATCAAATGACATGGTTTTTAAAGAACGACAGCAGAAATGTATTTATTTCTTCAATTTTACCATCAAGTACAATTAACTTGTCAAAGGCTAATTTAGCTGACTGCAATCCATGAGAAAGAGGGTAGATAACACTTTCCTTAGAATGTGTTACTCTGCCCTGTGATTAACACAGCATGAGGAAGCACAAAGTCCTCTCACTGTGAATAACTGTAGAAAACTCAATTCAATTTAATTTATTTTTGTTTGTATTGCACTTTTAACAATGACAATTAACATTGTCTTAAACAGATAATGTGGTGATAAAAATGAATAAGATGTTCTTTATAAGTGTAAGTTTGTCCCTGAAGAGTGACCCGGAAAAAATCCCCGAGACGGCATAAGGAAGAAACCTTAAGAGGAACCAGACTGGGAACCACATCCTCATCTGGGTTGCACCAAATGTCCATTTATTGCAGATAAACGAGGTTACGGGGGTACAGTGATGGTGATCAGAAGCAAACTGTAGTCCTGAGTCAGTGTAGGAGATTGTTGCCATTAACTACAAATCCATCCTCAAAGATCTCGTTCTTACTCCGGAATGAATTTTATTAAGAGGACTGACACATCAGGATTAGTATCAGATCTGTACCAAATACACTAAGATGACCAATGGTCACTGACTCAACAACAGTGTTGATTATTTTTACTGGGAAATTTTCCTCCTGCCTGTTTTTTTCCCCTTAATTGTGGGTGTCAACATTAATTCTTGGAAAATACCTAATAAATAGCAGCTATGCCACCCCTCCACCCCTACACACACACACACACACACACACACACACACACATGTGCTCGCAGGCATAAACTCATGCACTAACTTGCAGTAATACAGTAGTATTTATTGAAAATATATCAGGGTTAAATTAAAATCTCGGACACAGACAATTTGTAATCGTTCCTGGCTGCCAAAAACGTTAAAAACTCATCAATCAATCGTGTCATTATATTGTTTTATTTTTTTACACAGATATTATAGAATTCTAAATTTCTGGTAAACCTGATGAATGTTCTACAGGAAAGACTATAAAACAAACTAAAATTAAGAACAGCAACATGTAGAAACACTACAATCAACAATAGATCCTTTTCTAACATTTTACAACTACTCCAATTC
>MU574226.1:5453938-5463938 GCA_024362625.1 Silurus asotus | reverse complement strand
TGTGTGTGTGTGTGTCTGTGCCTTGTAAGTGCACCAGAGTGTTTGGCAGGGAGCAGGTTGGTGGAATTTGCTGCTGGGTGTGGGATCCTGTCCATCTGCCTGTCACACACACTCCGTGCCCCTCTCTCTATTTCTCTCTATTTCTCTCTATTTCTCTCTCTCTCTCACACACACACACACACACACACACACACACACACACACACACACACACACACACACACACACACACACACACACAGAAAGTGAGGTGATGGTTATTTATACCATGGTGTGAGAAAAGTGCGGAGAGCAGTGTGTGCATGGTGTGAGCAGGTGGTTTGTAACACTTGCACTGTGTTCATGATGCTCTGCACTGTTATAGGGTTATAATGACATCATCAAAACACAATGTTGTGTCTCAAACCGTGCACTGTGCCTCTTAAATTAAACACAAACACAAACACCATGCAGTAGGTAACAACTTCCTCTACAGAAAGAGCACATGAATGTGGGTGTGTGTGTGTGTGTGTGTGTGTTCACTGTGGCTGCCTTTGCATCCCTCTGTATCTTACGTAAGGAATACATAATACACTACGCTTAACATATGGTATTTCTTAATACACAAATACACAATATTAACAGCACAATACTTAACTCACAATACCGTACACTGAATACATTTAATACTTAACACTAATACACAATATCTCGTAACACAATTTTCAACAAATCATTGCTAACATCTAACACAATACTTAACACACAATGCTTAAAAATGAACAACACACAATATGTGACATACAATATTTAATAACACAAACAATACTTAACAATACGTAACACAATATCTGAAAACATGCACTACTCAAAACAGAATATTTCACACTTTACACAAAATGTAGCACTTTAATACACAATACTTAACAATACACACTTAACATTCACCAACACACATAATACTTACCATTTAACAAAACAAACAGAACACGCAACTTAACAACACACAATATTTAGCGCACGATACTTAACAACACATTCAATACTTAACATCGACACCCAATATCTCATAACACAATACTTAACACACAATATTTAACTTTTAACTCACAATACTTAACACTTAGCACAACAGTTATCATACAATATTTACACAGTGCTTAAGACGTAACACAATACTTCATAACACACACCACTCGTATACAATATTTTGTAACAATACACACAACACACAATACTGAACACTTAAAACAATGTTTAACCATAACATATAATATTTAATACACATGCAACACTTAAAACACAGTATTTAACACACAAATTTACTGAATATTTAATAACACAAAAGGTACTTAACACATAACACACAATATCTAATAACACACAAAACACGACGCACATTGCTTAACACTTACACACACAATACAAAGCACCCACACTGGAGACTCCTTCCATAAATGCTGAATAAACATCTCCTGAAAAATGTCACTGTATGAATGTTCTATTCTATTATTCCTCCTGCTGTGAAACCTGCGATCCGTCAGAGCTTCATTTCGCTCAACACCTTTTGACCAATCAGATTCCAGAAATCCCAGTACGGTTTATACTGGCGTGAAGCTCTAACACCATTCCAGTCTTATTAACTCAACAGAACAAAGGGATCAGGATCACGATCCTGCCGTAATCCTGAGCTCTACTCACAAACCACCAGCACAAGCTCAAGCTTACTGTGTGTGTGTGTGTGTGTGTGTGTGTGTGTGTGTGTGTGTGTGTGTGTGTGTGTGTGTGTGTTTGTACAATGTTTTCCATTAGAAAATAAATCGCTGTAGGTCAGTAGCCAGGACTGTGGAATGCGAAATGTAAAAAAATGTGTGTGGTGTATGGTGTTTCACTTTGGACTTCAGGTTCAGTGAACACACACACACACACACACACACACACACACACACACACACATGGATGTCTTTGAATTTGAGCAGCCAGTCTCTCTGGCACAGGAGTACACCGAGGTCAAAGTAATCTGCCATGGTCCATAGCCTTTTACACACACACACACACACACACACACACACACACACACACACACACACACACACACACACACACACAAGACTAAAAATTAGGTGGAGAAAGAGAAAAGTAGCAGGGGACCATAAAACTGAGGTCACTGTGTTTCATCATTTCACACCTCTTACCAAAAATCCAATGATAACACCATACATGTGTGTGTGTGTGTGTGTGTGTGTGTGTGTGTGTGTGTGTGTGTGTGTGTGTGTGTGCTTGTGTGCTTGTGTGCTTGTGTGCTTGTGTGTCTCCTCCCACCTCCAGGGGTTAATTGGTTTACTATAACGCCAAAGGCAGCCAGAAGATTGCTATGACTGGTATTCACACCTCGGACTGCCGCTCACTCCAACATTGCAGCAACATCACACCACAGCTACTCTATAAATACACATAATAAACACACACACATACACACACACACACACACAAACATACACAATAAACACACTCGTGCTGTGATCAGCAACAACACTGTCCGGCCTATAAAATGCTGAGGGCTGGAAGCAAAACAACACCACTGACATCCTTTAATTGGTAAACAGCTTGCACACAGTGGGTAGTCATGTACAGGGCAAACTGTTAAAGGAAAATTATCAACAACCTGAAGCAGTGTTTCTCTCTGTCTATCTGTCTGTTTGCTTCTGGGTTGTTCGTCCTTTGGTCTTTCTCTTTGTCTGTCTGTATATTTCTCTCTGTCTGCCTGTCTCTCTGTCTGTTTGCTGTCTGTCTGCTTACGAGTTGGATTGTCTGTCTGTCTGGCTCTGTGTCAGTCTGTTTGACTTCGTCTGTCTGCCTTTGTTTCTGTTTCATTGTATTTGTGACTGTGTCTGTCTTTTGTGTCTTTTTGTCAGTCTTTCTTTGTATTTGTCTGTCTTTCTGCCTTTCTGTCTCCCTGTTTATTTATGTGTCTGTCTTCATTTTGTTTTGTCTCTTTGTCTGTCTGCTTGCATATCTGTCTGACTGCCTGCATGCATTTGTGACTGTCTGTCTCTTTTTGCTGCCTGTCTGTCTGTCAGCTGTTTGACTCTGAGCTGTCTGTCTCTTTGTTTCTGTGTCTGTCTGTCTTTTGGTCTGTCTGTCTGTCTGTTTATCTTTTTGTCTGTCTTTATTTTGGCTGTTTGGCTGTTTTTGTGTCTGTCTGTTTGACTCTCTGCCTGTCTGCCTTCTATGTCTGTCTTTTTGTATTAGTTCCTGACAGCCTTTTGTCTGACTATATGTCTGTCTATCTGTCTGTAGGCTGTCTGTCATGTCTATCTGTCTTTTAGCCTTTGTTTCTGCGCCTGTCTGTCTTTTAGTGTGTCTCTTTGTCTGTCTGCATACATATCTTTCACAAAAGCAGGTAAACCGATAATTATGCGAAGAAAAAGCTATATGTGAAAATGACTTAGAAATGTCTTCATATTCTCCGGGCCAAAGTTAATTTAGGATGGACTGATCTAAAGTAAAAAACGTTTCTGTGGTCAGACGAATCGAAATTCTTTTTAGAAGCAATGGCCACTGTGTCCTACAGACTAAAGAGAAGAGGGACCATCTGGCTTGTTATCAGTGCTCAGTTCAAAAGTCTGCATTTCTGATTATTTAGAGCTGCATTAGTGGCAAATGTTTTGAAATTGGGATTGTATGTATATTTCAGTCTTTCTCTCCCTCTCTTTTTATTGGTCTGTCTATTTACCTGCTTCTCTGTCTGCCTTTGTGTCTGTCTGCTGTCTGTTTATTTTTGTACCTGCCAGTCTTTCGATCAGTCACTTCCTTTCCCTTACTCTGCATCTGTCTGTCTATCTGTCTGTCTGTCTGTCTGTTTATGTGTCTTTACCTAGCTGTCCATGGGTGAGAGCCGTGTCCCTTCCCATGCCACTGTATGTGTGTTTGTGTGTGTTGAGGGGCAATAACTCACTAGCTCCCTCTGAACTTCCTCTTTCACCCATCACTTTTATGACCCTCGTCCACGGCGTTCCAGCTGCTCCGGCCTCGGCTCCGGGATGGAGGGAGCGTGAGAGAAAGGGAACAGCAGGCAGAGATGGAGAGAGAGAGAGATGGGGACAAGAGAAGTGTCAATATGAACAGGAGGGGTCAAAGAGGAACCCCTGGCATCTCTGTGATCTCAGTGCGGCTCTGATTTCTGGGAAAGCAAAGTAATAAATGTGTGAAGATTGGATGCGGCGTTGTCGATGGGAACAGGTAAAAAAAAAAAAAAAAGCATGAAGTGATTAACTTAAAGTCATCTTTCTGAACTATATTTAGATTTTAAGTTTTGGGGTTTTGATTAAATATCTGTATTTTAAAACTGCACCAATTAAGTGCTGGATCAGTGGTTAAGCCTCTGGGTTACTGATCGGAACTTCGTAGTTTCAAGACCCAGTATCACCAAGCTAAAAAAAAATATATATATATAATTTTTATATTAGATTTGTATCTCTCAGATAAATGATATGAGATAATATATCTGATATATGTATATTTGTTCCTTTTTATCAGTTCTGTTGTATCTTAAATTCAAAGAAAACTTTAAGGCATAAAACATTGTGCCTTCATGAGAAAATGCTCAGTATCAGCAATAACAGCAATTAGCTATTTAAAATGTTTACTATAAATGATATCTATACAAACGTCAATACGTTTATACATAAATAGGTTTATACATAAATACGTTTATAGTTACATTTCCTGTTGTAATGAGTTTCTGTTCCTCAATGACATTATAACAGCTGTACGAGCCAATCAAGATTCATTTCCTTCTTCAAGTAATGAATCAAGCATCAACTTTTTTTCTCCAACTTTCTTTGCCCATTACATTACATTTACTGTGTTTGGCAGATTCCCTTTTCTAGATATTTTTCCACTTTGAAATCGCTTCAGGAAGATTTTATTACATGTACATTTATGGCATTTGACAGAAGCCTTCTATTCAAAACAACATACAAATGAGCAAGTGATGGTTAGGGGCCTTGCCCAAAGGCCCAGCAGTGGCAGTTTGCTGGTTCATTAATTTTAGATAAATTATTAAAATTAAAAGGAAAAAAATTATACTAGTAACAATATGAGCCACAGCTCATGGACTTCTTTTGTCGTAATCACATAAAGAATTTTAATCCATTCAACTTCCATATCACATGACTCTCACACACACACAGAGAGAGAGAGAGAGAGAGAGAGAGAGAGACAGACAGACAGACAGACAGACAGACAGACAGACATGATGTGGCAGTGCTACAATTAAAATCGAATTTAAAAAAATAACATTTAAAAATATCCACCAATAAAAAATTATATAATGACCAACAGAAAGAGAGTTTAAGAAACGTACAGAAGAGAAAAAGAGAGAGAATGACAGAGAGAAACATATAAAGACAGACAAACAGTGAGAAGGAGAGAAAAAGAAAGAGACAGAGAGATTGAGAGCCGGTGAACAAAGAGACAAAATCAGAGAGAGAGACAAATAGAGGGAAAGATATACAAAGAAAGAGGTGAGAGAAAAGGAGAGTAAAGAAAAGAGAGGGAACGAGACATAATAGGAAAGACAAGAGAGAAAGAGAAAGAAAAAGAGGCAGATAGTAAGTAGGAGAGAGGGAGAGATAGAGGGAAAGACATCGAGAGACAGGCAAAGCTAAAAAGAAAGACATGCAGTGAAGAGGAGAGGGGGAATGAAACGAATAGATGGAGAGAGAGATAGACAGAGAGAGAAACATAGAGTAAGATAGGCAATGGAAAAAAAGAGGGAGTGATGAGGAGAGACCGATACGAGTACAGAAAGAGACAGACAGAAATAGAAAGAAAGAGTGATAGTAGGAAATACATTTAAAGACAGGCAAAAAGAGAAAGAGAGACAGACGGTGAGGATGAGGAAGGGAAAGAGACAGACAGATGGAGAGAGAGACAGGTCGATTTAGAGCTATTGCAATAAGAGACAGACAGATAGACATAATTTGAAAGAGAGACAGCTGGAGGAGAGAAAGAAAGATTCAGATAGATGGAGAGAGTGACAGACAAAAACTTTAAGGGGCCAGAACAGAAAGAGACAGACAGAACAGATAGAAAGAGAAATATAGAAGGAGAGACATTTAGAGACAGGTAAAGAGGGAAGGAACGACAGACAGTGAGAAGAGAGAGAAAGAGACAGACAGAAAGTCAGGTAAAAGGAAGGAAAGACATATTTAGATGGCAAGAGAGAGAGAGAGAGAGAGAGAGAGAGAGAGAGAGAGGGAGGGAGGGAGAGAGGGAGAGAGAGAGAGAGAGGGAGGGAGAGAGGGAGAGAAGGAGAGAGGTAAATTGAGAGATGTGGAGTGAAAAAAGCAAAGGTAGAAAGAAAGAAAGAAAGAAAGAAAGAAAGAAAGAAAGAAAGAAAGAAAGAAAGAAAGAAAGAAAGAAAAAAGAAACAAAGAGGAGCACAGACATTTAGAGAGAGAACGCAAAGAGGAGAGAGAGGGAGACAGTGAAAACAACAGAGGGAGAGAGACAGTTTGATGGTAAGAAAGAAACAGATGGATCAAGAGACATGTAGAGAAAAAGACACAGAGAGAGAGAGAGAGAGAGAGAGAGAGAAAGAGAGAGAAAGAGAGAGAGAGAGATCATCAGTATGTTTTGCAGAGAATAGCTGTACATCCTGTTATTCTTCAGTGCATTCTCAGTAGGAACCTGTCGATTTATCGTATCTGGAATCAGTTCTCTGTAAACCTCACTCAGAACGGTGAGGGCCTCTCCGCCTTTCTCTCTGGATGACAATGCAGGATTTTCATTTTTCTTTTTAATGCACAACAGTTTCTAGAGAACATGCCATATTTACACAATTAACCAACATACCTGCACTCGGAGGAGGTTTAAGCTCTGTTATCACTAAGCTGCCACTCTTGGGTCCTTGAGCAAAGCCCTGAACTCTTTGTGCTCCAGGGGTATCATGGCTGACCCTGTGCTGACTCCAGCTTCCTCTCGTCACTATGCTGTATATGTGTATATGTGACAAATATAAAGCGTCAAACTGATTCTATTCTCTATTTTGATGCCTATTTATTATTCTTTAGATGGAATATGTTTGATGTTTTTACTCCTTTAGCGCTGCGTCTAAGCTACAACGACACTGTAGCTAGAAAATAATACAAGTCTATCTGGACAACAAATCCTTTCTCATGTCACATGACGTCCATCATCTCATCAGTACACTTTCAGGCATTACTCTACCATGCTCAGAGCGGAATCATATCGACCTAACTGAGAATAATGTTCCCTTTGTTTTCAGTAAACTTCTGCTTATGGTACATGTTCATAGAGTACAATATCACACAATGTCCTTTACCACATCTGGGTGAGAATTTTACAAATACTTGATTTTTTACAACTTTTGACTTTCGCTTATTACATTTTGACACAAGTATCTGTACTTTCTTCTTACATTTGTAAAACAGGATCGTTCCTTTAGTTTGAATCTATTTGGTAAAATTTTTTCTTCTCACTGCAACGTCTTCAGCCCATCAACCAATTTCCTGTCATTGCGCGGCTATTTCAATCTACCACTGGCATTTCATTTTCTGGCTTTTACACACCAAAGACGTAGACTAGATTACAAAGCTAACAATGAGCAGCAGGCAACAAGAAGTCTGGGGTTAATGTGGATGAGACAGAGGGAGTCAGTGATGTAAACATGACCGAGAACTGAGACATTCCTGATCACCTGATCATGTTCTTTTCTCTGCTTGTGTTCTATATGGTGGATGTTCAGCCTGAATACATTCATTAGATAACACATTAAGAAATTTGTCAAAACGCGTTAACGCAAATAAATTTTATTGTCGCGTGATTAATGCGGCGCGCATTTCTGTTTCATTTTGTATCAAAAAAGTAGAAATAAATAAATGTAAAAAAGACCAAATCAAAACCTTAAACACAACACACATTTATACATGATGTCCTTACTTCAGATATAAAAAATAAAGTCCACTGAGAAATAATTAGAAATCAATACAAATTTGTTTTACTGATGCCTCAAGTCTCAATTCAGCACCAAAATCCGCTGTGATACACACAATTAACCCTCAGGGGTCGACAAACTCGCCGGTCCGTTTTGTGGCGTTTTTTTCCTCATTACACCAGAACAAACTTTAATTTGTCTTCTTTTGACCGTACAGGCTTAACTTTTATTTGTGCAAACTCAAAACAACAAACATACAAAAAATATACAAATATATACAAAATTATACAAAATCCTGTGTTTTTGTAAAATAAAGTAAACAGACAGGGGGCGCTCTCTGCCGTCTCTGTCATCTCTCTTCACAGACACATAAATAAAACAACCAGTATGTCTGTGAATACTTACTTCAATTTAAATGTGTGCTTGTAAACAAACCAATTCATATAGAATATTCTACCAATATTCTTTGATTATTTAATCCGTATGAAAGTTAAAAGAGGTACAGTTAAACCGGTATCACTTCATTAACCGTCCGTGTGGAAACAGAGCAAATGTTCGGTTTGGTATCCTGATGATTTAAGTTATTTAAAACACTATCATTACTTTAAAACATTTACAAGTATATTATGTCTTCATGCTCTATGTTGAGTTTGGTTTCACTAATAATAAACAAACATTTGCATAAAGCATTAATATTTGCCCATGTTGAAAAATATTAATTTAAGGTACATTTAGAACAGATAAGGATGTACGATTAAGTTGCGATTAATCGCGAGTCAACTCAGGACAGTCATGTGATTAATCGCATGATTAATCACAGCCCTAATTTTTAGATTAAAGCCCTAGATTATTGACAGCCCTAATATTAATATGAAGTGATGTCTAGTTACCAGCGTGACACTAAAACAGGTAGTATTAATGACTACTTTTAACTTAAGAGCCCAAACGTCTTTACTTTAACTTGAGTACAAAAGTGTAGTCAGAACTTCAACTTTTACCAGAGTCTTTTAAAACATAAGAACATGTACTTCTACTTGAGTGAACGATGTGTGTGTTATTCCCGCCTCTGGTGAGGTGTAAATTTTTTTTCTTGGAATAAATTTTTCCGTTAGTATTAAATGTTTTATTTATGGTTCTAAAAGTTAAAACCAAACCCCTGTCACCTTGTCTTGTGTGTTTGCTTCATGTACTCTTATTCCTTCTCATATCTGCACAAAGATCCAAACTGTTCCATGTCTTAGTGTGCAAACTGACCAGCACACCAAAGAAGAGAGTGGATTTGGTTGGGACACTGAATTGTGTTTATTTCATTTCTGAGTACCAAAGAACTGATTATTATTATTTTTATCACCAGCAACCCATACACACGTACGAACACGCACGCACATGTATATACGTGCACCCTCATACAGGTTGAATGTACAGCATGCAGACAGAGCTGATGTTTGTGCCAGTTTTGTTTTCGTTAGAACTTCCCTTTAAGCAGGCCGAAACTGCAGAGGTGAAAAGTTTGGCCTGTGCCCTGCGGTTAAAGCTCAACATGCTGCTTCTCTTTTTTTCTTTTTTTTTTTTTTAGCACCCACTTCCTGCGAAAGGAGGTAAAGTGCTTCTCTCAAATCAGCTACACAGCTCTTTCTCTTCCGGCCTGTTTTTAATATGGGAGGAGATGCAACTTGAGCTACCAGAAGCGAGGTGCAGGAGTCCAGTCTTGGCATGACGATGTGCTGAGCGAGCACCTGAGAGGTCTGTGTGGAAAGAATTTGAATTCTACACACTGTGTTTGAGGGACTCACAGTATATATATATATATATATATATATATATATATAGTGCATGAGATAATGCTCACACTTTATATAGTGCACTGAATATCTAAGACAGAAATTTGCTATTTAATTCCTCTTTTTTGTGTAACTGCACTACACATACTACACTATACAACACTATACTATACTACACTATTACTACACTATTCTAAACTACACTATTACTTCACTACTACACTATACAACACTATACTATACTACACTATTACTACACTATTCTAAACTACACTAT